>JAWNKX010000234.1:117500-460000 GCA_035041755.1 Cacoxenus indagator
CATTGCATTACAACTTATATATTTAATAGTTCCTTTACAATGAACTAATATTACTAACCATTTAACATATATACATATTAAGGTGTGGTAGCTTTAGTTGGTAGCTTTAAAATTAAAAAAAAAATATATATATATAAGTTATATTATCTATTCGACATAGGCGAAAGTAATATTTCTGCCATTTTCTTTGGTCCATCTATGTTCGGTGAGTTCGTTTCTGTATTTTCAATGGAATCCCCATGCGCTTTTCCTCTAGTCTTCTGTTCGGACAATTGGGTTTTTGGAATTGGTTTTTTGCTCACAAATAAACACATTTCCACAGCAGTCACAGGTGCCTCGATAAATAGATAAGAGAATACGGAAACGATTACAGTTAAGCCGAAGTCGCCCCAGAAGCGAAGGATCTACGAAAAAGACAGTTGCAACGATGGTTATTTGAGCAGTAGTCGCGACATTACCAGACAACTTACCAGGCTGTAATCTGAGAAGTAGGTATTTGTGCGAGTTCTGCCCGCATTGATATTCAGCAAAAGCACATGCCAAATATAAGCGCCGAAAGAGATTTTCGACAACGGCTGCCATAGTGGTGATGAAAGGAAAGCCTTCGCCATTCCGCCATAGCCGTATACGCTGGCGAAAACGACCCAGCAGAGTGCAAGGGGCCAACCGGCGCGCGTAAAAACAAGATAGAAAGCATCTTCAAATGGTGTTAAGTCTTCAGCGTCTATCTTCGACTTTGGATAGAGTGCAAAGATCGAAGTAAACATAAGAGCCAATGCCGAAAACCAGCCTAACCAGACTGCAAACTAGAGTGTTTATAGATGAGATCTAATTTGAGTAGATAGAAAAATCCAATCGAAACACACCTGCGGCAAATTCATGGTTTTTCCCTTGTTAATGTGTAGATAGTAACCGAAAATAAGTCCAACGAGCCAAGGCACGGCATGGTTGTGCGTAGCAAAGTAAAGATGATACTGAGAGCCATTGAATATGTTGTTCCTATATATAGAAAATTAGGAATAAATCAATACGACAATAGAACAACCACTGACTTGAAGAATAGTGAGTATTTTCCCGTTGCAACCAACGTAAAGGTGTAGGCGGAAAGAAGCAACGTGAGAATAATAGAGCCAGCGAGTGCCTTTTTGCCCCATTTCCAGAGTGCAAAAAGAAATATGGGCGACACAATGTAGAGTTGCATGTCGACAGCCAAGTACCAGGAGTGGTTTATACACTATAGATTGGCAAGTAGTGCAAATCAGTGAAATGCTCTTAAAATGAAATATATTCTATGTTAAAATTTGCTTACCATTTCGTCATGTCCTACGTAGTTTTGTATATAGAGCAGTGTCTTCCACCAGTTTGTCTTGCAATTCGTATAATGGTCGAATATAATTCTTCCCCAGAGAGGACCATCGGCTAGATGTGGTAACAAAGAAACGTAAACCAATATGGCCACACCAAGCACGGGCGTAAGACGCAGATAACGGTGAACATACATTAGTGGTACATTCAGTTTACCGGAGCGCCTAAGGCATTGAACTTGTTTAGGGTTTGGAACTTTTCTATCTAAAAGTTCTTAACTTACTTGTCCATATCGCGTTGCACAACCAAAACAATTAGAAGACCACTGATGAAAAAAAATGTGTCCACAGCGAACTGCGCATACAGGATGAACATTGAGAAGGGTGATCCAAACCACTGAAAGTTCAGTTAAAGTAATTTGTAGGCAGTTTATACTTAGAAATAGCTGTAAGTTGTTCTCGGAATCTTACTTGAAAGATCTTAATTTCGTTTATGTTTGGCGATATTGCTGCCATTACATAGTCATGACCATAGATGACCCACACCAGGGAGATGCAACGCATGCCATGGAGTGCAGATATTACGTTTGGATTATGCGACTGATCGACGATGCTGAAGAGCGCTCGGCTATTTGCACGCGCCGAGAAACCCCGTACAATCGGATGCATTTGCCCTGGGAAGTAAGAAATTTGTGATGCATAAGCATCGAAAACATAATATACTCACAACTGTTCTTCACGCAGAAGTAGTCATACAAGCTACAGCAGAGCACTAGGCCAATCAACAGAGACAAAAGAATGCTGTAAAATTCGTAAGCCCGTATCCGTTATAACTGTATAATGATTACTCACTCAACTCAACCACTTACATTGTAAATATTGCAGTGCCATTCAGTGGCTCAACCTCAACGGTCTTACAACTCTTTTGATCGATTAGAGAGACACTACCGTCAAGCGTCACGTTTAGCAAATTGTTGAAATAATATTTTAACAGCTGATCCATGAGTTGAACACTGCAGGACGAAGGCATGCAAAAGCCAACATACAAACTCAATAATTCGGCAACGTTATCCAAGTTCAGCAAACGTCCAAAGGGCAACATCGCCAAGCAGTATTTGCCTTTGATGCTATAATTTTGCCTGATCTGAGTATCGATTAGTATGCACTCGTCGAAATTGCCCAGATCGAAGAGTCGTGCATACATAACGCCACTGGGTATGAAGCCCCACGAATCCACAACTGTCGGAGCATAAATTGGTGTAAGCCCCATAACAAAATTCCGTTCAGATATACTCACATTTCCATGCCCACAGTGTCCGATTAGAGAGGCCCTGCGATAATTGATTTAGATCGATATAGCACAACAGATCCTCGGTATTTGTGTGCTCATTGCTTAAGGCGTTATCTGTTATATTCGTATTTCGATAGTAGTCGAAGAACTCCAAGGCGAATTCACGACGTTGTGTCGACAGTCGATAATCCTGCAGTGACGTAGTAATAGCCATCGTCTGTGCTTCCGACATATGACATCTGGTCAGATTAACGAACAATAATACTTGAAATAACCATTCCAAAATCATTGTGAACTTATCGAAATGTCATTCGGTATTACTGTGTATTGTAGCTTGCAGGGCTCATTTATACTTTTATAGACTACTTAATCTAGATACGACACTCGTATGCAATGACAAAATTTCGGAGTTAAACTTGTAATGCATTACTCTATACTAAATTTATTAAACTGATGAAAGAGTACTGTTTACAACATTATCAAATTGGGTTAATTTCGGTTAGAGCATAATCGAAACCGACAACGCAACCAGTTCAAGGAAATCTTTAGACGATACCAACCAAGTATACAAAACCAAAAATGTTCAATAAAAAGATAATTTCAATACTATGTTCTTGCTTGAAAAGTACATCGAACGAAAGTAGTTCGCTATTTATAGAAACATATTTGTACATATTTATTTATTTACTCTTTCTTTCAGAAAGTTTACATACCAATAAATTCGAGGGCAGTGTGATAATTCAATAATATTTTGAATAGAAGATATTATTTTCGGGGAAAATGTATTTCCTTTGTTAACAAAGTCCCCTTTTAGCTCGATACATTTGGTCTAGTGTTTTTTCGATTTGTTATCCTTTCCAAGAAGTAGGTATTCTCATGGTCCTCAAAATTGGCGTTTATTTCGGAGATGACCTCTTCACTCGTCCCAAACCTCTTATCGCTGCTGGGGGCTAGATCTGTAGAATAGCAGTTCGTAGCCCAATTTAATATATATACCAATATATTTTTAACATTGCGACTACATACGTGTTCGTTCACCCGTGCGTTGTCATATTGGAAGAGCATTTTTTTTCTTTCAAGGTAATAGATGTGAATAACACCAAGTGCATCCTAAAAATTCTCGGCATGATCTTGTTGGCCGAAAGACCAGCTTTGGTGCATTTTTACCCTCAAAAGTCTACTACATTGACTGTTTCTTGGTCCCTGCTGTATTGTGACGGATCCATGATTCGTGTACAGCTAAAAAAATGCTCAAAAGCAATTTCGGATAGCTCTTTTATGTCAATATTCATGTAAAATTTGATATAGCCGCTCAGTTGAGCTGCTTACAGCTTCAGACACCTAACGCTTTTTCATTTTCCAATAGTCCAATAACATTCCATAGATTTTATCAACGATCTCTGGCGTAACATCCTCTTTTGAGGCACATGAACGTTCGGCATCACTTGTGCTAGTACGACCACAACGGAATTTTTAAGATTATCTTAAAAGACGTTTAACAGATCGAGATTACAAAAGATGCATCTTCTCAGGCGCCGAGTAATGTCGATCTCGGTTTGTTTCACTAATGTGTTTTTGTTTTTTAATAGTAGGAAACTACTTTTTGACATGACTTCGATTTTATTTTTTAATAAGCGTACCAAGCCTGGGAAAGTAATTTTAAGATCCAGTTCTAGGGGGTGGTCGCCAACGAAGTTTACCGAAGGACCTTCGACCCATAGTTCAACACATTAACACAATTCAGATAGGAAGATCGCAAAAATAGTATTAATTGTATTAATATTCTTTACGATTTGATTAGCCCTTCTAAAATATAAATATGGTATCACAAGGCTTTCTTAGTAATACCACTTGCTTGAAATTTGATTTGTGGTTTTAATCTGTTCACCTGATTAGTAGAAATATGTGCAGACCAACTTGGAAATGCGACAAACGTTAATCTGCTTTATGATGCCTAGCAGGTATCGCGCGTTGCCTGGTTAAGTTTTATTGCCCACATGTGTAGATATATACAACCATTATTTTCGTAATACTTTGTTTTTTGAATCTAGTAAGCAGAGTTTGACAAATGAACTCCAGAAAAGGTTGTTCCATCAACAGCCGAGGCTTCTGTTATTTGTTGTTGCTTTGCTGTTCTTTCTCAATTCAATTCATTCAATATTGCTTCATAGCCGCATTCTTAAAATCGGGGTTCTAGTATTGTATTGCTTTCACTTAATTGAGTTGAAAGAAGAAATTCTCTGACTTCACCGCTTTAATCCCGGCGCTGCTCAGAATTTGTGTAGAGTGAAGATATAAACGGAAAGTGAAAACTTCTTTAGTCGCGTTGAGCTATTTTTGGTAGGGCAACATCTCATAATTTCGTGTCACCGACATGCTCTTGTTTATGTCTTTTGTGTTTATTCGCTCGCCTTCTTCGTATTTCGTAGTTCCTCTAAGGAATGCTTTTCTCAAAATAACAAACTGCTTTATATGACACACATAAGCCATTGTACTCATAACTAATTGAAATTTCTCGACTTTCGCACCAAACTTAAATTGGTTGCTTTCCAGATTATTCTATAGTTTCTCTGACAATTTCATCGAAATTGAACTAGCAATTTCGCTGTCTGTAGGGACCATACATACATCCATACATACCCACATACATACTTAGAATTTTGTATACGTAGATTTTTTATAGTCGTATGTTGCCGTTTATTACGAAGTCGTACTATCACTAACAAAGTCCATGCTGCCCAATCTATTTTTATTGCACAAGAAAGGGAGAACCGTTTTAATATCTCAGTATAAATCAAAAGGCTTAATTACTCCATGACAGCACCATGAATAATCAACTTGCTTTCGGTTTGTCTGCACGTTCTTAGACCACTTGAAATCACAATACTACGAATGGTACAATCAGGTTAGATCCAGACACTCATCGGCGCGATTACGTCTCATTAAAATTTTCAGATTTTAAATTGCGATAGTTAACTTGAAGAAACACGAAATCGGTCAACCTGCCTATTATTTAGATCGTTACCTACTCAATTCAATTGACAATTCACTATGACGATGACGATGGCGCCGAGGTAAGGAGACTTTGAATTACGCACTTTACCGGCTATCAGCAATAGTTGAGGTCACGTTCATGGGTTTTTCATACTTGAGCAATGCAAATGTGTTTATTTCTTTTGTAAGAGATTCTTATCTCTTTGATTTTACATTAATAATTTACTATGAATGTTAAAATATTTCTGGAAATACAGCTATGAAAAAAAAGTGGCTTATTAAAGGGAATAACAAAGCACATAGGTTTGTGTCACTTGTTCTCATTCGGATTCAACGGGTCAACCGTCGAAGCAGCAACCGACGGTATCACTGGTAAGCTTGGTGTTTCCCCTTTCACAGGTGATTGATCAGTCTTCTGTTGAACGGAAGGGTTTTTTGCAGTCGGTCGGCGATTAGGTAGCAGCAGCATTTCGACGTTTGACAACGGTGCTTCAATGAACAGATACATTACAACAGCCAGTAGCACAGACATGCCAAAATCAGGCCAAAAGCGGAGCATCTACAAGGGAATTTTAGCAATATATAAAATCAAATCAATCGATGTATGATTCAATGAAACATTGATGCTACACTCGTATAGTATTAATACATACCACTTCATAATCCGAGAAGAACGTGCTCGATCGTACACGTCCCGCGTTGACGTTCGTAACGAACAAATGCCACATATAGACACAGTAGGAAACCTTCGACAATGGCTGCCATAGGGGAGAGGACAGGAAGCTGTTGGCTAAACCACCGTAACCTTTAACGCATGCGAATACCACCCAGGACAGTCCCAATGGCCAAGCGATACGCGATAGCGATGTGTAGAGAGCATCTTCCAGTGTTGTCAGCCTTGAGGAGCCCCATTGGCTTTTGCCATAGAGTGCATACTGGCAGGTAAAAAGGAGCGCAAGTGAGCACAACCAACCGATCCAAACGGCAATCTTGGGTTTTTTTTTGGTTTTAAGAAATAGATTCTGCTTAATCGGTTGTACAATTTTTAGAAATTCGGTTATTACCTTAGATAACTTGACCGGCTTTCCTTTAACTTTATGCAGATAGTAGCCTAGGATGACACCAACTAGCCAAGGCGACGTTCTTGTGTGGGTAGCAAAGTATATCTTCTGATTTGAATCCAGATTTTCCAACATTTTCCTTAATGATGAAATGTTGTAAGTGAAAAGTTTGGAAGTCTGCAATGCTCCTTACTCACTTGAAGAATAATGAATACTTATGGACCATCATTAAGCTGATTAGACACGCGGCCAGGAGCAATATAAGGACGACAATGCCAGCTACGGCTTTCTTACCCCACTTCCAAAGTGGTATCAGCAGGAGTGGTGATAAAATGTAAAGCTGCATATCTATAGACAAATACCAGGAGTGTGACAAGCACTTTTATGAAACCACAAAAATAACAACTGAATAAAACATCATTTTAGGAAGCTTTCAAACATCTTACAATAGATTTCGTTGCATAGTTTTGCACATAAAGCAGCGTTTCCCACCAATGTTCCCGACAAGTATTATAGTCATCAAACTGCACGGTACCCCAAAGAGGACCATCTCCCATATGGTGGAATAACGAATAATAGGTCATTATTGCAATGCCAACCATCGGAGTCAGACGCAAGTAACGATGCACATACATAAGTCCCACATTCAATTTTCCAGAGTTTCTGTTAAATTACAAGTTATCACACAACGTTTTCACAGCTAATTTATAAAAGACTCACTTGTCCATTTCGCGCATTCCAACCATTACCACCAACAAACCACTGAGGTAAAAGAATGAATCCACTGCGAAGACGCCATGTTGTAGGAGCATAGAGTAGGGCGAGGTAACCCACTATATAATTGAAGTAGTCGTATCGATCAAGGTAAAAAAAAGACAATCTGCAGATAAAACGTACCGTATACATATGGACCTTATTCATGTTGGGAGACATCGCACTGAGTAAGAAACAATGTCCATATACCACCCATATCAGAGACATACAACGAATGCCATGTAGACAGGGTACCACATTCGGATTCTTCGACTGATCTGTGAGGCGGAAGAGTGCGCGACCGTTTGACCTAGCTGAGAAGCCAAGAACCAGAGGATGCATTTTGTTGTCCTTAGTGACAAAGTAGTCATAGAGCGTGGCGAGAACTACGAGGCCAGCGAACAAAGACAAGATCACACTATAAATTTAGCAAAATCATTCAGACGTTAGATAGTTAGGTGGTGAATAGAGCATGTGGAATTATACGAGTGTACTCACATTGTGGCGACTGCTGTTGCAGAGAGTGGCTGGTGCTCGCTTGTCTGACATGTCCTTTCGTTGACAAAAGTTGCTGTCGGTTTAAAAGTGATGTCGAACACTGAGCTAAGGAAGCGTTTCAGCAGTACGTCGGTAGTAGCGGCGCTGCAGGTGGAGGGTATGCAAACACCGAACTGGATAACCGACAGTAAAAGACTTGCATTATTGTTGATAAAGCTGTCAAATGGAAATGAAGACAAGCAGTACTGTCCATTAATGAAAGAGTTGTTCTCCAATTGTTTGTGGATTTTGATACATTCATCAAAGTTTCCCAGATCCTTAGTGTTTCCGTAAAGCAATCCAGCGGGTATTGAGCCCCAAGCGTCCAGAACTAAGAAATATTTTGAAGATCTGCGTTGTACTTGAACGTTAGGAGTATTAAGCCAAACACTTACATTTCCAGGCCCATAAACTATTATTCGACATTTCCTGTGACAATCGTCTCAGGTCGGTTATGCATTGTGTATCGTCTACACTGAGCTGCGCTGAATCACCTAGCACCGAATTAGAAAAGTTCTGGTAATAATCGAAGAACTCAGGAGAGATTTCACGACGTTGTTTCGAATGTATGAAGTCCTCTAATTTAAAATGTTGCGCCTCCTCATCCAGAACCATCTCCGCTGACACCAACGTGCTCAGTCCGAGAAGAAACCCAAGTAGTAAATTGCGTTCGATCGTCATTTTGGTAACCACTATCGCTGTGACTTGGTTAACCGACAGAGCCAAATTGACTTGGTCTACACACGAAGTGCCTCTTATTTATATACATGGTGAAAACACTTGAAATCCAAGCGAACCACTTCAGTTTATTTCGATCTGCAAAGCGAAATCGCATTCGGGATCAAAGTATATACTAAATTTTAAAACCCGATAGTGTACTATTTTGATTTCGCATTAGTAATGCGAATCAGTCTTAACGAATTGTTCTTAGCGCAGTAGTTTGATAGCGCAATGTTTTATAACGTCGTCTTGAAGAGACATTAGGAACTTCACAAACTTTTATGGTGATTCAGACATGTTCATTTCGTATATAAACTTGCTGAGAATTCTGAGTTCCTACTACAAGGAATGAGTAGCATGAATCGGATTTATGAAATCCGCGAATTTACACAAGTCCCACTAAATATGTGTACAGAGTACCTAATCTTTGACATGGCCGACCACTTTTAATGGATTAATCTACTAATATCAGTAGTCGAAACTTTGTTGATCGATACAATCTAGATGTACGCCAAAAAGCGTCTAGGATTTTGGTATTTCCGTATCAAAATGATTTATCAGAGTTAGAAACTACAAGATTTTTTAAATCCTCGTGAAAGTGAACTAATTGTTTTCTTCGTTGCTACCATTAGTTCGTGTTAGTAGTTTGGTAGTGGAGAATTTATAATCTGATCGGCTGCCCTTCAATGCAAATGTTTTTACTGAAGTTCTCGGAATCACCCACAAAGAGAAACACTTCAGCCCTGACGTTGCAAATAGTATATATATAAATATATCCCCTTCGCCTCTCAATACGATGTTTGTTCAAAAAGTAAGAAGCATTTTTATTTTATTGGTCCACGTATTATATGTTTTCGATTTCTTTGTTTTATTATGTTATGGACATGTGTTAGGGGCAAATGTACCATTATGTAATATTATGTTGAACGATCGAAGCCATTACATTTTATTTTTCTTAATCTTTTAATGATTGAGAAACCTAGCCCTTTAAATTATGAGGGGTTGTTCATAAGCGTGTCTGAACCTTAAAATTGAATAAAAACAGTTTCGTTCGCAGTTGAAAGAAAAAAATAATGTCAATGACCTCCGTTGCTTCTTTTGAAAGAGTCAATGCGAAAGGTCAACTTTCGTTTCACTCTATTGCATAATTCGGGCTGTATCTCGTCAATGGTTTCAATGATGTTGTTCTCGAGTTGTTTAATCGTTGTTGATTTATTCGCATAAACTAGCGACTTAGCGTAGCCCAAGAGAAAGAAGTCTAAGGGCGTTAGATCGCACGACCTTGGCGGTCATTCCATATCGCCTCTTCTGGATATATTCGTTCTGGAAATTTTTTTGTAATAACTAAATTGTAGACTCTTACTGGAACCACATGTCGTCCAGACTTATGCCATCCAATTGAGGCCTCAAAAACTCAGTGATCATGGCCCGATATCATACTTCATTAACAGTTACCGTCTGGTAACTGAAAAAGATGTATGGACCAATGACGCCTGACGGCTAAAATCCACACCAAACAGTACGTTTTTCAGGATGTAGTGGAAACTCTAGATACTACTGTGGATTACTTTCTTCCCAAATTGCGACAATTTTACTTGTTGACAAAGCCATTCAACGAAAAATGTGATTCACCAACGAAGATGACTCTTTCGCCAAAATTTGGGACCATTTCCAACAGTTCCGAAGTCCATTTAGCGAACGTACGACGAGCTTCATGATACGTATGTATACGCATGCCAGGAAATGCCGACTTCTTGTGCACGACGAGAAATCGAGAGGTTTAGGTTTTCAGCCACACTTTCAGCAATAGCAGCATGGCCGCACGTTTCTGCGTCGTACAGGGACTACTCGAATTGCAACGGAACCACTTTGATAGAATTTCGCGATAAGTCGTTCACTTGTTTGCTCAGTTAGACGAGCATTCAGGTTGTATATATTTCGGAATTTGCGAAAACTTTGGCGAACCGAACACGGATTTTTACAGTAAGTATCAAAAAATTCTACACCTTAACCGACAGAGAAAATAGCTATCAAAGTTCGGACACAACTAATGAAAAACGCTGTAAACGCTCTTTTTTTGTCCTGGAGATATGCAAGTTTAACATCCTTCTATCCACTCTGCTCAATGGAATACAATTAAAAACAAAGCAGGAGCCATCCGTGATTCACCTAAGCACCGACTCATAGATGGTGCCAAAGGTATGCGTTCTGATCATCACTTTAAATAGAAGCACTATAACACAATACTCCATGGATTAAAAACAATAATTAATCGACGAGTCCTGGCAAAGAACAATATTCCTGTCTGAGGCGCGACAAAGTCAATTACTAACATTGAAACGGAAATAAAAAGTTTGCGAAAGAGACAATAACTACCTCAATGACTTTAACCGATAACCAGAACGCCACATACTTCAAGTTTCAGCTAAGATATTCACTATGAAATTCTTTCCTCATGTAAACACCAACAACGAAGAGAATGTATCAGATATGTTCAAGAGATAAGGCGACTTTCTTTTTCTCGAAAAATATTTATTTATTCATCAATGACTTTTTTTATCCCCTTCAGAGACTTCCCCGTCAGATATGATATGCGCTTTTTGGTATGCACCACTCAAAGTGGACTTGTCAAATGCCACAGTCAGAATTTTAAGTGACTCGGAGCACTCATCTGGTGAAGGGGATATGGATGTGGCACTTTACCGCCTATAAACAATTGTAGAGGCTACGTCGATTGCAGCAACACACCATGGTGCGCTTCACAAGGGCTTGAGCAGTTGTCTGTTTAATTAGACGATTATTCATCCAACATCCCAACATCCAACAATCCAACATTCGCCAAGGGCTCTTCAATGAACAGATATGTACAGTCAATATCACTGTATCAAATCAATCGATGTATCCATGAAATCAAACATTGACGCTACACTAGGTTAGTACCAGAGTTGTGCATGTGAATACGCTTCAGCTTAGCTTATCACTATTTGTTGTCTGCGATTCAATGTTAGCTAATCGCGAATGGTCACGAGTACGTACAAAGTAGCTCGTCAGACAACGTAAATGCATTCTTTGTATGTCCCGCGACTCAGTGGGCCTTTTCGCAAATTTACGAGTAACTGAAATTTTTTTGTGAGTGCAGTGACACGAACATATGCAGTGAGCTACCATTCGCATGCATTCACATTTGTGAATACTTTCTACTTATAATACATCTGAAGTTATCCAAGTCGCGGTGAACGGCACTCACACTTGTTCGTTTCCACTTGGCTTGGTTGGCACTCAATTTTTGTGATTAGCTTACAAGCCCGCTCTTTTCTGATTCATTGCATATATCTGGTTGATATTAATACCTACCACTTCATAGTCCTTTTCGAACTCTTCATGTCTTCCTGTATTAAGAAAGGCCATCCCCACTTGGTTCTTTACAGTATTGTCATAGTAAAGAAACAGTGACGGTTTCTTATACCAAGCGAAGTCCCACTTTTTAAGAAATTTTCAAAACGTCTATTTTCGTCATTGTGTGGTGCGCGTTGAATTTGGTTTCATTTAGAATTTGATAAAGTCTAATCAATCGTTTGAATTTCGTTTGCATGGAAGACATTGAAACTTCGCAAAATTTTCTCGTAATGGTGCTGCCATCTAGCGTCGACAGGGTGTAAAGTTTACCTTTTGTGGTTTGTGTCCAATATATAGGTGTGTGCATTGAGCATTTATTTCTTGCCGGGAAATGTTGTTAGGAAATTCGTGGGGAATGGTGTGAGAGACAGAGCTTAGCCAAAGAAGGAGAAGGAAGAGTTTTTATTTTTAATCATAATAAATCATAATAAAATAAATCATAATCTATATATTATTATTATAATCTTAACTTTACAATAAAAATAAGAAAGCTCCGGCCCAAGTCTCCATACCAAATGTGTGCATTAAAAACTTGCCAAAAAATCCAATCGAATATCTCTCTGACATATTCAACTACTCTGTCCGTATTGGTTATTTCCCACGCAAATGGAAAATTGCTAAAGTTATAGCTATTCCCAAGCCCGGTAAGCCTCCTGATACTCCTAATAGCTATCGTCCTATTAGTTTACTGTGTGGCTTCTCAAAAATTTTAGAACGCCTTATTAAGGCTAAATGAAATTTGCACATAGAAGCAAACGGTATTCTTCCGCCCGAATAGTATGGCTTCAGGACAAAACTTAGCAGGAGTTATTACTCAAAAAATCCGTTGGTATGGTGGCGTTAGATGTGCGGGCTGCTTTCGATTCGGTGTGGCGCAAGGGCTTAATATATAAAATGAAACGCTCTCACTTCCCTTTATACCTCATCAAAGTTATCAATAGCTTTCTCTTTGAGAGAAAGCTAGTCTGCATGAATTAGCAAACACTAAGCATATTCACGAAAATATTGCTCTTGCCTAAACAAACTTTCATGTGTCCGATCGATTCTTTAAGCGTTAACCACTGCATGCAATTAAGATTCGGTCTATTCTAATCTAGTCTAGTTAGTTCAAGTTCATCATTACTCTAAGGTTTTTTCCTCTTCCCAATTTTCCTTGCTAAATTTAAATGTATGATCATATGAAATTTTAATAATAAGGATAGATATAATTCAGAAGAAAGCCACATTGTATAGCTAAACTCTATATAAAATAAATTTATTGTTAGCTCTAAGAACATATTAATAATCTTCTGGGAATAGACAAACAAATAACATAATCTTAACTTTGGCTATATTGTTTTTTTCATTTTCTCATAATGTAGCAAAAAAGAAAAAAAAACTTAACCTTCAGTTAACTCGCTGTCCTACGGTACACCGATGAGCATTGCTTCATTAAGTGTGCGCCCGGCTCCTTAGACGGCTGCTTGTTGCCGTCGATCCCTTCCAATGCGTCATCATTCGTTATTGCACTCTAAACATAGATAACCGGTGTGTCCAAAATTCGAAATCAATTTTTTTCTAAGGTATACAATACAATTCGTGTAAGGAACTTGAGTCTATACCAGAGACGTGCAATGAATCAGAAAAAACAAGGCTGTTAGCTACTCACAAAAATTAGTGTCAAGCAAGCCGACTGGAAACAAAAATCATATACGAAGATGAGTTCGTCTTGTGAATGAATACCTTCGGATGTAACTAGAATGTAGTCGTTTCGCTCGACTCACAAAACATTTCCAATAACTCGTGAATAAACGAATAGGTTTACTGAGTCGTGAGCGACTTATACACATTGTTTTTGTTGTTTGTTGAGAGAGAAATAAAGGGATGGACGAGTACATAGCATGTATATGTGTTGATTAATGATCTACTTGGTACTTGTATCGCGAGTAGCGTACTTGTGTCTTGAATCAGCTTGACATTCGCAGGCAATAAAGCCAAAGCAATACATGAGCGCAGCTCGTGCTTGCGAATGTATTATTATATTTTTTTTTTTTGAGAGCGCGAGCATAATTTTATTTGTGAGTGTTTCGTAAATAGTTAATTGGATTCACAAGATGAGCAACTCACTTCAGAACTCTGGTATACACCGACGTCAGCGACATCGATTTGTATGGGACCACTTGAATGGTAGACCTGTGTCAGATCGAAATCGATCCGTTAATAAAATCAAAATGATAAAATCCACGAAATCGTTAATAATTTATATGACTTGCAAGAAAACTTGCATTTCAATATTAATATTATTTTAAATATGGATAAATTCAAGGATACTAACTTTTATGAGCGTCGTGGAATATTTGTTCGCTTTATCAGGTCAGATCCAGACACTTCTTTGGGCGATTATGCCTAAATAAAATTTTCAATTAACTCTAAAATCTTATCTCTTTATAATTAACTATAATTGATAAAAATATTTCTAGAACTACAACTAGGAAAAAAAATTCTTAATAAACAGAATAAAAATGCCAGCATTTTTGTTAGTTTAGTTGAGTTAGTCAATGCGCGAAGCAAAATTGTTCTGACGTCTTGGTTCCGCCGTAGGGTCAACAATATTGTTCGATTTTATAAGAGGCCTAGACATGGTTATCAGTCCCGGAGGCTGTTTCAAGGTTGTGTTTGGTGCTTGAGTAGTTTTTTGCTCAACTGATGAGTTTGTTTCAGCCGGACGGCGATGAGGTATCAACAGCATTTCGACGTTAGCTAAAGGCGCTTCGATGAACAGATATACAGCCACAGCTAGCAGCAAAGTCATGCCAAAATCTGGCCAAAATCGTAGAATCTGAAAACCGAATGTGAACAATGAATATAATTCAAACTTTTATGCAATCGTAGGTCAGCAGGAGCACGTACTACTTCATATGTCGAGAAGAATGTGTTCGCTCGGACACGTCCCGCGTTGATGTTCATTACGAACAAGTGCCAGACGTACGCACAGTACGAAACCTTCGAAAATGGCTGCCATAACGGCGATGAGAGGAAGCTATTGGCTAAACCACCGTAACCTTTAGTGCATGCAAATATCACCCAGCAGAGACCTAATGGCCAAGCGACGCGCGTTATCGACGTGTAAAGAGCATCCTCCAGTGTCGTCAGCTTTGAGGAGCCCCATTGGCTTTTGCCATAGAGCGCATACTGGCAGGTAAAAAGGAGCGCAAGCGAGCTTAACCAACCGATCCAAACGGCAATCTTGGAATTTTTGGTTTTAAGAAATAGATTCGGTTTAGTCTGTTGTAATTTTTTTAGAAAGTCGGTTATTACCTTAGACAAGTTAACCGCATTGTCTTTGATCTTATGCAGATAGTAGCCAAAGATGATACCAATTAGCCATGGCGACGTTCGCGTGTGAGTGGAAAAATATATCTTATAAGTGGAGTCCGGCGGAGCAGCTGTATTTCTTAATAGTCAAATGTGGCAGTTCAAAGGTTGTGGATATCAAGGAATTTATAGTGCCAGCAATGTTCCTTACTTACTTGAAGAATAATGAGTATTTCTTGACCATCATTATACTGATTAGGCACGCGACCATAAGTAACGCAAAGATGACAATCCCAGCGATTGCTTTTTTGCCCCATTTCCAAACAGATAAGATCAGTATCGGTGATAAAACATAGAGCTGTGTATCCACAGCCAAGTACCAGGTGTGTGTCAGGCACTTAAAAAGAATTCGAAGTGCGTACAAAAATCTTATTTAGAAATTTTTACATATCTTACCATAGAATTGGTCGCATAGTTTTGTACATAAAGTAGTGTTTTCCACCAGTTCTCGTGGCAATCTTCATATTCATCAAAAAGTAGGGAACCCCAAAGAGGCCCATCACCCATGTGAAGCAATAATGATGAATAAGCCAATACAGCAACGGCAAGTACGGGCGTCAGACGCAAGTAACGATGTAGATACATAAGTCCAACATTCAATTTTCCAGAGTTTCTGTTACATCACAAGTTATCACACAACATTTTCACCGATAATTTGTAAACAACTAACTCACTTGTCCATTTCGCGCAGTCCAATCATTGACAATAGCAAGCCACTGATTAAGAAGAACGAGTCCACAGAGAAGGGTGCATGTTCTATTAGCATAGCTCCTGGCGAAGTGACCCACTATACTCGTATATTTAGATAATTCGTTAAATCAAATCAATTATCAGACTGTAGATAAAATTACCGTGTATCCATTGACTGTATTCATGTTTGGCAGCTGCATAGTAATCAGAAAACAGTGACCATAAATTACCCATATTAAAGACATACAACGAATACCATGTAAACAGGGTACCACATTCGGATTCTTCGACAGATCTGTAACGCGGAAGAGTGCTCGACCGTTTGACCGAGCTGAAAAGCCAAGAACCAGAGGATGCATTTTGTTGTCCTTAGCGACAAAGTAGTCATAGAGCGTGGCGAGCACTACGCAACCAACGAACAAAGACAAAATTACACTGGAAATGGATTGATTAGGTGAAGGAGGAAACACGGTGGGCGATGGCTTAGGTACTCACATTGCAGCAATTGCTGCTGCAGAGAATGTCCTGCGTTCGCTTGTCTGGCAGGATTCTTCCCTAAAAATATTCGTCGTCTCACTAAAAGTAATGTTGTAAGTTGAGTTGAGAAAATTTTTCAAAAGAACATCTATCATCGTCGCATTGCAGGAGGAGGGTAAGCAAACAGCAACCTCCACTTTAGTATCTACACGATCCATCTGAATCCCCACACGATTACCAATTGGCAGTTCAGCCAAGCAGAACTGTCCATTAATGAAATAGTTCCTCTCTAATTGTTTTTGGATGCCAATGCATTCATCAAAGTTGCCCAGATCCTTTGTGTTTCCATAGAGTAATCCAGTGGGCAGGGAGCCCCAAGCATCCAGAACTAGCAAATATTTTGAAGAATGACATTGTAATTAAGCAAGAGGAGGATTAATCGAAACACTCACATTTCCAGGCCCATAAACTTTTATTCGACATTTCCTGTGACAATCGTCTCAAGTCGGATAAACATTTTTCATTGGCTGAGTCGCCTACAAATGAATCTGAAAAGTTCTGGTAATGATCGAAAAAGTCAAAGGATAGTTCCCGACGTTGTTTGGAATGTATATAGTCCTCTAGTATGAAATTGTAATCCTGCTGATCTATTTCCATCTTCTCATCCAGCACAATCTCCGCTGACACCAACGTTATCACTCCGAAAATAAAGCCAAATAATAAATTATGTCGGATCGCCATTATGATTTAGTATCGTTCCCGCTCGATTGGCCGACGCAGCCGAATTGACTTCATCTATACACGACGTGCTCTTATTTATACAATTATCAAAGACACTTAAAGACCGAACAAAACACTTTGGTTTACTGCGATTTGTAGAGAGGCAATGAAACTGAATTACTTTAGTTTCGTATTAGTAATGCCAGTCTTACCTAGCTCCCTTTCTCATAACTGAGTGAGGCCATAACTCCCATATCAATTTCGTAACACAACGAAATGAAGAATTGGAACCTCACAAACTACTCGTATATTGCCATTGCAACGGAACTCGTTTCTTTGTAACTCACCACACACCTATATGTTTCATCAAAGTTACCCATCTATTATATATGTACAGCTGCATATTGTTTAACTGGATTGGATTATTGGATCGTCTGTTATGTAATATACATATGTAGCTGTCAGTATAACACATTAAAAGAAAATAATAATAATATAACTTATGTGTAAAGCTTATCTAATCTTCACCGTAGCTTAGCATTTTGCATGTTTGTTGATCGATTGATTCTAGGTATAGACGTAAAATATGCCTACGGTTTTTATATTGCACAAGATAAATTGATTATCTGAGTTAGAAACTACATACCATTTTCTCACGTCTAAGTGATCAGGCATTATTTGCTTTCCTCGATTGGGCTTTGCGTGTTTTGTGCTGTTCAGTCTGTTCAAAATTCGATAATCGAAACTTTCTGAGTTGTCGAATTCTATTCTCATTTCAAGTAACTTTCAAGCAATAAATCGTCTGTCCTTTTCAAGAAGTTGCATTAGATCGGTAAATTTTTCACTATGCTAAAAATAACTTAGTTTTTTTTTTTAATATTATTGTTTATTTAAAAAAAAAATAACTACATTACATAAACAAATGTATTTTATAAATGAGTGTCTTCATTTGGATAAAGTCTCTGGATGAGCTTATTATTGAGAATCTTTTTAGGAATATTCATAAATTAACTTAAATACAAATGGTTGCTATGAAAAATTAGAAAAAACATAGCTTAATCATTAAGAAAAGAAGAAGAAAAAAAGCTAAAACTAAACTAAAAGTAAGTATAGCATTGGGAGAGGAATTTGGATGATGGGAATAGGATGATTGGTATATTTAGGCTGTTTACCACCAAAACTGATTGGTGATAATTAATGACTCCTTTTCATCCTTAACTGAGATTGAGGTGTCAAATCTTCTATTATCATTATTTAAATTAGTGTGGTAAATTGAATCATGTTAATTTTTTTATCTGTTGCACGTCTATATCGATGATAAAATGTTCGGACACAATTATTATCTTGCATCAGTCCCCTTTTATCTAACTCTAAGAATGCTTCAGGTGGGGTGAAACCGTTTCTTAAGCACATCTGTAGGCATTGTTCGTTTGCATATCAATTAATTTTTGCTCTATTGTATAGTATTTCATTTGAGTAATACTTTTTAAATTCGCTTTGTGGTGTTCTGAATAGAGAAGTGCATTCTCTTAAACATTTTCTTTCGAAATTCCAATTTCTAAAATTCGAAATTTTTTCCATATATTATGGTGATATGTTAAACCATATTGGACACCCATATGTAATAATGGGCCTAATTAATGATTTATACTTTATTAATTTGACGTTACTTTGAATATGCTTAGAAAAAATCAGCTTTTATAGACAAAAATTGCATTTTTAGCCTTATACAATTGTAAATTTATATGCTCATTAAAATATATAAACTTGTTTAGGTGTAGCCCATACTTAGGGCTATTGTTGTTTTATTTGGGATTGTTGTTGATTTATTGGGAATTGTTTCATTAGATAAATTAGATTTCAATTGAAATTTTTTCCAATTTTTTTTTAATATTAGAGTTACAGCGCTTTAGAGGGGGTCGAAATAGAGCAGTATATATAGGTTGAATAATTTTATTTTATTTTTTTTATTTTTTTATTTCCCATATTCGTGTACATAGTTTAAACGTTATTTTAGGGTTATAGCTAACTTATGTGACCAGATCACAAACGTTTTTTATGTTTGTAAGGATGTAGGGGGAACAACCAAAATAGTAACAAAAATAATATACATTAAAATTAAATTAATACAATTATAGAACAATTATAGAACAACATTAAACAAATAAGAAAAAGAAAGAGGTATTGATATATGTGTTGTATCTAGCTTCGAATTTATTCTACCAGATGCACTGGCCTTGTCCTCTGTAACCTGCGTCTGCATTGAAGTTCCTGTATTGGTAGTAGGTTGACACCAATATTTGAGTGTTGGGTAAGCTTTGTCTGGTAGATACGACTTATTTTTGTAATCTCCTCTGTCACTGTTGGAATATTAAGATCACGATGCAGATCATCGTTAGTTATATACCACCCAGCCTTGGTGATCATACGAATGATTTTTGATTGCTGTCTTTGTATTATGTCTGTATTTAATTTTTTGGCCGTTCCCCAGATTTGTGCTCCGTACGTCCAGATTGGTCTTATAATAGCTTTGTAGATCAGTATTTTGTTTTCTAATGTTAATTTTGATTTGAGCAGCCAATATAATTGACTAATCCTCAGCTTGATTTGATCCCGTTTTTTAAGTATATGGTATTTCCAGTTGAGTTTGTTGTCAATATACAACCCTAGGTATTTGACTACATTTTCAATTTTTACGTCAGCTCCGCCAATCGTTATACGATGTGGTGTGAATTTAGTTTTAGTTGTATATATAACATGTACTGTTTTGGTATTATTTACTTTTATTTTCCATTTTTCAAACCACCTTAGGGTAGTATCCAGATGCTGTTGCAGTTTGGATGTTGCTATGTTTACTTGTCTATGTGAGCTAAGTATTATAGTGTCATCAGCAAATGTGGCTATCGTTGAAGCGTCGTCATTTGGTGATGGTATGTCCGCTGCAAAGATAGTGTATAATAACGGTCCTAGTACACTTCCTGGTGGTACGCCTGTTTTGATTTTTCTTAATGTGGAATATTCATCTGAGTACTTAACGAAAAAATGTCTTTCTGTGATATAGTATACTAATATCTGTAGTACGTTATGCGGAAATATATTGCGTAATTTGCTGATTAGTCCTTTGTGCCAAACTTTGTCGAATGCCTTTTCTACATCTAGAAAAACTCCTATGCAGAACTTTTTGCCGTCAAGATCGTTTAAAATTTTATGAGTCAATTTAATCTAATTATCGTGTTGAAAATATTACGTATGTGTACCACTGCTTGAAGTGGTAACTCCCTTAAAAGTTTTCCGTCAATTTTGTCATATCCGGGTGCTTTTTTGGGCTTTATGTCGTGCTGTATACATGTGAGTATTTCATTTGTGCATGTTTTTTTAAGGCGAGTTGGCTGGGGAGTGACTGTCGAGTTTATATGACAGTCATCTTCCTTGAGCGTTTCATCAGCAAATATTTTTTCATAATAATTCGCTAGAACTGTCGCCTTGTCTAGGTTCGTTACTGCCCATGATCCATTGTCCATTTTTATAGGTGCCTGGTGTATTGTTTTATTTGTCAGTTTTTTTGTAGCTTTCCACAGGGAGTAGTCGGTAAAGCTTGTCGGAGTTAGCCTATGTAAATACTTCGTGATTTCATAATTTTTCTGATTTTGAAGATATTTTTTAATTTCTTTAGTTGCCTTGTTATATTTATTTTTCGCATCGGGGGATCTGCAAATGGTCCATGCTTTTTTCAGTTTTCGTTTTGTACATACTAATTTGCGAAGCTTAGGGGGTGTGTATCGCTTCACCTGGTGTATTATATTGTCCGGAGTTGCTTGCAATACTGCCTTCTCAATGGTATCGCTTAGATGGACTATAGCTGATTCTACGTTGTGGGGTGATCTCAGTGGAATGCTTGTATTTAAGTTTGTGTTAATGTAGTCGCGATAGGTATTCCAGTCAATTTTGTTGTTGTGCAATAGTTTAGAATTGGTTGTGTTCACTTCAATTGAATTAAGTTCGCGTAGTATAGGTGTATGGTCTGACGATAGTTCTAGTCTTGATGTTATGACACATTTATTTAAGTCTATGTCTTTGAGTATATAAAAGTCAATGAGGTCTAGCTTTTTATTTTTGTCTGTTGGCCAATACGTGGGTTCGCCGGTACTAAGATGTCTAGCTTTTGCTAACAGCAGTGCACCCTGTAGGTTTTTACCTTTCTTGTTTGATATTCTGGAACCCCAGTCAGTATGCTTCGCATTGTAGTCGCCTGCAGCTATAAAGCGTTGTCCGAGGGTTTTTAAGAAGTCAAGGTATTGCGGCTGTAAGATATTGTGCTTTGGTGGGCTGTACACGGCTGTTATTCTTGGTGGTCCGGATGAGTCGAAGGTTTGTATGCTTGTCGACTGGATATAGGTTTCTTGGAATGGAAGCAGTACGTTATGCTTAATGTTTTATTTAATAATGATAGCAGTCCCACCGTGTTCTGTACCGTCGGGATGGCTTGTGTGGTACATCTTGTATCCACGTATGTTCATGTGATGGCTACTTGTATGGTGTGTTTCCGATATCAAAGCAATGTCAGTGTAGTTGTTGTGTAGGAAAAGCTGTAGTTCATTCAAGTGATTTTTTAATCCGTTTGCATTCCAAGTTAAAATCTTTATTTTAGTGTCCATTCTTGTTGTCGAGTTGTGTCAATAGTACTGTCATGATGTTCATCATATTACTCATTTGTTTCGCTAGTTGTTTTATTATATCTTTTATTTCCGCTAAATCTTTTGAAAATTCGGTCTTTTTTTCTGTGTTTTCACTAGTCTCGTTTTTGTTGGTTTCGTTTTTGTTGCTTTCGTTTTTGTTGTGTTCCTCATCTTTTTGTTCAGGTTGTACCTGATTTGTGGGGTTTCTATGGTTACTGCCTGCTGTTTGGGCGTACGTTATTCCAATTTTAACTTTGTTTGATGTCTGTTTTACTACCTGATGGTCGTCACCTTTTTTAGCGTCTTTCTCTTTTAGTGAGGGAAATCTTTTAATTTTTAGGTGTTTGTATACGTCACATCCCTTATAGTTGGCTGTGTGTTGGCCGCCACAAAGAGAGCAATTAATTTGATCTGCACCTATTAGTTTGCAGTCAATAGTCTTGTGCTTGCCAGCGCATTTCACACAGATCGGGTCTTTGGTGCAAACATTTCTTGTATGACCATATTTTCGGCAGTTTGAGCACTGAGCTACCGTTTGTGGTGTGGTGGTTCAAAGATGACTTTGGTACATAGGAGTGTGGTGATATTAAAGATTTCTCTATTATTTGCTTTGACTTTTAGTTCGATGAACTAAACGACAGGGGTTTCTTTGCCAGTTTTTGTTGTACGTTGTGTATATTAATAACGTCGTGGCCTAGTTCATTCTTTAGTTCGTCATCAGTGGCGTAGTGCATATTCCTTAGTACAGTCTTGAATCCCTTCTTCTCTTTGTGCTTAAAGGTGTAGTATTTAGTATGGTTATTTCTAAGCATCTTAACCACAGCCGAGTAGTTCGACGAGTCATTTGTTTGTACCCATACTTCGTTGTTTTTAAATGTTTTTAAAATAAAGTTTTGTTGTATTGTGTTTTTCAGAGCTTTGTTTAGTACATTAATTTGTTCTACGTCCTGTACGTTGGTGGTGGTTTGTGAATTTTAGTAGATGGTCGAGGTTGATTTGGCGCATTAGAATTTGCTTCTGTACCACTGCAGTCTTCAGCCGTTTCGTCTTGTGAGAGGAATTCGAACCTGTTATTAGGATTAGGCGCGCTCAGCCAGTACTTTTGCATTGTTGTTTGCAAAGAGTATTCATTTAACTCAAGCAAGCAACTGCAAGTGTCCTATGTGAAAACGATATCAAACCAGCTGCGCTACTGCGAAAACAGACAAACAATACATTTTGCCTTTGACCACGCAACAACAAAGCGTGTGACATTTGTTTTATTTGCAGAACATAAGGGAAGACAAAGAAAAAAGATATGCCTGCGTGAATATGTATACTTTTTGCGTGCACACAAATTTCAACTCTGATAAATTTGATACGACAATCGAAAATTGACTTGTTGACTGTGTTGTGAAGTGGGGCGCGTGCGGGAATAAAAATTCCTCTTTTTTGCTACGCTCACGCAACAACAAAGTCTAGACCATTTATCTTTTTCTTCATTGACGATCGAGGAAAGAACACAACACAAAGTAAGGGTTACGAAATTTGCTTTGCGCGACTGAGACTCGAACTTTGCGGACTGTGCGTATTTCTCGTACAGTCAACTGCCAAATCTTGAATCACCATAATGAATAACAAAAGTTCAAATTATGGTGATATTCGAGTTATGGAAAGCATATTCTATTGATTTTTCGCTATAAACGCACTCAATTCGAGTCATGGAGATATTATTATAAAAGTTTGACCTATGAAAACTCGACGGCAGTTAGAAATTCCACTTGGGTTTCTTTGGCTGTTCAATAAATGCGCTTTCACTGTACTTGCTATTGAAATGGATTTTGTATTCTGCCACAACCGAAAATTGTCTTCAAG
Organism: Cacoxenus indagator; assembly: GCA_035041755.1. Lineage (NCBI taxonomy): Eukaryota > Metazoa > Arthropoda > Insecta > Diptera > Drosophilidae > Cacoxenus > Cacoxenus indagator. The sequence continues at coordinate 141,328 of JAWNKX010000234.1, forward strand.
AAGTTGAAGTCAAAAATCAAAATTTGCCATTGTGTGGGTGACCTTGTTGTGTAGGTCTTTCTTGTGTATTTATTTTCTTTGAATATCATACTCCCGCCCAATTTGTTTATGCAAACCCAAGCAAAGGAACAGCAATATGTTACGCTGAATAAGTTGAACAGCCAACAATAATGTTGATGTACAGAATCAGTGTCGGATTCTAATCGTTTCTGAAGAGTCCCTCCGGCCATTTTTTTAAGAGAGAAATGTAACCTCTATATGAATAAGTTCTCTCTGGGTTGAAGTTTGTACTTGCGTGTTTGATGTCTTTTCTCTGATCAGTGTTGTTGCCGAAGAGAGGGAGCAAATTCGCATTGTAGCTGAGAAAGTTGACTTAGTGGTTGTTGTAATGAGTGAGATAGCAGCTGATGTCTGCGTTGTGGTTGTTATTGTTGTTGTTGGTCGGAACGAGGAGAGTGGCGTCGTTGGTGAAGCGCATTGTGCACTCCACGGCAGGGGCTGCATTTTACCTGCTGCCATGGAACAGCTGACAGTTAGTTGAGCGGTAGAGTGAGAGGTCGCGTTTGTTTGGATTGATGATCCGTTATTGTTTTCACTTTGTGAGTGTATACTGTTTGATGTATTGCGGGAGAGCAAGAACGCGCTCTCTCGAAATAAGCGGGAAGTGAGGCTTGGTGAGAGTCATTGAAGTTGATGTTGTTGTTTGAACAGCTTGTTGATGTGCCAAGGTATTCATTGTTGTTATTTATGCGGACAGCTGTTTGAGCGTGGGGTACGCTTATGCTGTTTTTTGATGAATGATTTAGTTTTTGCGAACTGCGCGCAGTCAGGGGACTGCGTTCAACAGGCATCTTTGAGATAAGAACTATTGATTGTCCCTGGATTTACTTTTTGTATTGTTAAATTCGGAGAGCGAAAGGAGACGACTAGTCGACTTGACAGTGCACTTGCGAATGAAAGGTTGAATAATACAGGGGAATTGCCGGTGCCTTGTTGAAGACCATTTTTAACATGGAAGCGCTATTGATATTGTTATTGCTAACTATGAATTCTTTATTTAAGATTATGATGTGGATTAAGATTATCAGATGAATAGGAAGTTTTTATTGTTTACAGTTTAAATATTAAACCTTTCAACCAAACAGTATCGAATCCTTTTTGGAGGTCTTTAAACAAGCCCCTGTGCATTTTTTTTTTTGGTTTAGGTTCCAACAAATTTCTGATATTAAAAGCTGTGTTGCGTGTGATTAATGAAGTAGTTATCATTTTCGCCATCAACAATGTTCGCCAGTCTTTTGTTACTTAATTGAGTTAAAGTTGATTTGTTTGACTCAAATCTGGATTTAATGTCTAAAAATTGATTGAAGACTAACTCTACATGGCTATGAGATGAATGTACCTGTGCGTTCTCTGTTAAAGAATGCACTGATTCTAAATAAAGCCCTCTGGTATGTAGGATATGTTGTTTATTTCTAATCTATTATTTGTTGTATCTTTTTTCGGCGGTTAGTGAATTTATATTAGCAGCTCTTATAAGTTGAATGTCATCCATTGGAACTCTGATAAAGTTTAGGTCTAACGTTTGCTTTTGTAATGCCAAATTGTTATTAATGACTTTGAATATTTTGGCTGATTTTGTAGGTGTAAGATTAGATAACTCATTTTGAATAAAGGAAAGTCGATTATGTTTTTTAATCATTGATAATCATTGATAATTAATGAAATATGGAAATTCGTATGCTTTTGGACTCAAGGTGTTGAGAGTGGCACCTATCGGCCAATGCACCATGTTATGCTGAAAGACTGAAAAGAATGGCCTACATTGCAAAGAAGGCATAATTCGGATATCAGTGAGCAAGAAAGAAGAAGGTTGCAAAGGCCTTCCTGTGCACTTAGACCAAATATGAGCGAAATCTACAATGAGAATAAACCATTCCGCCATATTCACAAAATGGGCGTGCTGAATGAGATTGGCCTATTTTAATTAGCCCTCTACCCCGAGAGCCAAATGACTCGGATTCACTTGAAATATGCTTCTATGACTCGAGAACCGGAAGCTCATCCCAAGTTACCAACGCTAACCTCTTCAACCTTTTTAACCACACGTGTAAAAGTTTAGACAGTATGAAAGAAAACTTAGACCGTATCTCAACCCCATTGATGTCTATACGAAAACTCTTTCTGTCTTAATTGAATGCATTCTCATTAGGCCATCTTAAAATATTAAGACTCACTGTTATCACACCGCAAAATTGACAATCTAGTAGTTTGTTGTTTAATGACCGAATTTTTTGAAGGAGGTGAGAATTACAGGAAAATAGATCTGTTGAAGCATTGCGTGATCAAAGCGATCCATTTCCAAAATTGGACAATTCTTTTGAGAGGAATTATTGATTCTTAAAAATACAAATGTTGTGAGTTTTTTCTTTCTTTTTTTCTCTATAATAAGTATAATAAATAATAATTAAAATATTAATAATAAAATGATTATTAATAATACTTAATTCAACGTATTTGTACAGTAAAGAAGTAGCATTTGAAAATACGATATGTTCAACTGAACTCAACAAATTGTTGTAAAAAACATCTGTTTTAATACTGCAGCTTTCAAAGTGAGTGAGAATCACCAAACGCTACAAAAACTCTGTTAATGAAGTATTACATAGATAAAGTAATGAGAATTGGGCGATTCATCCAATTTTATCACTATCTCAAAAGGAGTTGAAACAAATCACTGAGTTCTAGAAAAACGTTCTATAACCCTATAAAAGAACTAATTTGAAAGAAGTTTGTGTAATTAGGCGATTTGACGAGCCTAAAATTGATCAACCTCTTCTTTAATACAACCCAGTCCGGTTGGAAGTAACACACCGCATGTACTGATATATCTGAGAAGCCATTTTGGAGTCAGTTCTTCCTCCTTTTTATAGCCACCCTTCCTGATTGAAAAAAATATCATGATATGGATTAAACATTATACTTTATTGACGTAATTTTAAAGCAAAAAAGTGTTGTAGATGCATACAAGTATGTAGTCATTTCGTGTTTGTTGTTTATTTTTCGCGTCATATATTGACAATAATAACCTGGCTCGTTAGCATGCACGACTCCAATTAGCCGACCACGTTTCGTATCATAAAATCACTTACACCTTTATACTTCTAAAATACAAAATACACTGAACCTAGGTAACCCTGCCAGATGTGTCAATGGTGCTCCTCTATATACGAGTGTATGTATAAGTGTACTTGGTGAAAAATAAAAAAGTACTCCATCATTTTAATTCTTCAACAAATATAGTTTGGTACTACCATAGCCTTCCGGCATGATAAAAATTTAATAAAAAAGTTCAGTAAAGCCATAAAACAAAGTCCGCGAAAGTAGGGTAAAAGAGTTTCTATGATTAGTAAAATCACTGAATATATTTGTATATAGTCCTACTTTGAAGGCGGCAAATTAAATTTTGATTAATTAACTATTCATTCAAAACAATAAATTAAAAAATTCAAATAAGTAAAAAAATAATTCATAATTTATTAAAAGTTCTATATTTTATTTAAACTATCGGGTACTTTTTCCAAGAATGTAGGGCAGATAACACTAAAGTTTGAAAAGTCCCTTCTCTGGTATTAAAATTTTTCTAATAGTAGCATATTTATTCTATTTTAGGTTATGTAACAATTTGTAAAAAAAAAAAAATAATGAAATTTTAGAAGCCCCTCACTTTTGCTTCACAACGCAGCACGGTTCAGATTGTAGTTTGTTGAAGCATCCAATGCAGCGTGCCATTCACTTTATTCGAGACTCCGTTTAATTAGCTTTGGTGTGGTCCGTTTGCTCCAGCAGTAAGCCAACGGCAATGACGACGTTGCATGTGGTCAGAGGTGTTGGGTATTCGTTTATGTAATAGGGGGTGAGTCGTTTGCAGGAGAGTTGTGGTGGGTGGTTTGGTGGTTGGTTTGTTTAGATTCGTAGGCGTGGCGACAACAACAACCATGACAACGACGATAATAACACGACGGCGAAGACGATCAGGTCAACACAAGATAATTCTGCTTTGGTTAGCCCCAAGTGCGCGTGACACAGAGAGCATCGACCCAGTGGTGCATAACGGTTTGCGGCATATTTGGCTGTGCGTTTATTACGGCTGTCGATGGCTGTGGGTGGTGTAGCTGATATTGCTGAGAATGTAAATGTGGTTCTGTTTGCGGATTTAGGTGATTTGTCACAACAACATTTTCTTGACAAATTGCCAGGCGACTGTTGGGGTTGATTTGGTTGGTGGTATGACTGGTTCGATGAATACACTCTTCATTAATAATACACTGTTGTATTGGCGTTGATGTTGACGTTGAAATTGACGCTGGTATCCCCGGTGTTACCATCAACGCCGTTGATGTTGATGTTGCTGTCGCTAAGGTTGCCGTTGCCGTTGATGTTGACGTTACTGTCTTTTTATTGTTATGCGCCGGAAACAACTATGCGGTCACATAATATTCACGCTGTCGCTTTTGACACTTCTCGCGCGCAATGTAACACAACGCAATTGTAATCAATATGGCAATAGTTACGCCCATTCCGATGCTGACCCACATGATCTCCTCGTTTATGCCGACATACGAGCGACCTAAAATGGCAAGAACAATTGAAGGTAGCAATCAAGTGGAGAAATTGAACGGAATTATCCAATGGCAAAAATTAAATTAAAATGAGTGAATTTATGAATTTAACAGCCCTTAATTGCGGCTGGTGTGTGGTACATAAAGCTAAGCCGAAACCACACAAAAACCACACTGTCCAACCAATAACCACAAATACTTATTTCATTTATCCATCTATAGCTGAGGCACGTACGACTCTGTCATTACACGAGCGTTATTTGCTGAGTGTGCATTTCTCTGGTAGTCTTCGATAGCTTTGGTATTGGAATGATGTGGGTGGAGTGATAAGTAAAGGAAGAACTATTCTATCAGCAGCGCAGTGTTTAGATACAACTGAAAACAAACCCTTCGATCACCATCAAAGAAAGGTTATAAGAGATACGATATCAACAAAAAAAAAAGATGTCTGCCTTTTCTTCATGTGTATATATATTCTGTTATTAATTTTTTTTAGAGCGAAACTACTTATGGCATGAGAAATTATCTCACATGCATATAGAAAAAAGCTACTGAAGCAAAGAAATGTCGTTCTCCTCCACATCATAGTGGGTAGAGCCTAAGGTTTTTTTTTGTAATTTTTTTATTATTCGGCCCTATTCCCGTTGGCGCTCATATTTTAACAGTCGTCTTTTTGTCGTCGTCGCCTTTCTGTCATTTTACTCGTAAATCGGTATTCCCTAAGTACAACGAGACGACAAGTTGTCGAAAACTAGCACAAAAGGCAAATGAAAAGTTGGCAGCGCTGCTCTAATTTGAGTTGTTATTTTTCGTATTTTTGTAAATAATTTCATTATTTTGACTAAAAAAACATAAAATGGCTATACATTTCAAGGCGTTCCTCTTCACTTTCCAACCTCTTTCTTTGGTATCGTGGACAGCAGACGCTTTATTTATATTTTCGCCACTTTTACAATTTATATTAGGCGTCTCTTCGCCAATAGTCATCTAGCTCCTCAATTCCTTTATCGAATCCTGCAATATCTCCTATTGAATTTATTTGCTTCTCAAATTGCATTAAATTTCCCACCGCTTCTTCCAACGGTAACAAAGGAATCTGCTTATAGGCGCCTCCTCCTCTTGCTCTGGCTTCAGATTTGTTGGTCACCAGCCTTTTTATATTTTAAATTTTAGGTCCTTCCATACCTTTAATATTAATTTATCTTAATTTTTATTTATTAAATTTTAATTTTTATTTAATGAATTTTTTGCAGATTTGCAAATTTCCTCAAACTTTTAATATATATATTTAATATAAATATTTAATATATATATATTTTTTATGCCCTTTGGAAAACCCTTAGCATATTCAGGATTTTGTTCCATTTCTGAAACCAAAATTGCGAATTGTAGCGGCGTTATATTCATATTTCACTCGCAATGAATGATATTATAATTTGAAAAGAGTTGATGTAGCCAGAAAGTGTTCAACGTTTTATTTTTCCATACGTTGTATATTCGTCGAAACTGACCAGTAGTAGGGATTCCCCTCATAGAAACGCAGACCATGGTATGGGTTTTTTGAATATAAACTCACACCTAGAAAATTGTTACATCGTAGTATTATTAGTCTATGTCAAGCGCAAAGACCGACTTCAAGATCTAACATTTGTAGACGGCAGTGGCATAATGATCAATAGTTGCCCATATACTAGTGTGCAAACAAGAATTCATGCTTATTCATTCTAGCTTATAGATTAAGTTACTGTTAGTCTGAAGAGTAAGTTTGTGGTGTGAAACGAAGCAGGAAAAGAATAAATAAATATTAAGCAAACGGGCCGTACTCCTCGTACCGAACTTTTAAAAATAAACAATTTTTTCGGCTAAAAAAGGTTTTCTTTACTAGCTGATCGATTACTTCTGACAACGACTACCTATATGGGAGGTCAAACTGATACAGCATTTTTTTATTACCAATTTTCATTAATTGTTACATTCATTGTTGTGTGTGCTAATCACACAATGCCTCATACACATCACAAAGCAACGTAGACACGAGTCACTGCTGTTAGGACACGGATAAGTCCTATGCTAAATTTCAAAGTCCGACAACCTGCGACTGTTACAACGTCCCGACAGATTGTTTCGTATATTACAGGCGGACTGAGCTGTTGATAAATTTGCTTTTTGCGCTACATTCTGACACCGTAACAACGATGCTACCACTACCAACTACTACTGTGGTTGTAACAAATGCACGTTTTTGATTAAAGTTTAATCATCGAAGCTCTGTAGTTATTCCTGCTATTGTTGTGGCTCTGGCACATCTATTGTAATTACGAAAGGCCAATGTGCATATACACTCGCTCTCACACTCACGTATATGCATTGCATTACTGTTACATATCAAGTAATTTAGCTTTTCCGATGTAAATTTTTAACGCATTTTTGGATTTAATAGGCTTGAATTAATCAAGCGCCAACCGCAACCATATGAAGCAGAGTGTACAATTTAATTTGATCTAATTTATTAAATTACGGGCAGATTTTAACGTTAGTCTTTTCTTAATTATGTCTGTTCATTATGTAATTAACATAGCGTACACATGATTACACGCTGCCGTAAGTGAGTACTTTGGTGATCTTGAGATTGTTGTGTAGCAAATTGCAACGTGTGGCTGCAAAATGCATTTCAAAGACATGCGATTCTTGCACATTACGTAAGAAGACATTTCAGAATTATTAAGGAAGTCTGTGAACTCTTATGTCGTACAAGGCTGTACAAGCCCTGACTGACAAACTCTTGCATTTAATTCATTATTTTGTTGGTATTGGAGTTTTGTGCTTTCAGTAAATATCAGAAAACACTTTAAATTTCAATAATTTATAATCTTTCCATATGTTAATCATAAAATACTAAAGCTATAATATAGTACCCTTCGGTGGAGTCTCAAAAGTTATTTTTCCTTCTCATATGCGCCACTGAGAACATACTCTCCACAAAGAAAATTTTGAAATAATGTATACATGCTGGTGACCACGAAAAGGTGGAATCGAAACTGCAAAGTAGGCTTTTATTCGAACTGGAAAGTACATCAGGAAATTAACGTCGACTTCTTCGTTTTGGCTACTGTTAATCTGATAACTCTACCCTGCGTTCCCCTGTGGAGTATAAAAGTTTAATGCACCACTTATTGGTTATTAGTGCGTAGATTATTATCTAAGTTTAAGTTTACGTCAAAATTATATACCGTCCGCTTGCAGAAGTAAAATTTAGACCTTAAATTCAACGGTTAAGTGCTACATTTTACGAGCGGAGCTCTCGATATTGCGCCATTTCGTTTTATTATGAATCGTATAGTTTAGACGTTTATAGACGCCTATAACTATATACAATATAACATCTTGTATTTAATGCGGGAAATACATTGGCACCAGTATTTCTTGACACGTTTCTATTTCACTCTGCCATTACTCATGTTTGCCTTCCAGTATTTGAGGCGCATTGTTTAATGTCGATTCAGAATGAGTCGTTTCTTAAAAAGGATAACATGACAGACCCAATGATGATCCAGAACTCCGTCCACCTGGCTCATAACGGTAAGTGCAACTGCAACTTTTTCAAATTTCCTTTTTTTTTAACTTTGTCCGTGATGTGATCACGACTAAGTACCTAAGACTCTGCCAGCCCTGAATTCTCTTTTTAAAGCTTTACAAATTATATAACACAAATTGAAAACTGATAAAATGAACATTTGCTATGAAAATGGCAACTGCTTTGGCAACAGCCATGTTGTAAAATCCGACTGGCATGTTGTTGTAAATGCTGTTGTTATTGGAAATTAATGACCAGATTGTTTTAAGTTGAATACAGGTGAAAGTTTGTCCTCTATTCCGAAACTGCAGCAAAATAAAAACATACAGACATTCAACCAGCAATTCATCAGATAATTGCACTGTACATAGAGCAGCTGACCGGGGACCGACACACCTCCGACCGGCCACAAACTTCTACACGAATAGGCAAGAGGCAGACTCGTAAAAATAATTTATCGTGAGGTCGTTGTATTAATTGCCTTATCTAAGCGCATTAAACCTATTTTCTGCACTTATGGACCGATAATGGTAATGAATAGTAATAATGAAAAGTACTTCCTGCATAGCAAAAGGACACTCGATACTCTAACAGTAGTAATAATGAAAAGTACTTCCTTTATAGCAAAAGGACACTCGATACTCTAACAGGCGTAGTTTCGGCACTCTAGAGCATATGGGTACTGTGTGACCCATTACGATTATTCTGATGTGGTAAGGTTTATCAAAGTGTTAGGCTAGTTTAAGGCACCGGTGAGGATAACGGACTTCTGTAGGCATTCCACGAACTCTCGCCGACTCCCACAGACGCTCTCCTAGTTTTAATATAAATACCGCTAGTGGCCATCTATTGCTAAAGTACTGCCAAACTTTGAATAAACTGTGTCTTTTGGCCTAATGAATTTAGCAAAACCAAGGTCAAATGTATGTAAATACTAGTAGTATGAGTGTGTAAGTAAGTATTGGAACTCTTTGGATAGCTTCCCGATGTTACAATGCTCGTCCGTAGTACTGTGTAGGGAATGCTGCAATTCTACTTTTTAAGCAATAAGCATACCGACATTTACTGGCTTAATCCAAGTTTGCAAACACTTACCGTTATAATAGTGATTTGAATAGCCGGCCTTGCCGGCAACCCGTCCAGCCGGCATATTTGCTGAAGATGTAGTTTTAGTTGTTGTTGATGTTGTTGCTATTGTAGGTTTTATTGCTATTTAAGCAGTTGCCGCTTTGGTCTTGTTTATATTTCAAGCTTGGCTACGAAATTTCCGTCCACTCGATTTGTTTGCTTAACCAGATTTTCATGTAAGCAACCTTGACTCGATTTTGATGATAATGATGACGATGGCGATGGCGAAAATGATAATGCAGTTTTTGTTCTTGATGGAAAAGACAATAATGACAACACTGGCGCCAGCGTTGTTGTCTTTGTTGTTGGTTCGCCTTTCGTTTGTGTTCTGTAGGAACACAAACTTTCCTTCGGCAAACTGCTTTTACAACTTCAATTTAAACTCTTCGCAGTTTCCTCGGGTTGCTTGTTTGTATCTTTATCGCTATTAGTCCCTATAAACGTATGCAACATGTATGTATTTTTCTGGTTATTTATTATTATTATTATTATTATTATTATTATTATTAAATATTATCATTATTATTAATATTATTTTTTTTTTGTCTAAAATTTTATTCCCGCTTCCGATCAGGGGACAGACACCCCATTAGACAGCTCGTATACGTAAAATCGCCAGGTATATAGCTACTACTTGATAATAATTATATACAGAATTATTCACACATATAAATCTTAATATTAGGTATATAATAATAATTATATTTATATTCAGAATAAAATTTTTTTTATTTTTTTATTTAAATATTATTATATATTATTATTATTATTATTATTATTGTAATTATTATTATTATTATTATTAATTTTATTATTTATTGTCATAATTTTGATTTTTGTTTATTTAATTTTTAATTTTTTTTATTATTATTATTTTTTGGCTTGCAAGCGTTTTTGAAACTGGTTTTTTTTTTAATTTTACCTTGTTGCAATATTTAATTTTAATTGCATTTCGTAGTATAACTTCTTGTCTGGCTAAATGACAAAATGCCCACCACAATGGCGACGTCAGCGGAAAAGTCAGCATTTCGTTGCAATCTGCATGCGTGTGGACTGTCGAACTTTGGCTTTCTTTTTTCTATAAATAATAAATATTTTAAATAAAATTGATAATTAATAAATTATAGTCGCTACATTTCCGAATTAAAAAAAACGTTTCTTTTCGATAGTACACTTCGAAGCGCAGACCGATATCACACACATGGCAAGCACTACTCGCGATAAACGAAATCAGCTGTTCAACGGCACCAGCAGTTAAGAAGAAGCACACTGTAGACGAGAACGAAAACGGCTGCCGCGCCGGTCCTGATGTTTTTTTTGCTTGTTAATCCAGTTTTTGCAATTAAATTTGTTTGGCTTTTCCCAAAAACTAACAGTTTAAAGTTTCTGTAGTGCCTTGGTACATAGTAATTTTCGGCAAAGATAGCGTTCGCTTGTGGAAAAACAAGATGAATGAACCACCCGACCATGGCCAAAGTTGTGGTAAGTTTTATTAAAGTTTTTTTTTTACCTCACAAATCGCTTGTAAACAAAAATTAAAATAAATAATTTTAAATTGATAAAGTCATAAGCTTTAAACGACTCATAAATGTGTGGCCTAAAACTCTGCGGACCGTGTTTAATTGGAATTTCCTCCAGTCGAATAGTGAGATGTTCGTTCGTTTGCACCGCTAAGTGAGCAGGCGCAAAGAGGTGGTTGCTATTGCGCCTGTGACAGCGGCCATTTAAAAACAGTATAAGAGATTTACTTGCGTCGAAAATATGCCACTCGGCGAAACTGGAATGATATGGTAATTATTTCGTCACCTTTTTATACTGGATTCATTATTTTTATTTTTATAGTTACATTAATACTATATGTAGATATTTTTTAACCAATCGCGCGACAACGGCAGCTATTGCGCCATCGACCGTCAACAGAAACGACGTGTTTGTAGTGATCGTTCAAAATACAACTCACAAAATTATTTTAATATGTACACCAGTACAATTTAGACTCACTTTTAGGATGGTAAAACGTTTCCGTGTTGTATTACTTTTCAATACTATCTCTATCTAGTTTAATACTCAACAGTAATCCTTGATACCCTTTGTATAAAAATATACATATAGTAGAATGATTTGTCGAACCCTTGAAAATGCGCATTTAAAGTATTGCTTCCGCGAAACTTTGGTATTTAAGCTCATCAAAGGAATATAATTTTCTGCTAAATAGTAGGAGGTTCTATTAAGTGCCTTAGGTACTTTGTTTCAGACTTACTGAACCTAGCAGTGGCTTTTCGCAAAGTGCGATTGTTCGTCCCACTGTTTTCAGATAAAGTAAGGGTAAGGGTATAAGATTTTTAGTCTGTATTGACTAAATTTTGTACTTATCATGGAGACTCTTAAGGAAGTATCTCTGTGCACTAAAAACATTCAAACACTGTAAACATTCAAATTCGGTGCCCACTAGTTCTTTACATATACATAAGATCATACGTTACCCGCAGCTTTATCCGGAACCACATACTCTAGTAGTTTTTAAAAAAAATATATGAATTAGTAGAGCATTGCCTAACCATTCGAAATAACTCGCAGTGCCAGCTCGAATTGGTATCTTAGTTGGGGCGGATGTTAAGCTTAGAGGGTGTAATTTAGAGGTAGTACTTAAAGGATGGCGTCCATTAAGTTGTCCTCCTTTCGGGACCAGAAATAGACACACAGAAACAAGTCTGAAATTACTACGTGTATCATTTCAGTTTCGATTAAGTGGCGCAACAAATTACGATAAAATCGACTGCACATAAATCAGCAACAGACTCTAAGACTATTTTCGTAGAGTTCTATAATCTCTGGTAATGCGAGTCATGATTCGAATGCGTGCTTGCGGTTTTCTCTCAGCTAGCACAACAAGAGTATAATTTGAATTACATTCAATTACAACAGCACGAAATCAAAATGACCAAATTCATTCAAGGCCGTGCCTCACTCAGTCAGCTTAAAATACAAAATGCCAAAGAGAAACCTACGGGCGTGTGATGAATAAGACATGGCACTAAAATTGCATTCATTTTAATTATTGCTTAGAGAACTAAACAGGAGCAGTAGGCAAACAAAGAAGGCACACACACACACACACACAAAACGAACAGACATGTTGTAAAAAGGCTAGCACTCCGAATAAAGCCAAAATTGTAGCGACTTAAAACAACAAAACCAAAGAAGCGCCAGCCACAAAAACCGCCAAAAGGAAAGCGCAGCGGAAGGCATTTTTTTATTTGTTTATTTTTCTTCCTTACAGCGGTCTGAATTTAAGGCTATGTGGTTACGTGGGCCGACCAATAGGCCGAGTTAGAAAACAAGACACTTTTTTGCGCAATTTTTATTTTTTCCACATAACCTCTTTTACATAGTTAAACTTCATATAGAATCGGTCCGATAATTCGCTGTCATAGTGTTCGTAATAGTAGTGTTGTTCTTCTACAAAAGTTTCGTTAGAAATATCATTGACTAATGCCATCAAATTCCAAAAATTCTTAGCTTAGCCTTTTTCGTAGCATATTTACTCAGAACAATATACTGTTTTGGCTATCGCTTGGTCTATCAGCGTGTAATAATGTATCTATCTATATTTTATCAATGGTGTCGACTCAATGCAAAAGCTCCAGCGAAGTTCGCTTCCCAAATACGAGTACATTTGACATGAATCGCCGATGTTTTGATTGTTTACGGAATTTAGTGCTATATGAAATATGCGAACCTCATTCGTAACATAACATAAACCCACAGTTCAAGCCCCATATAGTATAACATACAACGGGTCATTGAATTTTTGGATGTACAAAGTAATTGATTTATTTGAACTCCTAAAGATGAGTCGACAAAAAGAACTAAACTTACTAGTTCTTGAAATATGAAATTCAACAAATTTTATCAGTCTGCATCTCAATAGGCCTAAAAAGTCACTGTAAAAAGTCTCAAACGCTTGAAACAGACGGATTCAGGGCTTTTTGTGAACTGCTCCAATTTTTTGGCACGCGCATCGCCTTGCAAGCCATTTAACTGTGAATTATCTACTTGGATCGTGAGAGCTTGGAATGGCATTGGGGGGAAGAAGTCGCGTGACAAATATATCTTTGGTCTGTGTGCGTCTGAGAGTGGATTTGAGTTGAATGTTAATTAAAGTGCGCGAACTGAAGTCAATGTAACCCCTCACACCAAATTCACTTTCGGCTAAATTAAATTACTTTAATGTGGACAAAGTACAAACTTGGCATTTCATTTGGTAAACTGTAACTGTGCAATTGGTGCGGACACGTTACACGAATAGGACGAGCACAAAAAACCTAGAGAAATTCACACATTTTTAATCTCAAGGGTAAAACATGGTATTGACAAATTGGCCTGACTCGTGAGTCTTGAATGGATGGGTCTCTGAGAATTTTTCCAATTGTTTTTTTTTTTTGTTGCAAATGTTGACGTGTAAAAAAATTAGACTTAGACTAAATTAAAAATGATGCTAATTGCGCTGGAAAGGCAATGACATAGAAGGCTGATTCCTTCTTAGGGGGAGATCTTGCGGGTGTAGCCTCTTCAGTCTACGCCTTGTTGAGATACGGGTGAGGGAGGACGCACGCGGATTTGGGTACGATAAAAGTCTGTAGTGATAGCGGCAGCTGTGAGAATTAATCACCTCCATAACAGTTGGCACGGCGAGATCCCTGTGCAGCGTGATGTTGCGGACGTACCAAGGGGCGCCCGTAAATCTTCTGATATCCTTGCTATGACACGCCTGCACTATTCTGCTGTTGTAGGCAGAGGTAGTGCCCCAAATTAGTATGGCGTAGCGCCAAGCAGGTGCCACTACTTGCAGATAGATGAGCCTTTTATTAGTTAAAGATAACTTATTCGATGGGTGGAGGAGCCACTCCAGTTTCTTGAGTTTTTGGTAGCAGCGCGCTATAACTACCTTATCCAGGATCACACAGAGATACCGGATTTGCTCCATTTGCGGAATTATGCTTGTGTCACAACCGGACAGACGCCTTGTCTTAATGTGAAGGTGCAGTGGGCTGATTTCTCAGACTTTATGGCTATATTCCAGCGCCTGGCCTATGAGTGGAATCTATCCAGGTCGCTGTACAATTTCTCCGCAGCTTCGTTCAGAGAGGCAGAGTTAAAGATGATTGCCGTATCGTCCGCGTAAGTAGCAATAATCGAATGCTCATCTCTAGTTGTCGGCATATCAGACGTATATAGGGTGTAGAGGACCGGAGCACAGACACTCCCCTGTGAAACACCGGCTCTCACGTGCCTGACGATGGAAGTTTTTTCTATTACCGCCACAGAGAAGGTTCGTCCTTGGAGAAAGCTTCGCATTAGTACAAACTATTTGCCAGGCAGGAGCACTTTTAATTTATGCAGAAGTCCATCGATCCATACCCTATCGAATGTTTGTTTGACATCTAGGAAGACTGCAGAGGAATACTGTTTTATCTCAAACGCAGTAAGTATGTGATTAACGACTCGATGCAGTTTATCGGGCGTGCCATGCTGCGATCTAAATCCAAATTGGTGATCAGGAATGGCTTCTTGGCCCCGTACTGCTAACAATCTGCTCAAAAATATTCTTTCGAAAATTTTGAAAAAAGTTGGAAGCAGGTTTGTCGGCATATATGATGTAGCAAGGTTCTCCCGAGTACCAAGTTTAGGTGTCATGGATATCGTTGCACACTTCCACTGTGTGGGAAGATTTTCTGTGGAAACTTCAAACTCTCGTAGTTTCTTTGCTGGGTCCGTAAAAAGCTTACTTAAATCGCATTGATGGATGATGCTCTATTTTTTCAGTAGGGTGGGATAAACTATGGGTTGAGTTTTAGTCGATTAGGTTAGTTTACATCGGTTGACATTCAGGAAGTAAAACATTGCTTGGTTGCATGTATTACAGTGATCTCGTATGGGATTGTGTATTTCAATGTGTACGAGGTATTGCTTTTAAATAACAAGACTGACGCTTTTAAGCCTTTTATTTTGACTTAATGCATATTTACTTATTATCACTCTCAATAAACGAAATAAATCGAATCTTATATTGTTCGAAACAGTGTTGGAAATATTCTGTCAGCTGCTGCAGAACGCGTGCCGATTTCTTTTTCACAGCTTCAACGAGCTCAAATGTTGTTCTTTTTATGTAGATTTCACCTTAGGAGACAGATAGAAGTCGCATTAACTTTGGGGTCATTTCCAATGCCAGTACAAGTGTCAGTACAAACATTTATGCGAGCTTTTTGTCATTCAAGCGTGACAATTTTTTTTTTTTTTTGCATAGAACAATTACGGATACTTAAATAATTCCTAAAGTTTTAGCAATCGCACGAATACTTAACCGACCGTTAGATTGAATCAGATTACCGACTTTACGATATAGTTATCTGTTTTTGACGTGGACGGACGATCCGGGCGTAAATCATCTTGAACGATAAACATTCATTGCTAAACACTTCTTTCAATAAATTATAAGTTTCAGTATCGGCTTTTCCAAGTTACAATGTTACACTTAACATTTTTCCCGTGAAACGAAAAACAACTTTAATGCAAGCGAAGGCTACGGCTATACTGATTTGTTTACAGAAGCGAGAGGCACTGCATTAAAAAAAATGCTATACACTACAAAGCTGGCGGTCGCTGGCGTTTGGCGCAATTTTAACACCTCGTATAGATAAAAGAAAGCAATTAATTCAATATGTAGGCGCCCTATCAGCTCCAATGGCATCATGAGGTATTCAAAAATGCTAACTGTATTCAAGGTTTCTGTCATATCCAGTGACATGCTTACATTGACCTATATACATATGACAGAAACATAGCCACACACACATTCGTTCGACCAACTTCGATATGAAACTATGCCATTTCATACGCAGCTTCTATTGGTACGGCCGTTGTTTTTGATATTTATATCTCAAATGCCAACTGGTGCCGACGTCTACTAATCTATGTCTACGCCTACGCCTACATCTTTAACTGCCTTATTGCAACGTATTCGCCCTTGCAGACTTTTATCACAAGGCACGAGATTTTCATTCATATTTGTCGTTTCCCCGTCGACTGTCGATAACCGTTGTGCTTCATTGGACGCATCTAATGCAGTTTTAATTTGCTTTGTCGTTTTAATTTTTTTAAATGTTCTTTGCGCCAGCTCAGTAGCTCACAGGCGATCGTCCAACACGGACACACCCGTATATACAATGCTTGAAATCTTTGAATCTGTTCCACCTGAACTTGCAGAACGCATGGATGCGGAGGCAGTGCTCAACAATCATCAACTGCTCACATTCAATGTGAAGAGCCGCGCGGTGGACTGGCGCACCTTCGTAAACGCATTAAAACCGCGCGGTCCATCCTTTTACCTAGGCCGACATTTTCAACTGATGACCAATGTGCGAGAGCTCTTGACCGATGACAACCGGCGTGAAGTGCTTGTGATCCATGACTTAATGGGCAATTATTTGGCGGACAAGTGAGTGGCGTAGTGGGTTCAAGATAGCCAGTTCATAATTAAAGCGCTTTCTTATTTATAGATACTTTCCCAAGTCAACGAAATATGATCACTACAGATTCTATCAATGGGCTGCAGTTGATTACTTTTGCTATTTTAGCCACAATTATGTAACCATTCCGCCGTGTGGTTGGATAAACGCGGCCCATAAGCATGGCGTACGCATATTGGGTAAATAAGCGTGTAACAACCGGAATCACCGGTATCGACGTATTCGCTATTAATTTCTGTATCTTCATTACTTAGGCACCTACATTGTTGAGGGTGCACGTGGTCAGAGCTTGCTACGTGAGGTTTTACGTAGCCGTGAAACCATTGAAGCAACTGTGGTTGCGCTGACTAAAATATGTAATCATTTCGTCTTCGATGGTTGGCTTGTAAACATCGAATGCAGCGTTAGTGAGGCCGAAGTAGAGAATCTTTGGTATGTACACCACTGTAAAGCTTTCTCTTAGTGTCAAACGCTTATTACACGAAATTCACTTTGTTACACAGTTACTTTGTTGAACGTTTGCGCACCATTACACGGCGTGATGTCCCGCATGGCACGGTCTTCTGGTACGACAGCGTCGTCGACAACGGTGAACTGATGTGGCAGAATGAGTTGAATCAACGAAATGTACGCTTCTTTCGCAACAGCGATGGCATGCTTCTGAACTACTCATGGAACGACAGGAGCTTTGAGAAGAGCAAGCGGATTTGCAATAGTGAAGGAGCATCGCAGCAGCGTGTCTTCTTCGGCATTGATGTGTTTGGGCGAGGTCAGATTGCCAAGTTTCAGACCAAGTTGACGTTATCACGTATTGCGAAGACAAATTTCTCTGTGGGCATATTCGCACCGGCGTGGACCTATGAAACGTTGGGAAATTTCAACTACAACTTAAATGATGTTGATGGCAATAGTAACTTGAATGATGCCTTTTTGCTACGCAACGACAAGTGGTGGGCATCATTATGGGAATACCTGCCAACACGTGCTTACACAGAGTTGCCCTTCTATACAGACTTCTGTCTCGGTTCCGGTCGCAATATGTTCCAGTACGGTGAAACAGTTCGATCGCGACGCACCCGTTTCTACAATCTTTCGCGTCAATCACTGCAGCCGTCGGTGCCATTACGCGACTGCGCCGAACGCCATTACTATGATGCTTTCAGTGGAGGCTCATCATTGAGCATTTTGAATACAAGCACTCCATTCCGTTTGTTATTACTCGACATGCGTGTGCCACAATGTGGCCTCATAGTTGGCTATACGTTGAGCATCACCGATAGTCTCAGCGATTTGGACTGCGTTTTACGTTTCTGTGATGATCCTAGCCCTAATGATAGGAGCGTCAGGAAGCAAGCGGAGGACTGTTATCTGTTCTGCGGCAATTATTCAAACAAAATTACTTTGACGAAAGGTCGCTGCTATTTATCGCCAGTATCTGATAGTGATCTTGGGCTCCTAGACGACCAATTGGCCAGCAGTCAGCTACCCAAGGAAAACTATGGCGAGAATGCATTCAAATGGACTGTCCGCTACTACATTATCGGCTTTGACGGGCCGGTCCGTCTGTTAGACTTTGGTGTACTCTCTCGTTCTCTGTTGACTTCGCAAACAAATTCACTGCTTGGCGCTGTTTACCTACAGAAATTCGATTTAAGTAAATTTCGATTGAAGGAAGGAGACAGCTCTTTTTCCTTTATACCAGCACGCAGAGACGGACTCTATCATGACAACTAAATTAGTTTGTAAAATTCAAAAATAAGGACTTTCTGCACGTATTTGTTGCAGAATTTTTCTTATACATATACATATAAAAACCTTGTTCTGCCCTTTCCGGTAGGTTGCGTGGTATTCTTGCGTACGTCCTACATACCCATTGTTCTATGTGTCTGATTTATTTGCAATATGTGGACACAAACACAATCTAGTTTTAAAAAACGTGTATACTTTTATCACCTTATATTATTTCTTCTACTTCGTAATCCGTGTGTTTCATTGCAGCGTGCATTAGTTATGTTGGACCTTTTTCACGGCATTTTACACAATATTTTATACAACACATTAAAAACACAAAAAAATTTTATTGTAAATTAGATATCAAACTAAAAGTTATTCAAAAGATTTTTCTATAGACATTTTCTTCTTTGACTTATCATGTTCAAAACTACCCTATTTCGTATTAGGGACCAATCCATACACATAAAAATTTCGTTGTAATCGGTTGTATGGTTTCGGAAATTGGCCCGGTGAACATCGTGACTCGTGATTTTTATATATATAGATATATATGTAAAGTGTTCAAGAATTAAGGTGACTTTTTTTTCGACAAATATTTATTGTGTTTTTTCGTCCCCTTCAAATATCAATTATGGCAAACCTCCGTCCTTTCAAGGTTCTTTTTAATTTTGTGAACAAAAAAGTCGCAGGAGGCCAAGTCCGGTGAATACGTTGGCAATATGATTACGAATTTGTTTTTGACCAAAAAATCGCGAAACTTTTATCCTTGTTTTTGTTTTGTTTTAGATTGCAGCAAATCGCCAAAACACAGAGACGCGTTTCGCCTTTATTTCTGTCAAAAATAAGCTAAAAATGCAAAATGGCTGGTAATGAAAAAAGCCAAGATATAAGATAATTGTTCTGCCTTCAAGGATAGTGGACTCCGAGGACCTTCAACTAATTCAAACCGGGTTTGCTCACTCAAATGCGAAATTTGTATTATTGTAGTAAAAAATCCATCATCCTGGAACAGTCTTACTTAATAAGAAAATAATAAGTTTTTGGGATCGTCAATGTTGGAACCGAAATCGTGGTGGTAGTGCATCGGAATCTGAATTTATACAAAGATTTAATGATACAAACTCAGCCCGACGCCTGGCCTGCCCTCATTGCACAAGTATTTATGCGCGAAAATTTTTCGACTTGACTTGTGCCTCGTTACTGTCGGAGGACGAGCTATAGCCACATTCACAATTGCAATGGAAAAGAAGCATCGAAGTACGCGAGTTGATGACTACTTATAAAAACAACAAATTGCAAAAACGACGAGAAGAATATAGCCACAGTAATTTAAAATTATGCTGATTTATGTAATTTGTCTACGAGTTAGTTGCAAGGCAGCGAAGTGTGACAAGCTTGCATTTCATGAATGCCTAACATGAACGTATTTCCTGGTATGTATGGCCTACTGTAACTGCGGAAACACGCCGCAAGCGAGGGAGGTGCAAAATTTTGCAACTGGCTGTCTGCCTGTGTGTATGTGTGTGTGTTTGTGTTTGCGTGTTGTATATCAGTACGTGTGTGTCTGTGCAAATATTTTACGCCAAAATTAGTTTTTATCATTTTATGTTAGTTATTTTCAGTCTGCAACTGTCGCATTGCATACTCATTTCCTCTACTCTTTCTCTGATTTCCTTCTTCGTTTCTCTTATATTTCTGTGTGGCTGGCATTGGTCTCATTTTGTTGTCCTTGTTTTTGGACCGAAAAACTTTTTGACACTTCTTCGATAGTTGACGCATAATTTTTCGGCAAGTAGTGGCCTACTTTTAGGTAATTAACTCAGAAATTTTTTGTTGGCTAAATTTTTTTGCAAAAGAAAGGAAAATAGTAGAGTAGGGTAGCTAGTTAAATAAACAGTATACAGTGAAATCAGGATAACAACGATCTGACTTTTTAATATTTTTCATTTAAATTCGTTCTCTAAATAGAGACGACAAAGATTGGTTAAATGTTTAATATTGAGGAACAGTTTTTCATTAATTATTTGAAAAAAAATAATCCAATTTCATCAAATTTAATTCACTTCATTCATATTAAATTCAACTTGCCAATGCAATGCAAAGAAAATTTAATGTGGTTCCAAGCATAACACATCAAGACGATGATAATTTCTTGATGCGGGTAAATATTTTTAATGCAACTTTATATTAGAAAGTGCTTCTACATATTGCCCTTCTGATCTGTCAAATAAGGAATACTTAGCCCTCTATAAAAAAATAAAAAATGTGACTTTTCGCTGGGAAATATATACTCTCACTAACGAATTAAGAATCCATAGAATTTTTTTTGTTTCTTAACTCAATTCTTAATAATCCAAAATCAAGATAATATAAAAATAAAGAGCAGCCGTGCCTGCAGGCAAATGAAGGTTTTTATTATAATCATTTAAATAGGAAGTCAATGGAATTCCAAAAAAATACACTCGTAGATACAATAGGTAAGTTGTATGGAGCAGATAAAATGGTCAACTCTTGTTCTTCGCTCTTTATTGGATTCGTCATGTTTTAGCGCCATGGTACATGTCCGTAACCAGTTCTATTAGACAGAGATTCAGCAGATAATTCGCCGAATTGTTGGGCTGCTTACAAAAGCACTTTAGAGCCCTGCACGAAGTCAGAACAGACCATATTAAATAGTATATATTCTTTGTATTCAAAGTATTATTGTGATAATTTGTCCCAAAATAGCATTCTGATTTAAACCCAAAAACACTTTTCAAATGCATATTTTCTGCAAGCGGGCAGTATGTGTCTAAGGCTATAGGTAAAACATACCTCAAAGGTAAAAACGTTACAAATTCTAGAGCGATCGTGGTTTGGTGTCTCATTAGTAAAGCAAACACAGGATGAAAGGTTGAAGTGTACATGACCTAGCGCACACATCTTGGTCAAATCCGGCGCTTAGAGGCGGAATGACAACAGCTTATTCTTTGACTCATTGCATTTGACAAGAATATAATGGATGGGCCTTGGTATGTCTACATTGCTGCATAACGACAATATTACACTGCGATAAGGGTAGAAGAAGCGTACAGCTTCGTGCAAGCTTATCAGCCAAATTTCTATCAATCAAGCTGAGCACAGGCATGACAAATGACATGTTTATCGACAATTGCTACTTAAACTGAGCTTTAAAAGGCTGCACCGAATAAGTTACTCGTAGGACGAGCCTTGTTGGACACGATGCCACAGTTAAAACATTGTGCTTTAGTTGCTATCATTTTGACATGACAATTTACTTTGCGAGTACGACGAGTGTCACATTTTAGACCATGAAATGTACCGAAATTCCATTGAAAAAATTCAAAAAATAAAAGAAGGAAAAATATGAAAAAGAAAGCAGCTTAAGAAGCACGTTCAACAGCTGTGACACATTGCTGACTATATTTAATTTATTTCGAAATATATTTTGCGAAGGACTACGTTCGTTTGGCGTTCGTTGTTTGTCGACGCATACCTTGTGTGTGGCTCTAGGCGAAAAAAGCGCATTTTACTGAATCATTTCTTTAGTACGGTTTTCTTTCAAGCCCAAACTTGTCTGCGCTCGCTTCAACGGACATGAAAAGCGCCACACAATAGTTTAATTTATATGAGTGCTGGCCGGCGGCGGCAGCAACCAAGCGAATAAGCACCAAAGCGGCGAAAGTGGCGAAGCGCTGAGGCGATAAAGCTATGAGGCGTGGTTCCTTGTTGCAAAACTAAAACAAACCTTGGCCTTATTTCAAAGTTATTTTTCACTCTGCTGATGATTTTTGTCTATGCATAAGTTTGACTATACCAATACGTATACGATAAATATCGTCGCACAAACTTATAAAACTTTAAATAGTCTAGTTTTAGTAGATTTGCATTTGTTTTCTTCTTCTTCTTCATTTCTTGTTTTTTTTTTTTTTTGAAGACGCAGGGTTGCATTGGTCAGTAAAGGCTATACTCCAGCGCTACCAGAATTTACCCCTATTAACTTTTCAATTCAGCACAATGAAACACACCTTACTCTAAGGTCTTACAAAGCTGACCCAGGGAACCATTTTTTGGGCAACGATCGTCAACTCTTGTACATTATTCTCCCGCTAGAATATCAAACACGTAGATTTCATACGACAGGATTCGGTGCTCTACTACAACAACAACATTATCTCGTGGTTGAAGAGTAACCTAATGCTATTGTTTCTTTGCGTAGTAGCTTATTAATTAGTAGTGAACTTTTACCTCCTCCTAAGATTTCGTACCATGAACTTAATTAAATAGCAGACAAACAAAAAATTCCTACTCTACATCTTTCAATCACGAGTGTCTCATCTGAACAGCAATAGTAATTGTAATTATCGTTATTATTAAATCGGAGCATTGATCATTGCTAGTAGGTTAATCAGAGAAATGCCAACGATGAAATGACCGTCGCAAAATTTTTGTACTTAAGTAGCTGGTACCCAACTAGTGGCCCATGTACATGGATTTGTCGACTGAACCAAACTTGTCGTCGTCTTCAGGCCTTCTATATTTGCTATTAAGCATAAAATCAACTTGCCAGCTTTGCTTATTATAAGGTCTCTAGACTACAAATATATGCTATGGCTTATGTTGTGCTACATCAAGCTTTTTATATTCTTAGTTCATTGTTCAGCTGCCAATTGATACAATACTTGGGCGACACCTCGATTTGTCTACCTACTTTAGTGTCGCATATGCATACCTACTCTATCCTTAAGGTACTCTGCTCTGATGTTTTCCAGTTATACTGGCAGGGGTCTTCAAATAACATTTAATCACTTTTGTGTGTGGCGCATAGTATGACTTTTGTATTATAGTAGACAGTGGTGATCCAAAGAGAGGAAAAAAAATTTCTCTTGACAATTTTGCCCTTCAATAAATTATTACCAAAAAAAACGAGGACATGTAATTTTAAAATTTCATGCATAACT
This sequence comes from Cacoxenus indagator, assembly GCA_035041755.1. Taxonomy (NCBI): domain Eukaryota; kingdom Metazoa; phylum Arthropoda; class Insecta; order Diptera; family Drosophilidae; genus Cacoxenus; species Cacoxenus indagator. The sequence continues at coordinate 164,873 of JAWNKX010000234.1, forward strand.
TGGCGCTAAACTAATTTTGATGGTATGCCTGCGTTGACTGGTTTACATTGATGTTTATAAAATCTGTGTATATTCACAAAAAAAAATGATTAAAGTAAAGTAAAATATGCATAAAATATAAAAATAAGCCGGTTGCAATTCAAAATTCATTTTATGCAACAACAATGAAGCATAATTTTTGGCATTGCATAAATACCTATATGGCTGTGCGGATGACTGCGTGAATGAATTTGCATTGCGAAAATGTGCGACACAGCCGAAAACCAGATCCCTAAAACACAGCAATAATTTATAAAAGCCTGGGATACTTTCAGGCCACGCGTTTTATTACCCATTAATTTTCATTTGGCGATGCAAATGCTTGCGACTCTCGCTAATACCGAAAGTTAAGTGAGACCAATTTGATTAAGCGCGCAACTGAAATTTTCGTACGAGTTAAGCCCAACTCAATGCCAAAATCCAACCGACAACGACAACCAAATAAATATGTGCATTTGTGTGTAACCGTGAGCGTAAATTGAACAAGTTCGCTTTGTCATTGCGATGGCGTTTTGCGTGTTTGTTTTTCTTGTTCGCATTGTTACCTGTCTAAGCGTTGAAACGATATTTCTAGCAGATATTTAATACTATATACGCACTGAAAATGTAATAAATGACAACAATAACAAGTAAAATAAAACAAGAAACAAAACAAAAAAAAACTTGTGCCTTTTTAGCTGCTGTTGACATAAATCTTTTCGATTCGATTTTGTGCTACTCGGCTAAAGTATTTAGCTGCATGAGTGTGGGTATTTGAATGGATGTGTTTGTGTGAATGTGAGTGCCAGTTCAGTAATAAGTTGTGGAATAAGGAGGGGGCGACATACACAATACAGGAGTCTGACGATGACAAGAATCTGTCCTACATGAATTTACGTGACGTGACATGTGCTCGGATCAGTTGGTTTCAGCTAGGCAGGTCAAACTTTGTTTATGCGTTTACAGTCTCTGCTGCTAGCATAGAAAATGATTTTTCAAAAAAAAAATAAACATTGCATACTTTCCGGCGACCAAAACACACCACAACAAAAAAGTTAAATGTACTTTAAATGTCTGTTAACTGTAAACTGTTAAATGTCTATTTTATTCACTTTATCCTCTTTTTTCTTAAATTTCTATTCGATCCTCAAATATAATAATGTTGCCTCTGCTTAACAAATTAAAGCAAGAGTATATACGAATTCAATATATATATTTTATTTACCTTTATTAAAATGAATGTGAATACTTCTTCTGACTCTTTGCTTATAAATAAGCAGATTGATCATGAAAATATGTTGTCAATAGCTGGGAAGCTACCTTCTGCGATTAGGTCTGAGTGCCGCCTAGATCTTCAACGCTTGCTGTGCACTGACACTAATAGCAGTAGCTCAACCACTACAACTATAAGATTTACTAGTGCCACTAGTAATACCATCTACACCATGGCAACTGATACAACCAGCAGCTTTTGCTCTGGTGTGAACTATGACAGCCGCCCCATACCCAAATGTCTCGATGACACTGCAGCTCCAACGCTCAGTGCTGCTGCCAAAAGATTGTTGGGTGACCAAAAACAAAAAAGGGCAAGGGGAAAAATGATAAGTTCATGTCACCCATTGCTAGCTCTAAACGGGCGAGCGGCAACTTGCCACTGCACTCGCACCCGACCACAAGTCAACAGGCAAACACTAGCAACAGGTTTGACATTCTTGACATGGACATCCCCAGTGATAGCGATTATGAAGAATTAACAAGAAATGTAGACGAAGATCATACTAACCCCTCTACAGACAAACATCATCATGAACCAAATGATATTGATGGTGAGGCCGCCCAATACTCAGAAAATAATACAAATACTGATAACCAGCCCAAGGGTTCCCTAAAGCCACCGCAAATAGTTGTCCACATTAGCAATGTAAATGGCCTTTTTGAATTCATTGCGGAGGTCGTTAATCCGGATAACGTCATCGTTAAAGCCAACCAAGGGAAAACGGTTAGAATCTTCTCTAAAGGTAGTGACACGTACAGGGCTATTGTTAGCCGAATGGACGAAATTGGTATGGAATTTAACACATATCAAATGCAGATGGAAAAGCCTCATAGAATTGCAGTTAGAGGTCTACATCATAGCACTCTGAACAGTGAGATTACTGCCCACTTTAACGTACTTGGCTACGAGGTTCTTCACATTCATAACCCGAGATCAAGGATTAATAAAGATGAAAAACTTAATATGTCTTATGCTGCAGCAGCTAAAAGCAACCCTTCTGCTCAGCGACGACTACATAACCAACAAGCGCAACAGATACTGGGGCAACATGAATTGAATAAGCAGTTACATTCACCTGACCTCCAGTCATTATTGCAACAACAGCAAATACAATTCCAGCAATGGCAACAGCAGCTACAAGAACAGCAGCAACAGCAGTTACTTTTTTGACTACAGCGTCAGCAGCAGGAACAGCAACAACAAAACAAGCAGGCCAACCAACGCTTATAAAAGCTTGAACAAACAGTGTTTGAAATGGCCAACACTATAAAGCAATGGGCTGGGGATAGATCTAGTCTCCAGTTGCAAAACAACGCTTCAGCCTTGCAATGAATCCACTAAAGGTTCTTATCTGGAATGTGAACGGCATTTCAGGAAAGGCTAAAGAAGTTGAGCTCTTTGCGCACAACAATAACGTCGACATTCTTCTCTTGTCGGAGATCAGGATTAAACGAGGGCATGCTGTAAGAATACACGGATATACCTTCTATCCTGCCTTCAAGCCATCACGCAATAATCATGTCAGTGGGGGAGCGGCGGTATTGGTGAGGAGTTCGCTTCGCCAGTTCCCACAAAGGGTCATTGAGATACACAGCATCCAAATGTATTCAGTAAAAGTAGCTACAGGCCTGGATGACACGGAGTTCAGCGCCATTTACTACCCCCCAAGGAACAGGATCGAAGAAAGGCACTTCATTGATATCCTCCATGCCTGCGGTCAACGATATCTGGTTGGTGGTGATTGGAATGCGCGTCACTGGTTTTTGGGAGACATGTACAACTCACCTAGGGGGCGAGAGCTAGCAGAAGCAATTTCTGCTACTGGGGCTAATATCCTTGCTACGGGATCACCAACCAGAACCAGGGATAGATGGTGTTAATGCCAGTCCAAGTCCTTAACTGGTAACCAAGCGCACTGACCTGCTCGCCTTTGGGCAATAGAACGCAATTCAATTGGATGCGACACTGGACTCTGGGGAAGATATTGAGGCGGCTGTAGATATTCTCACAGAAAACATTCACATGGCTGCTACTGCTTCAACGACTCTTGAACCGTCGTCGGGGACCAATAGCTATGGTATCGTTCTGACAAGGGAGGCCAGTGAGCTCTTGGCAACAAAAAGGAGACTGCGAAGACGTGCAATCCGATCTCAAGATCCCTGGGACCGAATTTTATGGAACCGGGCAGCCAAACAGCTTCCATGGATTATACCATGGATGCCAACTATTCGCTCTGGAAATGCAATCGGTCCCTTAAGAGACAGCCGTTTAGGCAGGTGCCTGTTCGTTGTCCTGGAGGTGATCTTGCTAGGAATGAGGAACAACAGGCCAATGCGTTTGCACGCACTTGGAAGCTAGATTCACACCTTACGACTTCGCTACAATAGAGCAGATCAGAGAGACTAACGACAGTCTACAGACACCTCTGCAAATGTCGCTACCAATTAGACCAGCCAGGGCTGAGGAGATTGCTGAGGTTATCAAATTCCTTCTGAAGAACAAGTCCCCAGGCATCGACAGGGTGTGCCATGCCACGCTGAAGGCCCTGCCCTTTAAGGCGATTCTCTACATAGCGTTGATGCTATGCTAAGGGTGCAGTTCTTCCCAAAGCAGTGGAAGATAGCAGCAATCCTTATGATTCATAAGCCTGGAAAACCGGAAGTTGACCCTGAGTCATATTGATAAATAAGCCTCCTCTGCTCCCTATCTAAGGTATGGGAGAGGCTTATTGCCAATCGTCTTGGTATAATCATCAGGGAGCGCTGTATGTTACCGGATCATCGATTTTGTTTTCGGGTGGGATAAAGCACCGTGGAGCAGGTTCACAGATTGGTGGAGCACATTCTACAGGAATTTGATAACCTTGAATACTGCAATGCTGTTTTTATTGACATGCAGCAAGCATTTGATAGGGTCTGGCATGCTGGTCTCCTGAGTAAAATTAAAATGCTTCTGCCAGCGCCTTACTACGGTATCCTACGCTCATACCTGGAAGGACGGAAGTTTATGGTCAGGGTCAGCAACACCTATTCGGTCCCATGCCTCATGAGAGCTGGATTTCCACAGGGTAGTGTTCTTGGACCGATGCTCTATTCGATGTACACGGCCGATCTACCCTGCCCTAGCGAGAATCATATAGAGGCTATGAAGGCTCTTCTTGCGACCTACGCGGACGATATCGCAGTCCTCTACAGTTCCAAGTCAGGCTCCGAGGCAGCAGATGGACTCAATTTGTATCTGGACACGCTGGCAGCTTGGTGCAGGAGGTGAAATCAACCCGCAGAAGACTACCAACCCCTGCTTCACAGTAAAACCACTATGCGACCGCACCCCGTCTATACAGCTGGAGGGAGTGACCCTGGAGCAGCCGTTGCAGTCAAAATACCTTGGCATCACACTGGACAAACGCCTCACGTTTTCCCCACAATTGAAACCTACGGTCAAAAAGTGTGGTCGAAGGATGCAACAATTGCGGTGTCTGGTCAACAGAAGAAGCACCATGTCGCTCAGAGCAAAGTTTACGTGCACTGTATAGCGTCGATCTGGCTATATGGTGTGCAGATGTGGGGCATCGCCGCCAAATCAAACTATAAACGCATCCAGGTACTTCAGAACCGAACCTTACGGCAAATAACGTGCTGCCCCTGGTACGTGCGCGGCTCTACACTCCACCGAGACCTCAATCTGCATACTGTAGAGGAGCAGATCGGAAGACACACTAGTAGATACAGTGATAGGCTGATCAGACACTGCAGTACGCTCGCGAGAGGACTACTACCCGCCTGGCCTTTAAGGCGAATAAAACGACTGGGATTTGACAAGACGGTTGGCCAACGCTGAGGCACTTCTCATTCAGACTATAAGTCCTTGTTGTTAAGGTACTATATTTTGCATGTATGTGCATGTGTTTTAAATTTTAGCAAGACCATTTGATGTCGACATCAATAAAACGTCATTTTTCAGCCAGTGATGCCATACGGTTTTAAGTGAGCTGCAAACCAAGCTTCGGAGCCTGGGAGTGAGTTCGCTGTGCGCTGCAAAACTTTAAGTTGCTGTAATAGCACTAGAATAGGTTGAGTGTTAAAAGAGAAATTTCTACGATGCCAATGGCAATGATGATCATCCATCAGGATTTCATGCTAACGAACTCAACAAAGCGTATACTAAAATCACACACAGAGACACAGAGGTAAAGGGAGATGCACGTTGACGTTGACACTAAATCATTCAATTTGAAAGCGAAATGCAGCAGCTACCCAAAATGAAAAAAATGTACTTCGCTTGCAACGAACTTGTAATACTTTACACACTCAAAGGCCTTGAAATTATATGAGATGCTGCCAGAGGATTAGGGTAATTCAACAGTTTCTCTGTAGTCCATTGCTTCTACTTAATTTGTTCAATCGTCGTGTGTGTCAGCGACCACGATCTATTCTAGTGTTTCTACAGCATCACATACCGTGGGGTAGACCAATAATTTACTGTCCTAATGCAGTGAAAATACAAACTTCTTCACCTTTTGATAGTAGCAGGTCGAGTCAGACGTTGTATCGAACGAAGATATAATTGAACAAAACCGATTCTCAGAGCTCCGATTTTTTAGCGTGAATGCTGATGTCGCTGTAGCTACGAGTGAACTCGTGTCGGCTACACAAGGGAAGCCGACCTTGATGCAGTTTATAGCATATAGATAACTACGGCAAAAGCACTGCCTACAAGCACAATAGCCCTGATAAACTTCATTGCATTATTGACATAATGGACCCTAGCCAAGATAAAGAGAGTTGAACTGTGAATTGATAGTACGTCAGGCGTTTGTTGTTTGCGCAGCGACAACAGAAAAAAATCAAATAAATAAATAAAATCTATGAGAGTCACCCACTATCAGTTATGTGCACATCTATATATATATAAAACGAAGTGGCCAAAAGCCTGTGTTTCTCTCTGATGCCAGTAATTTTTTACCAATTTATTGCTTTTGTTTTGTTTTAAAATTTAGATAATTACCGTAGGAAGGTCGGGGCATACTTTTTTTTGTACTAAGTTTTTTTAAAACAATTACAAGACCACAACAACAAAACGTTTTGTACGTTTTTTCGTTGTTTCTGCTATGCTTCTTCTTCATGTTTGTGTTTGTATTTGTGAGTTGCTTGCACAAAGAGCGTGAGCAGTAATTTGCTAAGACAGTGAGTGCGCTCTTATGAATACAGTGAGAGCACACAGACAAAGAGCATTAAGCATGAGTCAGTCGTGCACCACATACTAGAGAGGGCAAAACAACGTTTGCCGGCTTTGCTAGTATTTATATATATAGTATATATTATATAAGTAATCAAATTTTCCAGACAGAAGGACTCATACTAAGAAAGCAAAACGGTTCGGTCAACTCTCAAAAAATGTTGTTCAGTTAAAGCGTCTATGATTCCTTTAGGGCCTTCGGACCTCTATGTAAGTTAAGCTGTTAGTGTAAGAGTCCCACTCAATTTGTAAACAACAAGACGCAAAAAAAAAAACAGATCATGCATCACAGAAATTCGATTTTTTAACCATAAAAACGCTACTCACATGGGATGAGCGCATGTTGTTGCAATTATTGTTTTAACATAGTTTCTGCTGCTGTTGCTGTTGTTGCCACTGTCACTTGCGCTGCTGTTTTTACGACTCTCATTTATGGCTCCGAGCCAAAAAAAAGTCAAAAAAAAATAGATAGCCTTAACGCAACAACAACTTTTGCTCTTAAATCACATCACTATGGCTTCGTTCCGCTTCCGCTGCTGCTCAGCGTTCCTAAATTTAAAAAATAAAGCAACAACAACAGAAATTGAAAAAACATTTTTAAATTCCAAAAGCATAAATATCGTAAATGTAGCGTTCACAAGTAGCCCTGAAAATGAGACGCTTGAATGCAAATCAAGGCGTGACACGCTTGCCAAAAAGCAGCACCGAATGCCTTTGCTTTACTCCGGCATTGTTTATCCTCAATGGAGGAGTAACAATGCACGCACGCACTTTTGGCAACGAATTGTGACATCGTCGGTCAGGGTATGCAGAAAATAGTAGCCAAAAGCATCGTCAAATGCATCAAACAATGGCAGCGAGGAGGTATGAGCAATGGAGCAATGACAAACACAACGACTACTGTGAAAATTTGTGGAGTTGAGATTGTAAAATTTGGTTTGGTTTATTTGGTTGCTCTGGCATGGATATTCATTCGACAAGGCCTTTTCAAGCTTGACTAATTTCGCTGTGACCACGAATGTCGACAAAACCATCTCCGAAAGAACCTTTTGTATTATTAATCACCGGTCAAAGTTGTTCTTAACCTCAACCTTTACGGTGCTATGGTGTTGCAAACAACTAGAGGAACGAGAATTTTCTGGTGGAGTATTGGCAATTGAATTGAAAACAAATCATTTGTTTTAAACAAAAAAAACAATTTTCTTAAAATTGTCTTTCTTAACTCTTTAAGAGACACACAAATTACCAGCACCAGGACAACCAAAGAGCAACACCACCCCTTAGCCCTCTCTATGATTCTTCTTTATGATTTCTAGACATGATTCAATCTACTCTTATGGTGTTTTCTCAAAACGATACAAACTTGTCCTAACAAATACCTAACCGGGAAAGAAGGCTATATGAAGGCTATATTACATTGTATTTTTATTTTTTTTTTTTGCACGCATACTGCAAAGCAGGAGCAGAAGTTATCAGTGTTATATTCAAAAAACTACATGCTTTCTATGCCCATTGCGATCGAAAACTTTCATGGAAATGCGTTTATATCTCTGTTCTACTACCTATTTTCTATGAGTGAAACACTCTGCAAGCAATACTTTGCAACAAGTTTCCTGCAGTAGGCTCGATACATAAGCCCAAAAGATAAAAAGCTGCACAATACTCGAAGGGCCAGACTACATATAGCCAGCATAGCTGAGCAGAAACCCCGACCTAATCAGTTATGCAGTTACTTGCCATATTTCTCGAGATATTGTTTCGTCTAACGTATTTAACTTCCTGCAGCATTCCGCACGGAATGCATTCTGTAATCCACTCCTTTCATGCTCACATCATGGAAAACTGAAATAATTTCAAGTGCGCATTCCAAGGAAAAATTTATATTGAAATCGTAAGTGAAACTTAAAAATCTATTCGTGACAGCAAGGATGAAAGTTTCGCTGGATGTCTTCATTGTGATAGAAAAAACAAACACTAACAAAAAATTCACGCCAGCATCAATAGAGACGGAGACAGGAGTAACTGTGTAAACGGAAACGGAAGTCACAGCATTGATGTATGGAGGATGCGGTTACAAGCGGTGACAAGACGGGTTGTGTGGTATGGTTGGTTTGTTGGACGATCGGTCGATGGTTGAGTGAGTGGGACACAGGGACAGGTGCATGCACGGGAAATGTCGGCGTGTGTATGGCGTAACGATACGTGAGAAAACTATAACTTTGTGAAAGTGAGAGTTTTGTTTTGCTTTGTTTTGTTTGTTTACTATATGTGTGTGTATGTGTGTGACATTATGTCACTGTGTGTATTGACCATTTAAAACTTGAACTTAAAATTGTTGCACTTTGTGTCATGCTGATAGATAGGCATATCTCTGTGCGCCTGTGTGAGTACGAGTGTGAGTGTGTCAAATGTCAATTGGCTGCATTTTGTTCAAATAAAGAATAGCAAAAAACGCAAAATGGGAACACAAAACACACACCAAAAGGCGATGGCCCCTGCCAAAACAGCCGAACAAAACACAACAAAATGGCTTTCATTGTTCAAGTTGTCATGTTCTAATGTTCACATTCGTGTTGTGCCCTTCTGTATGCGTGCGCTTGCCTCTGTGGGCGTGTTGTGGGTAACTATATATTAACTATATATTAGATGTACTACAGTCAAGTGCCTCTTACAATTAGAATTCCAATAGCTACGTTTTTACAGCAATAACACCAACAACTACAATAACAGTAACACTTCTGAATGTTAAAACACCAGTTGTAGTCAAGTTGAGACTGCTGTTTGCACACCCAGTCCAGCCCCCCCATGTAGCCGCCCAGCATAGTGAGTTTAGCTGAGCGAATTTCATATAACGTGCAAACATAAAAATCTGTTCAGCTCGTGCAATGCAATTCCAGTGAAATTTTCAACTGTTATTGTACCACTGTACAAACTCTTAATTTAATCTGCAACTTGAGCCGTGTTCTCTATGTGCTTGTGTTGCCCCAAATGTATGGGGAACAGAATCAAAGTGTGTGTAAATCAATAGAGCAAATGACCGAATTTCGGGCAGTTAGTCAGTATGCAAGTATATGAACTGGAGGAGATTTTAAATTAGTTTTGTACACTATAAATAGGAGTACCTCAAGCACGTTTTGATTATTCAGTTAATTTCATGCAAGAGCAGAGGTATCGTATCAACTCATAATATTTAAGTCGAGCCTGAGTTTTCTTTTATAAAAAAAATGTAAGTCATTGAATTATAAGCATTACTGGCTGACATATACAACAAAAGATGAAATACTAAAACAACAAAAATTGGCAGAAGCATTAGATGTTGATTGAACAACAATTTCCAGATGTTGGGAAACATCTTAAAGTGTTGATAAGGTGAAGGGAAATAGAAAGTCAGCAAACCGCTTGTAAAATTATGATCACTAGATAAGACAACAGTTTATGAAAAGTGTATTTATTTTGAGAATTCCAAACGCCGCAAATCAGAAAAGAATGCTCCGATCTAAGTGAAACTGAAAACGATCAGAATTTAACCTTCTTTGTGATAATGGGTCATGTCACGCAGTCCCTGAGCGGACCAGACTTCGCTTGTTCTGATTACCTTTGCTTGATGATAGGAGGCGCTATTAAGTATCAGTACTTTAGAGCATTCAAACACCTTAGAAAAGAAAGAAAAAACAAATTTTTGTCTCGTAATTTTCTTTTTATTTTTCAATATAATATTCTTCCTTCTACCATATACACTTTCTTTCAAATTGTTTAAACCATCCAAAGGGTACGATTTCGGAAGTTTCTAAAAATAGGCGTCTATTTTAGTGAAGACCTCCTAGTTTGATGTAAAACGTTGCCCATCGAACCATTTTTTTTGGAACGAAGTTCCTTTACGCAGCTTGTGGTAGGAGTGAAATGACAGAAAAGTCAAAAAGCGGAACAACGTTGGTGTTGTATTTTGTTGTATTTTTGCTGGTATTTGGTTTTGCTCTTGTTGTGCTTATGCAGAGAGCGCAAAACCAAACAGCAGCAACAACAACAACACACACAATTTCAGGCGTTCGCGTTTGCGAAGAGAGAGAGCGAATTTCATTTAGTTTGTGTGTGTACCCTACTCAACGCCGATCTCGCATATGAATTGGCATGCATGTCGCTGAGGTTTGGCTCTTATATTTCATATATATATATATACGTTATGTGCCTTGTGAATTATAATATACTTCCAAAAGTGAAACTGCTCATAGCTAATATAATGGAAGGTGAGCTATAAGTTGCATTTTCGAACATAATATTACTTGGTCAGCAAAGACAAATTTTTTTTTAGGCAAGGGAAGCGAGGTAGTCGTGGTGACGATGTTTTGTTGTGACACAACTTTGGTTTGTAAGCTTGGTAAAGCTTCTATGTCAATTGGATGGGACAACAATTCATTCTGCACTTATAATTTCAATTTCAAATCTATTGCCTCTGTCATCTGAAATAGCGCATTTGTACAAGTATCGATCATCGATGAAATAAGTATGATCAGCTCAGAGGTTTTAGTGACAATTGACTTACGTTTAAAATAAATAACCAATAATCATAACGAAGAATTTGGTGGTATATATTATATTTATTCCAGATTTGCGGAAGCTACCACCGGTACGAGCAACACCAATATATAACTCTATTAGAAGACACATGGTTGGACCCCATCTTTGGCGAAAACTTAAATTTTATCAACTCAACCAAGAGACAGGCTAATGTAATGCTGCATTTTCTAATTTACTAACTAAAGTAGGCAATGATGAACCTTTAGAAAAACAAGAAATCGAGTTGATAGAATCAAGGTTTTTTGTAAAAAGCCGATACTCGAAAATTGTGCCCTAATGGGAGTCGCCCATTTTTCAAAAAGGAGCATGTTTACGTTCTACAACAATTTGAAAATATATCTACAGCCACTGATTCAATTACAGGATCTAAAAATCATAAACAAAGTGCTCATTTTAGAGTAAAGTGACATAAAAAGTCAGTTATACCATACGAAATTATTTTTGTAAAAGCCATGTTGTATCTCATCACAACAAATATTCATATTGTGCATTTAGATATTGATACAAACAACATTGTAGTTAGAGTTTGGTTGGAGTTTCGTGGTTCGACAACGATTGGTTGGAAGAAAATCAAAAAAAGCTGCTCAGTTAGCTATACAAAGTGGAGTTAGTAGTCTTGCTGTGCCTATTGAACTACGATCTGTGAACATTCCATTGGCATCACATTAGAAAATTATTACTACTCGAAAGCATTTTCCTTTAATTTCGAATTGCGCTAGCTATTACCATACATAAATCGCAGGGTGGAAATTTAAGTGAAATAGTTTATGAGTACAGAAAATATTATTTGCAAGAACTTGTTTACGTTGCGCTATCTCGAGTAACACATACGAAAACTTGTATATTGTAACACCCCAAGATGATCCAACGAAATTTAAATTTTATCATAATCGATAGCAAGCTAGATCAACAGAGAAATTGCTGCAAGAATTTCAAAGATTATCGTTAAACACGTTGCAGACCAGAACATAATTGTCTTGGATATGATTTGTAAAAAAAAGGGTCTTTTATTATTCGGTTTTAACTGCCAAAGTTTGAAAAGACATACCTTAGATTTCTTGGATCCAGTTACTAGAAATTCTAACCTAGTAGGTTAGAAACGTGGCTAAGAAATGAAGAATAAATTGCGATTCCTATGCAATAACAACAAAATTTTCGTTCAGGTGGAGTCGCAATATATCGTAAAACTGAAGACGCGGCTCATATTTGTACAGAAAATATGGGAACGCTTTTGTCCAACATTAATGATTTGAGTACTAAGCACTCATCAGCTGGTGATATTCGTTTAGTTATTTTTAAAATAGGAAACGATTTTGCAATAGTTTTTGTAGCTATTTATATATTCCCAAACAAAAGATTGAGGATATTATATATTTCATTCATCGATAATTGTTGGAATATACCGAGGCAGGTTCTAAATTACTTAAACAAAGTTTCATAAGGCTCCACTCATATTCGCTGGAGACTTCAACGTCATATTCAATAGTACAGAAAAATTCGAAGAATTAACGTCCCTTTTATTAGATACATTGGATTTACATATTAATAATGATACAGCGCAATTCGCAACAAATTACTGTACTACCACTGACGCTGTTTTTTCAAGATACTTGGATAACATTGAATCTCAAGCATACGCATCTTATTATAGTTACCATAAGCCATTAATTTCCATGGTACAATATAATGAGATTTAAAAAGTTGCCTGGCTTGCAGTAGAAGTTGACAAGAAGTTGACCTTGACTCTTTATATCGTTGGTGCTCTATAAACTTTCTGTCACTTCATTGTGAAAAATGTACGCTTATGTCGTTCTATCGTAAAATCGTGATTGTAAATAATAATCATATCAACGATCACTTACTAAAACGTGTTTCAAAATTTAATGATCTAGGGGTGCTGATGGACCCGAAGCTCCATTTCGGATGCCACATTAACTCATCCGTCAATAAGGCTAAGGTCCAAATGTTCACCTTCCATCCTATCGATGCCGCCTAAAGCTTATCCAACTACCTTCGTTGGCCAGTCGTAGTACTACTCTCGGTGTGATGTTTCTACATAATTTAATTGTTGGTAGTGTCTATTCTCCCTTTTTGCTTGGTAGCATAAACTTTAACGTTCATTCTCGGGTTACTAGAGGTTATATTCCAATTTCTATTGGTTTCTGTAGAACTACTTATCTGCTGCATGATCCATTTCGCATGTTATGTCAATCATACAATTTGTAGTATAACCTAATATCCACATCTAAATCTTCTGATAATTTAATATCTATCCTATTATCTTACCTCAACGTTCGTCACTCCACGATATGTAATGGACTCGAACAAAAACCCAAAAATTCTATTAAAAATAGTAAAGATGAAGAATGATTTTAAACGCCTCTGTATATAAGAAACGAACGCAAAATTTATGAATTTATGAAAGCATTTGTAGTATAGAGAATCATATAGAAGGAATTCAGTTGTTCTTATCAATAAGTGTGTGCTGAATTAAATACAATGTCATAATTAAAATGGAACTTGAAAAGTAATCCCTTTTACTACTCTTATATTTCATATCTCGCTTTTTAATTCCCTTCCTCTTCATTCAGAATAGTAAAGAGCTGCATGCTTTAGTGTGTTGCTATGCACATTCCTTTTAGTTTCTGTAATTTCAAATATTTTCTTTTGTAACTTGCAAAAAAAATAAAAGTAAAATAAATAAATAAACAACCCAACAAATTGCAACAATTTAAATTTTTCCACAAAATCAAAGCAAAAGCAAAGCAAAAAGCCATTAGAGCACTGGATTAATAACTTAAAAAACACACGCGCACACTGAAGCGTGTGCATACAGAAAAAGCCCACAATGGACGAGAACTCATCTACGCATCAACAGACCACAGACCCGAGGCGAACTGCTTGGTAAAATACTCTTGCATACGTTTAGGCGAAATTGTATAAAATGAAATTTTGTTATGGCACTGACGAATATACAGGGAGTTGGGTGAGTGGTGAGAATCATGCCAACACTACTAACAACTAACACAACTGAACAACAACAACAAGGAGAACAATAAGGGCAGATAAGCAAAGAAATTGTATTATAGCAGACAAGAGCATTGAGTTGAGGCTGAGACTGACGCTGCAGCTGAAAACGAAGCTGAAACTAAAATGAATTTTGGACCATGTTGCTTGTTTCCGTTGCTATTGCTATTATCGTTGTTGTTGTTGTTACTATTATTGTTTTCTGCAAATAGTTGCCAATTCGACCTACATATGCAGACGCCCTATTTGTATTAGTTGAAGATGGTAGTGTCTGGAGTGGTTGCAGCTTCGAATATCCAATAAAAAAAAATATATTTAAAAAAAAAATGCAATATATAAAAGTCGACAACAAAACAAAAATTGAAAGGAAAACTGTAGTTCCAGACAGAGTCAAATAAGTTTCTTGTAGTTGAAGTGGTTGGGTGAGGGCTGTGTCGAGTTTTTCAGTGGAACTATAAACCGAGTTTGTTTGTTTTTGTAACTTTATTAATTTGTTGTGGTTGTTGTTTCTACTCTATTGTTTTTGTAGATGACGGCTTTTATTACAAACACACACACACACACACACACACACACACACACACACACGCTTACACAAACTTACCCAATAATAACATAACGTGCATGAGGGGAAAATCCAATCAATAAGTAATTATGAGCAATCCAGAATTTTCACTTGAAACTACGTTAAGACGAAATAGATGAATTTTGCGAAAATCCTGGAAATTATAAAAATGGCAAGTGAAAAAAAAACAATGCTTTTGATTAAAGCATATAGCAAAGGGCGTACACGCAAACACATACGCAAGCACACCATTCCGCAGCCAAGCAATAAACGCCAAAGCATTACTAATTTGAGTCGCTAATTATTACTTTAAGCTAAACAACGCATAATTGAAATGACGCCCTACACTTGCACAAATTCGCCAATCAAAATTTTATTGGATGATTAATTTTTAAGGAGATTACGAATGCTGGCGTAATTAGCAACCATCTCACAACGACGGTGACGATGAAGCCAACTTACAGTACAGAGCAGTCTTCAAAGGCTTGCACAGTGGAAGCGCTCAAAAAATGGATCGAAACTTAACAGCACATCTGACAGCACAGCTCAAGACCTAACTGCATACTCGGAATGAGGGACTGCGGCTATGCCAAGTTGTTAGACACTTCACGCACGAAAAACTTGAAATTAAACCAGGGGGCTATATCAGCAATAAATATTACTTGTTTGCACAGTTCTCGCCTCCAAGGGGGAACTCGATGAAACTACTGAGCCTAAAATTTTTAAAAAATACAGAAAATAGTTCATTACTTATAGAGTTATGGGGGAAACCTACAAGAAGTCTATGGTCTCAACATGACAGTGTAAATCACACCAAAAAGTGAACATTTACAGTATTTCTAAGCCGACAGATATGGAAATATTATAAGTACCGAAATAATACGCTGCATACCAGCGAAGCTAAGTAGAAGTAAAGGAAAGGAGAAACAGGTATAAGCTTGCTGTGTTCGCAGTTGTACACAGTTGTGGGCAAGAAAGACATGCAGCAAACGTAAATACAACAACAACAATGGCACAAACCTTAGAAAAAAAAAACGGCAAAAAAAAAACAACGGGGGCAGCGAAACAGAACGCACCAAACACCAACAACAAATAGCAAATGCCCATTGTGCCAGACGTTTTGATAGTTATTCAGACGACGTAAGTTAACTACATTTAAGAAACACATGCGTTAGGCCAATTCTGACAGCGCATGCACTGAAAATTTGAAACATTTGAATAGATCTGCCAAGCGACTTTCAAGGACAGTATGCAGCAATTTTCCTATAAAATCCGGTACCATATTTCCTTTTTTTAGTTAGCACAAACAAATTAAGGTCAAATTTAAAAAACAATTACTCGTGTTAACGTCTCGGTAATCTTCTAAGGTTGTGGAGACACGAAGACATCTGTGACCTCCCAAATTGTGGTCAAATGGTGCATTTGAAGTCATTTGAGTGAAGCATACAAACTGAAACGAAGGCGACCGTTGTAAAAACAATAACAACAAAGTCATGCGTTGGTGCTGATAGAACAATCGTTTGACCGAAAACAACAGCAAGAGGAAGGGCACGCGTTGTTATTTATATATATATATATTTATTCATTAAATTACATGCTGAATACGTTTCATATCAAAAGCAGTTGAGTGCCAAGCACACTCACCCTTTTTTTTGGAGCTGGTAGATGATCATATGGGGTAGTTTTATTTCGATTATTCAGTTTTACGTATATATAGCTCATACATAGCTCATTGATGCGTATACAAAGTAGGCAACGAGTTTTCATTAACTTTTTATAGACTCCTGAATCTTTTCACAGTTAAGTCAAACACAATTTTATGTATTAAAGTTGTTGTGGGACTTGCCATTAATTAACTTATTCTTCTTCATTTCGCAAAATGCGTTTCTCCGCATCGAATTTAATAATAATTTATTTTGTTAATTGAGTCGAAGGTAGGGCCATCTGCTTCGGTTCAGATTGTGTAACGGATCTTCGGGAGTTGGACACCGTTACAAGTGCCCGATTCGAGGGCTGGAAAGCATTGTTATAACGATCGAAGCGACACTTCGTTTAAGCAATTTATGCGGTAGCATCGTACTCGAAACCACCGTCAGCGTACTTGGCTATTGGCACCAATGTCTAGGTTACTCGTCAATATAATGTTTGATATATGCATACCCTCAAATACCGTAGTGGCAGGCCGCCCGCCTCAGGATTGGACAAGCGTCTTCTTGATTTCCATCAGTTCCTTCATATTGTAGGTATGCTTTTCGCCAGAAGAGAACTCAGCACCGTTCTGCTGCTTCGGTTTGACGGCGGCATAGGCAGTGCAGCGTTTCGGATTTAGCAGCTGACGTGCACAGTGGGAGAATTTGTCCTGATCAGCAGGCTTGATATTGGTACCTTTCTGCTGGTGGCAGCTTTTGCGATAATTTCATAAGCAAGGACGACTGTGGTCCTCTATACTTTTTGGACTCATAAGGGCGGTAGGCACCGCTGCGAGGCTGATCGTCTTCGTTTTCTGGAAAATTATGTTTTTTTGACGTAGGTTACTAGTACAGTAAGTACATATCGCTGTCAAATCATGTACGTTGGTCAATTTTTTTTAAGGTCCCAGTATTGAACTGCAGTATGTACAGAAGACATTCTTTAAACAATATTGTAATTGCATCGTTCCTAATTCCGTAATTCCTACTCATTGTTGTTGTACTCCCGAAGATTTCAATTGAAGTATTTTTTTTTAAAAACAGATTGGAATCAAATTTTACTCATATGTCTACCACATGAGAACACACCAAACTTAGTCGATTATGTGGCTCCCACTTCGTCTACTCAGATGTACGTGACAATTAGAAAGGGGCAGGTCTTTTGAGACCAACCAGATAAAACTGATGAATACCTCAATAATGAGTAATTGACTTTTTCTATGTACTCTTGAAAGCAACTCAAATAAATAAAATAAATTACGGACGAATGAACCATTTCATTTACGAGAAATTAATGAAAGCAATAATGGAAAGACATTTTTAATTAATACGCCACAAAAATTGTCAGAAGCCAACAACCAAACAGAAACAAGGACAATAAAAGCAAATAAAAATCAGCTTGCATAAAGTACGGAAATCATTCTGAAAAACTGATTGCAAGCAAATCGTTTTCCCCCCTTTTTTTTGCCTTAGGGCATTCATGGAGCACGTTTGCCCTTGATAGCCAAAGAAGCAAACAAGTTTTCAATGGGGAAAACTGAATACGAACGAATGATTTATATGGAACAGCTGTTCGGTGAATAGTGAATGCCAAATACATATGCAATGGAAGTGCCAATAAAAGAGGTTTGAGGTTTTCAATATCAGACCTGATTATGACTGCTTCAAGAGTAGCGTGCTCTTAATGAAATATTTGCATATTTCCCTTTTGCGTTCAACAAGTCATATTCATATTATATTAAACAACACATTGGATGAAGGAGGGGATGTGCAGAATTCGTTAGGGGGCTTCGTCTCAAGAGGTACAATTAGAATCGCCTTTAAATTGTTTTATTGTTAACAGCTAGTCAATATAAGGTACTTCTTTAAGACATTTGAAGGCACATAATGTTTTCAAGTAACACGGAATATTTGTAAGAATATTTTTAAGTGCACATTTTTTACAAAAAAGATCTTTTAATTAAATTAATAATTATTATTTTTTAATTATATGGGTAGATTTTGTTAAAATAATAATCGCCATATGTTACTCCTAATAAAACAGCAAGGTTTCAGTATTTGACTTTGAATGCAATGCCTTTTACGTGTCGTGTGCACCAAAATTTCAAGTTGACGATTTTATTATATATATAGATTGAAAATAATACTAATTACTTTATTTTATTTTTTTGATAATTAAGTATAACATTTATTGCAGTAAACTGCATAACATACACATAAATAACTTTAAAAAAAAATTAGGCTTAGACTAAGGTGATTATGATGTTAACTGCGCCGTAAAGGCAATGACTGAAAAGGCCATTGATTCCCTTTTATGGGGACATCATGCGGGTGTAGCCTTTTCAGTCTACGCTTTGTTGTGATATGCGTAAGGGAGGATGCCCTCAGACAATTAATCACTTCCATAACCGTTGGCACGAAGAGGTCCCTGTGCAGTGTGGTGTTGCTAAGTCGAAAATATGTCATAGACCTTTTCTTCTTCATTATTTAACCTATTAATTTCAAAACTGAGCCTTTCGTTACTTGCATATTTAGTATCTCTCCCCGTCTACGCTGTCATCGATTCCCATCTAGTCGCCACTTTTTAATATTCTCTATGAAATTTGGTTCAATTACTAAAACACGCGGGGACTTCAACTACTATTTTTAAGGAGTAGTATACATAAAAAGAGTTCATCAACCATTTTCCTGGGTTGTTCTGTACATTTTTCCTAATGTCTTCCTCTCTGGTTTGAATCTATATATATATAAAATTGGATGTATATTTGTTTGTTTGTTTGTTTGTCCGTTATTTTGATGAAATTTTCAGGGAACCTCTTGAATAGCCTTTACGTGGTTACTGTAAATTTTGATGTGTTATATCGCCGAATTCGTTAAATATAAAGACCAACTCACTTTTCAGATACTTCTCAAACTGTACAGATATTAAGTTTGCCGGCAGTGCTGCTCAAACTATACAAAGTCAAAATATTCACATATTCGAATGCAAAAAAAATCCAAATAGCCAAGAAAACGAAATGCCACCTCAAAAGTCAAACACTGGAATATCAAAGAAAAAATTGCAGCAGTAGACAAAGCGCAGAGCTGCTGAAATATCCGAAGAGCGAGACTCACGCGAAGGCAACAACGCGCCGGGTCTCTGCTAGTAGGTTATAGAAGTGGTTACATTTTAAGATGGTTATTTTGCCGCTACAAGAGAGCAAAAGATGTAATAATTTTTTAAGGTATCAACAGCTATACGTAGAATAGTGAAGGGTTTGCATGGAAACTCAATGATCGTGTAATTCTATTTGCATTTTAGGAGTTTATAACTGTGGCCCTATAATAAGATGCAATGCAATTAATTGTTGTAAACAAAGGGAGTTTTCCTATTGAATTTGATGGCTATAAAACCCAGTTACCCTTAAAAACACTTATTTTACACTAAAACTTGAATTTGGCTCATTGGCTTGTTTCGAAGGTGCCCCTTCGAACTGAACGGATTAAGAATATTTAAGGAAATTCTGAAGCGTATAATAATGCATATCCCTTTGGGAACTTGGATTTCATATCTGAAGAGGCAGATTCCCTCAAAATGAGTAACACTAAACGTTGTAGTTTCTATGGAGTTGTTTCTGGAGTTGTGACGAATTTCTAACATTGCTTGTTCTAACTAATATCAATCTCACAATCACAAATCACTTATCTATTTGTCTAACACTCAATCTATGTAATTTAATTTTGAATTGTTTTATTCGAAAGCTTTCAATTAACAAACTTAATTATCGAAGTGAAAAAAGCATCCCGTATCAATGGAAAGCCTTTAAAAATGCCTAGAAATGCAGAAAACAAAAGATGTGGCCGCATAATTGAGATAAAGGATGTAAGCTCATTTTGCAGGAAATCTCTTTACTCTTACCGTGTTTAAGTCTGTGAATGTTGTGCCTGTCAGTGTGTGTTTTCAAATGGCAAAGACGTTTCAGATCAGACAGATAGCAGTGCGAAATACAAAGCATGAAACGAAAGGGCCTCGGAAGGATTGCATGGGCACTCCTTGGCAACTTTGCTTTTCGTTGACTTGGTGCGATTTACTTTAGTTGAATTTTGAAGACAGCAAAGAGGAGGAACAAAATAGAAGCAACGAATCCTTCCTATGTCAGATTTGAAGGATATTTAAACATTTCTCTTTTGATGAGCAAGAGAAACAGGAAAAGCACCGTAAAGTGAAGAAAAGTGAAGCAAAAAAGAACATTCACAAAGTTGTCCCCTGAATAAAGAAGAAGTTGATGATGACGACAATAATGATGATGATGATGACTATCGCGCTATCGCTAATGCACTCTTCTGCGCTGCCAACACAGACGCCAACGACACGCAAAACTTTCTACGTTAACGCTTTTATTTTATCCTTTTCTGGCCTTGAATTTGCGGGAACGTTTAGCCTGCACTGATGAGCTTATGTGACATCTTGGGTTGGGTTAGGTTAGTTTGCGTCGACTGTTGGCAATATCCTGCCGTCTCCAATGGGGTTTCGTATTGTTGCCCTATAAAGTGCGTGGAACTTGCCTCAAGTGAGATATGACCTACGTCCTCTGGAGCGGCATGCTTAGTGCACTTGCTGCCGGATGATGTGTAGGGTATAAAACATTTTAAATACTGCACATTGCACTTTTTTGTGGTTCGCTTTCCATCGTTTTGTGTACATTTTCTCTTGATGTCAATTTACTTCGTTTGCAAAAATTTAATCAACACCGAAATTGCGCATACGCCGCGTTGTAAGCTCATTTAAGAGCAACCAAAAGCATGTTGCGAGCTTTCAGGCGCAATTAGCATAAAAAAATTAACCGTATTGCGAATGTATTTTCCACACTTACTTTAAATTTGTTAATTTACAATGACACAAAACTGTATACGTGCGTCGTAAAGTACGCAATTAAATACTTTCTTGCTATCATTAAATCATTGAAGATTTCATTAAATCAAGTGAAGATTTCATTCACACCACTTCTCTTATAACAAAACGATACCAGCCTCAAATGCAATGAAGCAATTGTGCAGTGGGGCGTGGCAATTGTATGGCTTGTCATGAATTGTCAGAAAATGAAATTTAATATATTGTTGATGAATTATGCAATAAAACAACCAAATCAGACATAAAAACACACTATACGACCTGAGAACCAACGTTTCAATGACAGCAGTCGAAAATAATATAAAAAATCTTTGCGAAGATGTTGACAAAGCAGTCGACGCTGACGCGGGCAGCACACACACAGACACAAAAAAGATTCCCCCTGGTGCACGTACTGCCATGACCAGAGTGAGAAAGGCGGCAGGTTATGACTAATGCACTGGGTTGTGGGCAGCTCACGGCCGATAACTTAGTGGTCATATGCTGGAAAGTCCAGCGAAATGAGACGATGTATCGGAGTTTGCGGCCAAAGTAATGAAGGCCCTGCGAGCCCTGGAAAGGGCGCCGAGACCAGCGGAACGACTAATGAGGACGGTGCCATCCTTGCGAAGCTTTGCATAACTGTAGGCCCGCAAGGATTTCACACTGACATAAATCTTAAGCCATAATTATTACCTATAATAAACTAACAAAAAAAAAAAACACACACACCCAAGAGCATAGGCATTTGTATACTAACAAAGCACGTGAAATGCGTGAAACATAAACGAGAAACAAGAATTTAGTGTATTGAAATTTCTGCATTTTTGGTGGGAATTAAACAAATTCGGATGTTTCATTATCAACAACTACAATTGCTAGCAAGCGTGACGTGACACATTGTCACGTTTGTTCGCTCCATCATTTGAACAGAGTCACTTGAGTCAGTCAGAGTCGCAGGCTTTCAAGCGTATACGCAATTTAAACTGTTTGTCATACACACAAACACACACTCACTCTTGAAACGCCCTACTTGCTAAATTGAGTCATACACAAAACACGCTCACGTATAGTACATACGTACATAGGGGGCGTAACACTAGTGACACATTGCCACAGAAGATGCAGCCGAGGTGGAATCAAGTCGAAGACGATAGTCAAAACTAATGCAGACATTCGAGTTAAGATGGGCGCACGTGCGTCTCATCTTCCCTCGCCGAGAAATTTCAGTTGTTCATCTTTCATTTTTTCTGCAAATTTCCTATATATTTTTGTCTTTTTTCTTCTTTTTTTTTATTATTATTATTTTTTTTTTTAATCTTTTTTATTATTATACTTTTTATAATTTTTTATTTTTTTTATTTTTATTTTTTGAATTATTCCGTATACCAACAGATGCACATTCAAGTGCCGACGCACACAGAATGATGACGATGGCGACGACGATGTAGAAGATAAATTTGATCTGTGCTACTTGAGGAATGAGGAGAATATCAGGTAGTGCAAATACCGTCCCAAATGTTTGATAATGAAAGTGCTGATAATCAAGCAGTAGAAGCAGCAGTAGACGAAAAAAGGTATACAGAAAGCTAGATGACAATGATGAGCGCAAAATAAATTCGAAATGGCATTGTCAGCATGCAAGTATGCATTTACATGTGAATGTATGTGTGTGTGTGTGTGTGTGTGTGTGTGTGTGTGTGTGTGATAGTTCCTATTTACAAATCATATCTCATATGTCATAATGTCGTTGCAGACAAACACACGCACACCAGCACATAAGACCACATAAACCCACACGAAGCAACGACGGAAAATATTAAATGCGCCACAAAGTATGCAAGTCGTTCTGTGCGACTGTGCTCAAACTAGTTAAACCAATCGTAGTGCTTATCATTTAATACGAAGTAGCTTCAAAACCCAGTGAGCTGTCAGTTTGTATAGTTAAGGTGCAATTGCCGTATTATTTTGGGATTTGCGATTTAGTTGAGTGATTTGCTTTTGTATCAAATATTAAGTGGGACAATCTACAATTTAAAATCTGCCAAGAAAACATCATTTAACAACGATAAGAGGCTTTAATTTCATTGATTCAATTTGATTCAAATTGGGCTACTATGAACAAAGCTAGGTAAAATCGTTTAAGCTTCGTCGTCCCGCTACTGTTGTCTAAGAGATTGATGGCCAACACTTTCTTATGACACTTCACTTTCATTGTTGGCATGCCAAGGTCTATTTCGAAAACTAAACCTTTCATATAGTAGTGGCATACAATTAGACTTCGAAGGGCCATGTAATGGCATCTTTTCCACATTTAATTTGTTTACACCGATTTTATAATTGTCATATAAAACAGAATTTTCTATTGGAGAGTAAAGTTTAGAGTGAGAATCCAGCAGCCAAATTAGTCGATGGCAGTTTGATTTGATGTGGTCTTTCCATGTGAATATTTTTCAATCGAAAATATAATAGGTAAGAACAGCGTGAACTGGAAGGACTTCTTGAACAAGGGTAGCTGTTAGTCAATCACCATATGTCAAACTAAATGCAATGTGATAGGACTGTATGCAAAGCATTGTTTCAAGTTTGAAACCAAAATTCCAGGGACTCTGAGGTGTGCTACATCATATCAAAATCAAATCAATAAGACGAGCGATAAATTATAGAATCGTCTTCACAAAAAAAGTATCCTGAAATATCACCTTTCATACACATGTTTGTTTGACACAATCGCATTAGTGTTGCACAACATAAGGGTACCAACACCATCTAGTAATAAAAAGGCGCAAGCTTTTTTATATCACTCAATAAAAGACCGGTGTGCCAGACCATATTAAAAGCCCATTTAACATGATATCGGGCAAAACCGCAGATCTGTACTTTTTGTTTTCGAAACTTAAAATCATGTCGAAAAATAGTTGTTGACACTACTCCGGAGTCACGTGTTTCTCCCGAAAGCCAAAATAATATTCAAGAAATTTGTGCAAAATGGATATTACTCTGACAAGGAATACTTTTTAAATTATCTCGGATGGTATAGCAAGCCAGCGGATTGTGTTTAGAAATCAAAATGTTTTCAGCCCACTCCCAATGTAAGACAGTTGGCAAAGTCTTAGGCTGCTGTCGATGATGAAAATAGCGAATAGAAGACATTAAATCATTTGTGGTATATTATTAATTTATCATTGTATTGTTGGTTCTAAATCAGCCTAAAAGCTTGCAGAGCTTTTTAGAAAAACATGAGTCTAAAGTACACGACAAAACAAAAATGAGTTTCATATTTATAATCCGACCATCTGGCCCTGGTCATTAGTATAGGGACAGATGGTGTTAATGCCAGTCCAAGTCCTCGACTGGTAACTAAGCGCACTAAGCAATTGGATGCGACACTGGACTCTGGGGAAGATATTGAGGCGGCTGTAGATATCCTCACAGAAAACATTTACATGGCTGCTGCTGCTTCAACGACTCTTTAACCGTCGTCAGGTACAAGGAGGCCAGGGAGCTTTTGGCAACAAAAAGGAGACTGCGAAGACGTGAAATCCGATCTCAAGATCACTGGGACCCAATTTTATTGAACCGGGCAGCCAAACAGCTACGAAAACTCTTAAAGGATCTTAGAGGAAGTTTCTTTGAGCGGAAGTTTGCTTCCATGGATTACACCGTGATTGCCAACTATTCGCTTTGGAAATGCAATTTTGCAAATTTGGCTTTAGGGTGGGTCAAAGCACCGTGGACCAGGTTCACAGATTGGTGGAGCACATTCTACAGTCCTTCGATAACCTTGAATAGTGCAATGCTGTTTTAATTGACATGCAGCCAGCATTTGATAGGGTCTGGCATACTGGTCTCCTGAGTAAAATTAAAATGCTTCTGCCAGCGCCTTACTACGGTATCCTACGCTCATACCTGGAAGGACGGAAGTTTATGGTCAGGCTTAGGAACACCTATTCGGTCCCATGCCTCATGAGAGCTGGAGTTCCACAGGGTAGTGTTCTTGGACCGCTGCGCTATTCGATGTACACGGCCGGTCTACCCTGCCCTAGCGAAAATCATATGGAGGCTATGAAGGCTCTTCTTGCGACCTACGCGGACGATATCGCAGTCCTCTACAGTTCCAAGTCAGGGCAGCAGAAGGCAGCAGATGGACTCCAGTTGTATATGGACACGCTGGCAGCTTGGTGCAGGAGGTGGAATCTAAAGGTCAACCCGCAGAAGACTACCAACCCCTGCTTCACCCTAAAAACACTATCCGAGCGCACCCCGTCTATACAGCTGGAGGGAGTGACCCTGGAGCAGCCGTTGCAGTCAAAATACCTTGGCATCACACTGGACAAACGCCTCACGTTTTCCCCACAATTGAAAGATACGGTCAAAAAGTGTGGTCGAAGGATGCAACAATTGCGGTGGCTGGTCAACAGAAGAAGCACCATGTCGCTCAGAGCAAAGTTTACGTGCACTGTATAGCGTCGATCTGGCTATATGGTGTGCAGATGTGGGGCATCGCCGCCAAATCAAACTATAAACGCATCCAGGTACTGCAGAACCGAACCTTACGGCAAATAACGTGCTGCCCGTGGTACGTGCGCGGCTCTACACTGCACCTAGACCTCAATCTGCATACTGTAGAGGAGCATATCGGAAGGCACACTAGTAGCCTTTTTAATAAGAAAAAAAATATAAAAAAATATTTATAAGGTCACAAATATCTTATAAAGGAATTATCAAATGTTAACACAATGTTCTAGTGAAGTATTGACCCACTCTCCAACAACAACAACATCAAAGCATGCGAGGGCTTGTCTGGAGATAAGGGTATTTTTGTTTACGTAATGTGAAGTGCCCTTGTTTCAAACATATGAGGTAAACAGCAAATTTTGCACTTATCCTTATAAATCCGCTGTGTCTGTATTCCCCGTAAATTTTGTATTGTATTCAAGTCAGGCGAGTAGGCCGGCCACTCCAAATCATTTATGTTTTTTGAGGTAAACCAACTTCTTGTTTCACAGTTCACGTGTATCCTAGTGTTATTATGCTGGAAAATCTATTCAACTTCAGCTTCTGATTTAAAAATGATACCAATGCACTCTCTAAAACCTGAATATAATCAGCACTTTTCATTCGAGAAGAAACAAATGGTATTTCTATGGTTCATTCGAAAGAAAATGCAACCCAAGTCATTACGTTGCCTCCTCCAAAGTAACGTTTCGACAATGTGACCATCAAGGTTATATTCTCTGACGAAAAAAAATGGTACCTTGATGGTACTCATGGTTTCCGAGAGTGAGTCATCATTTCACTAGAACATTGTGTTAGCTAACGAACACTCCTTTATGAAATATTTAAAAAAAACTCCTGACCTTATAAACATGAAACGCACCTTATGTATACCAGTTAAACAATAAAAACTAGTTCAATCTACGCTTAATACTACAAAATCACCGCGATTTCTCTTTTTAGAAACAAAAGAAAACTGCTGCATAGTTTTAGGCAGTATTTGCTTTGTGTAACGACTTAAACGAGTTAAAGTTTGCGAATTCTTTCTGGGCGTCAGTTAATTTGTCACTTGTTAAAAGTATACAACTTTGGCAAAAATTCCAACAAGTTCACTGACGAACTATTGTCTTATTAAATTAATGGAGCGAGCATTGAAATCCGAAAATTGACTTTGCCAACCACAAATGTTCAAGCTTCAATTGAAACGATGGTGTTATGTTACTTTTTTGTCGTTTGCTGCTTGTTTTTGACACTTTTAATTGAAAATGCCTCAATTACTTGACATTTCTTGGCATTCTTATGTGTTATTACCAAAGGACTCGAGCATTCATGTAGTGGTTTCTTTTTAGACACTTTTCTCGAGAACAGGAAATCTGACGACTGACAAATAATTCGTGCTTAGTTAGGTTGGTGAGATCTTCGGTCTCTATTTCTACAGAAATTACAATATGTGGCTGGATGAACAGTGTTTTATATCACTTCTTCGGCTTTAACTCAGCCGATATGTGCTCCTAAAGAGAAAGGCTGCCGGTAAGTATGTAACAGTTGCTGCGGCATAAATTTGTTTGTCAAAATCAAAGCTTTTGTCATCGATGCCACTATGATTTTGATATACCAAGAGCAAATACTCGTGCACACTTAGGTATATGAAACCATCGTACACGTGTACCTGGTTCTGCAGGTAACGTTACTGTGAATGAAGCATGCTGAAATTTACATTATTATTATTGGTTAGCTGTCAATCATATTTAGCGCAGCGCATTTCAAGTGACTTTTATATCATTAAACATGTCGTTATTGAAAAAATTTTACATTTTCGTCTGTTTTCCTAAATAACTTTAAAACTGGTTATTTTAAAATTATAAAAAAAAAACCTTACAACAAGCTCTTCTAATCGGTCTTAAAATTTGTGGAACGTCGAACATGGTAAAACTAGTGCTATATAGGAATGCAGCACTTCTACTTTTTTTCTATAACTATGAGGTTATGAAAAAATACGCAGCCTTTTTGTTCAATTGACTTTGAAGCGTCATTACTTTTAAAAGGTTCGTTGCACCTACAATTCTTTCACAATAGATTCAACTGATTGGTTGATTGATTGGTGTAAATGAGATAGGTTCGTTCTATAAATAGTTATTAGAATGACAAAATGAGAGAAAACACGAAAAAAATGCTATTTATTATGAAAGAAATGGTTCGCTTGCTCCGAGACGGCTGACGACTGTCATTCGTACTCAATTTCCCCTTTGCAGAATTTCCTACGACTAAGAGTGTCCAACGCAAAAATGAGCAGACCGTGACATACTGGATTATTTACAGATATGAAAAATAAATCCAAACTTTCATTATGTAAGTCTGGTCATGTTTAATGTGTACGCTTGACTGACCACCAGGAGTGCAATCAACGAAAAAAAAAAAACAACTACTTTAACTAGCACCAGTTAATGTTGCAAGTCCTTAGTGGGTTCGAAAATAATAAGCAACGACTACGCAAACGCAAAGGTTAATTTTCCAAATTAATCAATTTCCTCTAGTATTTTCACGAATTGCTTGTTAATGTGTGAGCGCCAAAGACGCGTTACTAATCCTTATTATATCTCAATGATGGCGGTGGTTTATCCTTAATATTTATTGCAGCGTGGGTTATAAATAAACAATGACAATGGACATTGTCTAAACTACGAGTGAGTATAAGAAATAGGGTTGCGTGTTTATAATTATAACGAACTCGACCTACGATATTAAGATATATAAGATATATTTTGCCAAAAAAGTAAAACGTGCAGCGGTAATTTTTTCTAATCCCCTAATTCCCCATCGCCTTAAGTCATCATCATCAGCTGAAGTTGTCTTTATGAAAAGAGCTGACTACGCGTTTATTTGTTCATTTGTATATTTTCGCAACCAACTTAAGCCGCATAATCCTTATATGTATTGACATCTGATATATAAGAGGAAGACTTGTGCGTGAAAAACTCCAATGATTCCACGCAGTAGTTTTTGGTTTGGAAAAGGTAAATGCTGTTCAACCAAGAAAGTAATTAACCGATGTGTATGGAAAGGATATATTGACACTACGCCAGTTATCCGTCAATTTTGATATCGAAGATGCACCACTTTCTGGAAGGCCGCTTGAAGCTAATAAAGATGCAATAAAAGCATTAGTTGATGCAAACCGGTGAATAACAACACGTGAGATAGGTGAGAGTTTAAATTTATCAAATTCCACCTTTTTATGACCACTTTAAAGGGCTAGGTTTTACCGCGAAGCTTGATATATGGGTTCGCCATATTCTCACAGAGAGAAATTTTTGTCGTCTGTGATTCGCGTCTCAAACGACACAAAGCGCATCATTACTGGGGACGAAAAATGGGTTGTATATAACCATGTCAAATTCAAGAGATCATGGAGCAAAAAAGGTGTAGCGGCTCAAAGCATTTCGAAAGCCAATATCCCTAAAAAGAGTGATGCTGTCTGTTTGGCTTTTACCGAATAACACAACAATTAATTCGGTATTCTACTGTCATCAGCTGGACAAACTGAAAGTATGCACTTTAACAGAAAAGGTCAGAATAAATCAGCAGAAAAGATGTAGTGTCCCAGCAAGATAATTCTAGACCTCATACAAGTTCGGTCACGCGCCAAGAGGTTTTACAGCTTGAATGGGATACACTGTCACACCAACCATATTCTGGCGCCTTCGGATTATTATCTGTTTCGGTCACTGCAAAGTTCTTTGCACGGTAAAAACCTTTACTTCGAATGAGGAAGTCAAAAATCACCTGGCTCAGTTTTTTGCCAGCAAAGAGCCAACATTTTATGAGCGTGGAATTATGCTACGACCAGAAAGATGTCAAAAGCTATTTGACCATAATGGCCAATATATAATTTAATAAAATATTTATTCAATATACAAATATTTTCTTTCATTTTCACAATAAAAAAATAATAATAATAATAAAAAAAAACTAAAGTACCTTCCGAACAACCCAATATTTAGGCATATGACAAGCCATACGACAGACAAAATCTTTATGAAAGTACAATAAAAGGATCTGTCTACTAATTTATGGACTTGACGTGGCGGTCAACTGTAGTTAAGTTGGGTCTGGTCAGGTCGAATTGGTCAGGTTGAATTGGTTACGGTCAGTGCGAGCAACAAGAACAATGCCATCCTCAGTTCTGATGCGAGTCATTTTAAAGTTCTTGAGGCCGCCGTGTAATTACTTAGACTAACAAAACGGCAATAAAAACGTACAAGCGTGCAAGGTACACCAATGAAAACACAAGCTGTGCAAAGGACACGACATGGAAAGCCGCAACGTTGGGAGACGCTTAGAGCAGCTTGATTTGCATGGCGCTTGTGGCGGCATGAGGCTAAGCAAACAAAATCAAGAAATATTACAGCTTCATTAAAATGCAAAAAAAAAAGCTTACTAACAAACAAAACAAAACCAAAACAACAACAACAAAAACGAAATATGAAATATGAAAAAATATGCTCCACCAGCAATAAATGTCGAGCCGGGTGTCTTGAAATATGAAGCGTTAAGCGCGAATTCTGCCGGAGTTAATGAAGCGACATACAAAGTTAAATTGAAATCCAAAATCGGAGGTTAACCTGTTTCAAAAAAGGACACCACAGAATATTTAAGTCATTCAGAATGCTGAAAATTGGAAGGGCAGTCCGTGATTTTATTATTTTTATTAATGTCTATTTTGCCGCTTCTGCCTGAACTACTTCAAACGGATGTTGTTAGATTAATTTATTTCTTATTTTTTTCGTTTTTAGTTTGTTTTTTGTGTTTTTATATGTAATACTGCTTCTTTGAGCCTTACTCATTAAAAGTTATTTTACCAGAGTACACTTTGAGAAAACTTTTTTATTTTTTTATATTTTGATTGGTGTTTTTAATTTGTACCAGCTTTCTGTAGAATTGTAAAGCGCCCAAAATTATGCAATGTTTTTTTCAATTTTTTTTTTAAATACTCTTGTGCCTATTAAAAGTTTAGTTGATAAATTCAGTCCGCATTAATACCAAATACAAAGCGCAATTTTGGCTAAAGTCGCGCCTTTGTTCAAAATCAAAATGTAACTGACATAAAACGTTATGCCGACGACGATGGAAATATAATAATTTCGTTGAGACCCCTAAGCGAGCGAGCGAGCCGAACAAACAAAGGCGCGCGCACAGAGGACCGCACACATGGAGTTGTCAGATGGAACTGAGGTTGCTTGCCAGCTGGAGGATGCTCAATGCCGAAACAGTTGTTGATGTGTCGATGCACGCCGTCGCGATAAAACGAACGAACGAACGAACGAACGAACGGACGCACGAAGATGTCGGACGATGCCCGGCGATGTTTAGGCTGGTTCTGGCTGCTGCTGTTGCTGTTGCTGTTGCTCTTGCTAGTGGTTCTGAGTTAAGCTGATGATGTCGTTGCTCGATTTGTCAGTTACAGTTGGCGTGTGAGACGCTTCACATTTCGGACAATTTTACTCAAGTACAGATTGCGAGATGTCACTGGGCTGTATCGCAGCATGGAGTTCAAAGTAGAAACGAACGCCGGCTACTCAAGAACAGAAAAAATTAAAAGAATCTGCACACATACACATGAACACACAGACACACTCGCACACGTTAGAGAGATGAGCACTTAGAAGTGAGACGAGAAGCTCAACTATAACGACGTGGCAGACTCGCTGGGATAATTCGACGAAGGGACGCTGGACGCACAAACTAATACCCAGAATTTCTGAGTGGATCGGCGGGAAGCACGCAGTAGTAAATTTTCACCTCACCCAGCTGTTGAGCGGACACGAATGCTTTCGGCAGTACCTGTTCAGGTTCCGCCATGATGAATACCCATGGTGTACGCACTGCCATAATCAGATTGAGGAAGACGCTGGATACGATCTATTGCGATCCGGAAGATTTAGAAGAGAACGACAGTCTATGCGTTATGCGATATCGGGAGCTTTCGGCCGATAACCTAGTGGGTCAAATGCTTGAGAATCTAGCGAAGTGGAACCCTGTATCGGAGTTTGGGACTAAAGTGATGAAATCACTGTCAGTCCGAGAGAGAACACGCCGAGACCAGAGCGCCGAGACCTGAAGACGGTACCAGCCTTGCGAAGCTTTGCATAGCTGTAGTCCCGCACGGAACCGCAATATCTTAATCTTAAGTTGTAACACCTAGACCTAAGCTTATACACACCTAAATAAACGAATAAAAAAAAAACTTACACTCACACACTCTCTCACAGACCTCCTAGTGATCAGTTACAAAAAAGTAGAGCGTATGGTGAAATGACAACTTCTATAACTCAGAATATGAGGGATAGTCTTCATTTACAACTATCGGCAGGGGGTGTAGCCAAAAATACGGGTATATATTGTACTTGATGAAATCTGCGATTTTTGATAATGAACTACGACCGGAGATGTAGAGCGCATTGTAAAACAATAAAACATCTTGCAAAATTTCAGGTCCCTAGCGTATAACTGCGTACTATTGGCTGTTCTCACACATCAGATATCGCAATGAATGTAACATAATATAGGTTTCAAGAGCGTCCGCATTTGCCTTCTATAGGTGATATGATTATGGTATATTGTAGTGGATCCATGTTTGTTTGGATATAAATTGTTTGAAAGGAAGGAAGGAAAAAGACACCCAGGTTGCTGCTGAACTCAAGTATTCCTTCAAAGCTTTCTGGTTTATAGATGCTTGTGGGTAAACGTGGTTTTGTGACACCCGAGAATTACTATATTAAGCATCCAGAAAGCTCGATCGTAGCTCAAATTACTAGTGAAATTGATAATGAATAGTTCCCACAATATTTAGTAAACCTTTCTTTGGTTTAGGTGATTGTTTTATAACACAAAAAGGCATTGTCGAGGATGGTCAGGTTGCTTTTGATTTGTCATCCGTTAGACGATATTGAAGTAGAGCAGTATTGCAATCGGAAATTCAAAGAGTTATTGACTTATTCGTCTGCCTCGTACTTGCGACGTTTTTAACATTGGAATATAAGAGAATTTGAAAATTTTGAAAAAAATTCTACAATGATTAAATCAACATTGAGAAGAAAGAAAGCGACAAAATATTATAATCGTTCTCATCGCGATCACGACGAACTGGAGCAGACGAACGGTTCAGTTATGCCTGTGGGGGTCTGCGCAGCCGTCTGTGCCAGCGTTATTCACTTGAGATTCAGCGCATGGCCTTACTTCAACACAATTGGTTTCGTTACAGCTGTTTTTATTATTATTATTATTATTTCTTTTTTGTTGTGAATTGAATTGGCAAAACGGCGAATATTTGCACCCGCTGATATGCTAATTCAATGATGAGAAAGCCGCATGAAGTGTTTTAACAGCGTTCACTTTCCCATTACACCGTGACATCGCCGTCCGTGCACCTAACCATCCAACTCAACGGTGAAAAGACTTTTTTTTAAATTTTTGCCAGCTTCGTTGATCGTATCAAAGACAGTGACAGCGGCGGCGGCGTCGGCATCGTATTCGACGTCGCTTATACAATAAGTCCAGCACTTGACGTCCAACATTTGCACGACCAAATGTTGATTTGAAAAGATACAAGAAAAATAAATTTTATAAATAACGTAACAAAAATCAATTATGCAAGACGAGCAAACCGGAAAATTAGCACGGCAAATAAATTAAAAGGCTAGTCTAGAGCGTGCAACAGCAGCAGCCTGGAAATAGGCCAAGTGTCTGTGTAGGACATCGATTTCCCTCCATTGTCAACGCGCTTGGAGTTGGTTGTGTGTGTGCGAAGTATTATATTTATTGCCGCCGATGATCGCGCCTGTGATGGCAACGACGGCTTTCTTTTTCCACCTCTCACACTTTGCTTTTCTTTATGTTTTTAAGCAACACATTTCCCGCGTAATTTATTTTAGTAATTTGCCCATTTCAACATTGTCATTGCGGCAGATACGTACACATTTTTAACTCAACAATGACATTTTCAGTGACGATAAACAAAGAAGCCAAAAGATAAATTTAAAAATAATAATAATAAACTACAAAAAATAAATACAAATAAATAAAATAATAAAAATTTACCACGCAAAAGCAAACAAAATTACACAACCAAAAAAGTGACTTTTACTTTCATTCTCCGTTGTTGTTGTTGTTGTTGTTGTTGTTGTTGTTGTTGATGTAGCAGCTGCTGTTGAACTTGAGGCTTTTTATCTTTATCTCGTTTTGGCCGTAACTGTTTTTGTAGTTTTTTAAAGTTGATTCATTAAAATGTTGATTTTTTTAAATTAATTTTTTTTTTTATTAAATCGCTTTGACGTGCATTGCGTTTGATTAGTTGGCCATAGTCGCCATTAAATTTCATGCATACTCAGTAGAACCATTAGGCTAAACATATGAAAAGTATAAAAGTTGTATTGGGGCCTGCCTTAGAATAGATCTAATAGTATGAACATTATTGTAATTTTGCATTGAGTTTAACAAAGTTTGAGACCGGCACTTTGTTTTGCCCATTCTTCTTTCGTTCTCCTCTCCACTAATCTTAAGAATAAAATTTTGTAATAAAGTTAGTGCTCAACAAAACGTGCGGCAGACCGGTCTACTCCTTCGCTACAATATTACACCCCCGATCGCAACTAGACGCTCCTGGTCTTAACAAGTTGAATACACGTACAAAGAGAAAATAAGCCAAGCGGGGCAAAAAATGCGAAGAAGAAATTTTTGCGAACATCGATGACCAGCGACACTAGCGTCTTTGCTAAGTAGCCTACAAAAGATGCCTTCCAAGAAACTCAGTGAAGTAAAAAAACGAACAGTTGAGACGGATGAAAAGCAAGTTTATGGGACATTAAGTGATAAGACCTGAAGAGTCTATAATACACAAACACAAACAACATTGAACAAATCAATATTAGCGGCAACTTCAATCACACCAAATACCAATCACAACAATCTTAATGACGCCGAGAATAGCACAGCCAATAACATTAGGGACAACAGAACTTCTGACTGGTGCCAACGGTATGGACCTACAATAACATTGTACTGTTTATATGGTCAGGCAAATAGAAGTAACCCCAGAGGAGGTTGGCGTGAGTAGATGAAGAGAAATTTAATTCGGGTTTCACTACGGGTTTCACTACTATGCCAATCCTTATTTTTATTGTAGTGTTACCCATTTACGATGTTTTAAAGTCAAAATTTAACATAAGCATAAGCGAATAAAGTTTGTTGTATTCTAAACTCATATAGTCTAATTTAGGGCCTTGTAATTCAATTGTACGTCTGCCTCCTTATGTTCAATAAGTGAATCAACCGATGTATACATATTATGTGATGCGGCCTTGGTGAGGTTCAAAGCTGATCAATCCAGCGAGAAAAGAGGTTTATTGATGGAAAATACCCTCTTCTGTGTTTAGTAGGCGATGGTCCACACATTTGCCAACTGCTCTAACCAGAATACCGTGTTTAATTTTTTATACGGTATTTTATAGTGTCATTGTATTATGATTATATAAGACGATCAGGCATTCAATCTATGTACTCATAGATCATTTTCGACTTTGTTTCCCCAACTTACTTGTACAATAATCAGATCCCCATAAATAAGGCACCTCAATTGTTTACGTTATAATGATAGATTCTTCGATTGTTTTTTAATTCAACAATTATTCTAAACTAGTAGTCTAACTTACATAGCTACTTATGACTAATCGATTTCTAAAGTATTACCTAAAACCAGTGGCATTTAGATTCCCGTAGCACTGTTTGTGTTTCGATAGTGCAGCCTAGCTCCGCATACTAAAGAGTAACTCCATTAAAACAAACTTTTGATAACACAAGTCTGTACCAACATACATATAATGGAAAGGTGAAATTCGTTTCTATAATTTTTATTATTTGTTGTGTCTTTTATAACAAAAAAATAGACAAAGTTAATATGTTAATTGTTTTACTACTATAAATAAATAACAAGAGCTCGTTTACAGGTAATTTCCATAAATTACTACACACGTGCAACATAAATAAAGACTATATTTAATTCCATTTGAAAAAATTATAATAATTTAAAGTAAACTCAAATTCAAAAAATATTTATGCATATACATATACAGGTATGCAAATTAAAATAATTTAAAACGAATAACTCAGGCTCATTTAAATGATACGATTAGCAATTAAATACGATAGAAGGCATCTGTCATAATCATTTTAAACGCCATTATCCTCATCATTGTCAACATTATTAATATCATCACTGTCGTTATAATTATCATTGTCATTACCGATATCGTCGAGCGTAGTGTTGTCATCATCATCGACATTGTCAACGTCGTTATCGGCATAATTAACATGATTACTTGCATTGCTGTTTATCGCTACTAATGTTGTTGCTGTTGTTTGTTTGGTTGTGTTATCATTCTTTTTGTTATTTTCGTTGTTGTTGTCGCTACTGATATTTAAAACACTGTCACGGATCGTAGCGCTTTCGTTGCTATTATCAGTGTCCTTGTCATAAATTTGATCACCTTTGTCGTCGTCTTCGTCTGCTTCTTTGTCATCCTCATCCTCCCCGCCAGAGTCTGATTCTGGTGCTGATTTTGTTACTGTGGCCAACCCCTCGCTGCGTATTGCTTCAGTTACAGTTTCACCTTTATCATCATATCCATTTTTATCTCCAATGTCATTGTTATTACCATTGTCCTCTTCTTCTTCTTCTTCTACATTTTCTTCAACATTGTTGTTTTCGTCAACTTCATTACCATTGTCCGATACTCCATTTTCGTCTTCTCTGTGAATCGTCTTCAGATTGTCTACGCTGCTGTTAGCTTTGTTTGGCGTTTTACCTGTTGCCGTTGCTGCGGCGGTTGTTGCCGCCGCTATTGTTGTCGTTGTCTTGGCTACGTAATTAAGCCTGTCGTCAATGACGGCAATGTTAACATTTGGCTCTACCATTGTTATTGTTGCTATATCTGCTGTTGTTTTTGTAGGTGATTGCATTGTCGTTGTCATTATTGAAATAGTTGCTTTTTTAAATCCTTCAATTAAAACGCTTTGCATTAAATCACTCTCGCCAGATGGTAGTACAGCATTGTTTTTGTTGTTGTTGGTGTTGTTTTTGTCGCTTTCGGCTTCTGCTGCTGCTGAAATTATACCTATATTATAAGAATCTCGCTTATTTTCAGTTATGTTATTTGCATTGTGTGCTTTATTTATACTATTATTGCTATCAGAGTATTCCACACTTCCGGCATCCTCATCCGCATGCGGATTGTGCTCCCCAGCGCCATCATCTTCTCCATTACCATCTCCATACCAATCACCGGCAACGTTTGTAATTAAATTATCTTCTTTGTCTACCTTCAATACAGTTGACGTTGGCAACACTGGTTCACCGTTCTTATCCACATACTGTACACCATCGAGTCCCATACGCATGCACTGGAAATGCATTTCGAAGAGATCCGTCGTCGCCAGACGCACCACAAAGTCCATACACATGTTGAGATTGTTGCCCACCATTTGCACTTGGGACATTTGAACGCACATAGCCATTGGCACGCCCATCATGACAGGAATGCAGAAGGGCGAGGGATTGCGCACCGAAATACCATATTTGGCCGATGGTTTGCCATTCAAAAAGACTTCAAGTTGGGCCTCCTCCTTGCGCGCTACATAGGTGATGTTTGCGCATACTGCCAGCGGGAAGCAATGAAAATGCGCCGAGTTGGCACAAATTGAGTAGGATCGAAACGTAGAGTTGAGTTGAGTTGAGTTAAGTTGAGTGGAGATACATAAGAAGATGGAAAACAAAATAGTTCACGTTCGGTTTAGTTTGTTTTGAAATGAAAAAAAAATATAAGACAAAAATTAAAATGTTAACACTATTGAGCATGCCAAAACAAAAAACAAACAAAAAACTTTAAACAAAAAATAAAAATACAATAAAAAATGTCAATGCTCATTAACATTGTAAGACGCGCGCATGCCTACGACAGGAATGCACAGAATGCAGACTCCAACACTCGAGTTCGGGATTGATTAAACCCTTACATTGACTTCTGTGCTAAGACTTTCTTATGCGAATCTTTAAGGCAGCAAGCATCATCTTAAAACTCACACATGACTAACGTTAGATAATACTACACAAGAATGACAAACTGAAATCTGGTTGTAGAGTTAACTGAAAGAAAGAAAAAACCCTGGAGGCGGGGGCAAAACACGAATTCCAAGAGCTATTGCAGCGCGTTTAGGAGACACTGTATGTCTGAATGAAAAGATCGTGCCCTTCAGGAGCCACCGTTAGACATATATTACTTACGGATGGAAGGGCTCCTAGAATATGAATAAAATTGATATATATAACTCAACCAATGTGTATATAAAAAACGTTTAGGGTTTTAATGAGCTCTTCTGCGGATGAAGAAATTGCCGACCACCGACTAAGGTTTAAGCGCTTGAATTCGGATATTAAAACTTAGCAGCCTGCCCACTTAAGTACCATAGATACCAAAAATGTGCAATAGTGTATGTTTGTATGTGTGTAAAACTGTACTTTTCTGATCAAACCCGAACTGCTGGACTCGCAGTCCCGCACAGCAACCGCAAATAGAGCCTTGACACTCGCACGGCTCACCCAAAGTTGACCAAATGGAGCCCTTCTCTGAGTTTTTAACACTAGCCAACACACGACCCCGTGACACGGATACCGTAGGCGGCAGGTAAGCTGTCTGCGTGCTCAAATCGTAGAATATAAGACCGTTATTATAGCTTCGCGACGCGACCGGAAGCACGCACCAAGTACACAAAATGGCTCCCGAGATCAATGTGAAACAGGCGAATGGCAAATATTTTTTCCGTTGCCAAGGTGTTTCTAACATTTTCACTTTTGTTTTTTTTTCCTGAATCCAAAGCCAAAAAAATTCTGGAGAACAAATTTTATTTCAAATGTCGCTGCACAAATTAACTGAGGAAAAATAAATACAAAAAAAAAACAACAATATCAAAAAAACAAACGAATTTATCCGAAAAAATTTAAATTAAAAATATAGATCGAAACCGGCACAACCGAGCATCACGATGTGGTCGAATTCGCAGACGTCGAGCTTCAATTAAACATTAAAGCGTCCGTCGCAATGAGCACGAGCTTAAAAATGAAATTTAAACCGTTTATTCGCTAACGATGGCGTTTGTTTGTCGTTTGTCGTATTCGCCTTCACTTTCATTTGTGTGCTTAACACGAACGACCCACACGATGCTCTGAGCAAGAAATTGCAATGCAAGCGTATCTAATAGAAAATACAGTTAGCCAGTCGTCGGGGCAGCTCGCATTGGTGACCGTTTACAAAAGCCCGCCACCTACCGGCTGACGAGACAAATGTTCGGCTGCCAGCTGTGTGAGAAAGTCAAGATGAACAGCTCAGATTCGATTGCCGGGAAGAGTTGCATTTTATTGTTACTTTGGATGCGTTCATCATCATGTTACAATCAGCAGCCACAAAGAGAGATGATGGCAAACGAAGTCAATACAAATTGATGTCACAATTGTGCTCGGTTGATTTCGTCACCCAGACAGACAGAGACGCAGATAGACAGACAAAGGGAGGGACAGCAACACTAGTTGCCCAAGCGTTGCTGTACTGTAGTAAATTGTGCCTCTGGTCCTTAACATATTTGTGAAACCGTTAATTTAACGTTAATATATGCATCAACTCATTTGATTTTCTTCAACATTTTTGCATCTATCCAATTACAAAGTATACCTATAGCCAGGATATATTTTGAAGTTCACATAATGATGTGAGGAGCTTACCCCTGCAGTTCTGGTATATTGTGATGACCGAGAGCCTCTGTAAAGAAAACATAAGCGCAATGGTAGTTCGATATTGTGATCTTGCTGAGAGCGCGATGCTCTGGCACCATTTGCATCAGATATAATGGCGACATTTTTCCAGTTTTTACGGATATTACTGTTGCATTAATTTACTGGCGGTCGTAACAGTATTGTTCCACATTGCCCTGCATTGGTTTTTGTTTAACCATATTAAATTTGTTTTGCAGGTTATGATTTATTTCGTCTATTGTTTTGCCAATGCTATAAATTATGAGATCATCGGCAAATGCAATACTATTTCCGATTTTCTCTACAAGATCGTGCATAAAAATATTGAACAGTAGTGGTGAGTTCACCGTACATTTAAGATAGTTAAGTGCATTAACTATTTTAAATGTTTTTGTGCTAATTGGATTTGCGAAATACGAAAATATGAAGTGCTTGTCACTGACCATATTGTATATAAGAATTAGTATGACGACAAGAAATTTATATTTAAAAGGTTTAAAAATTAATCCTTTAACCCACACAGTATCAAAGGCTTTTTCAAGGTGGTTGAGGCACATTCCAACCTAATATTTTTTGTTGCAGTTCCAGTTGTCTTCTGACACTAGACAATTGATTGCATGTACAGTAGAATGTTTGAATTTGAATACGAATTGCTTATCGTTTATAATGTTTAAATTGTTGCAGGTTTTAGTGATGTTTATGTTTGAACATATGTCGAACACCCTTCTTATATTTTGTAGTAAGCTGTTTAGACAAATATTGCTTATCATTTCGGCTCTTTGTTTGGTTTTGGTAGTAAAACCAATTTTGTAGTCCACCATTTGAGAGGGAAATACGCTTTGTTTAGCATGTTGTTAAACAATATACAGAATTCGTTTACTTCTTTGAATACAAACGAAATTTCATTGGTCTCTAGGTCTATTGTTTTATTTTTTTTTTTAAATCTCTTTGTGAGTCCTTGGAATCAATTTTTGTTAGTTTGCTCTCAATTTGGTTGTTGATTGCCATATTTATGTTTTCTTTGATTAATATTTGTATAAGTTTTAATTTAGTTTTTTGCATTTTTCATTCTGAGTTGTGAAGTATGAGCTCTAATCTATTGTGTTTTTAATTATAGACAATGTATTGCTTTTTTCTGCGTATAGTTTTCTTTGTATGTTATTCATAAATTTTTTATGTTATCGATGTTTTAAACCTTAGGAACAGTTGTGTCTATCGTTGGCGTTAACACCCTGTTTATTTTGTCAAAATCCAATCTATTTCCCTATTTTCAAGATTTCTGTCGTTTCATTACTTGGCCAACCTTAAGCCGAAATTTTCTCCAAACCGTTTTTTTTTTAGAGTTTTATTTAATTGGCATGTCCTCTTTTAAGAATTCAAATGGATGCATTTCTCAATTTTTGTATATTACAATTTGTACTGCTGCATGATCGCTGTCGTAACCTAAGGTCAACTAGGCATATGTCTAAATAAGAATTAACTTGGGGAAATGATGGCAAGGATTGAACCCCTAGTTCGCATTTGAATGTTAATGAATTGTCATCCTTCCAATGTTTGAACATATTGCCTTTAGGGTTATTTATTGGGTTTGCCCAGTTAGTGTGTTTGCAATTTAAGTCTATCCTAAAGGCCGGCAAGTCAACGACCGATCAGATCTTCGAACTGAGACAAATCTTTGAGAAGACCCGCGATTTCATCATCGATACCCACCACCGATTCACCGATTTGAAGGCTGCGTACTACTTGATATATAGGGAATACATATACGTCGACATGTCTGAATTCCAGATACCAGCAAAGCTTATTCAGTTGTGCCGGATGTCTCTTAGTGCTGCACATATCGCGGTAGCCGTCGGAAGGCACACCACCAACTGTTCCCGACGATCTGTTGGTTTAACTTGTACGAAAACATGGACATCGTCCGAACGGTGACGTTGCTTCGAATTCACTGGCTTGGCCATATCTAGCGCATGACAACAACGCTCCGGCGAAGAAACACTACAACTCTGTAGTTCGTCATACCACTCGAAGGCGGGGTAGACCACACATCCGGTGGAAGGACCACGTCGAGGCAGTTGCCGAGAAGCTTACCCGAAACTGGAGAGCCGCAACGAGGGACCGTTCAAGATAGCAAGCTCTTCTTAAGGAGGTGTTACAGCCCTGAGGCAGTGTCGCGCCATCATCATCATCATCATCATCAGATCAGACTTGTGTTCATCAATGAAGTTTTGTAGTCTTCAAGTCTTACACTTAGGTTAATTAAATAACTTACATTCAGCGTAATGATCGTTAGGTTTTTGAATGACGAGAAAGATATTCTGAGTTGAATCACCTATCCTTCAATTATGGAATAAAGAGCATCAATTCTATTGTTCTGCACATTTATTTGTTTTTGTAAGTTTATAATTTGTTGAGATAAACCTGCTATTGCATTTTTGAAGTCCATTAGAACTGTGCTATTAGCGTTTGGTGTTATTTCCCCTTGAAATGTACCTGTCAACACAATGTGGACTCTTAGTTCTAGGTTTGCACAATTAAAGTGGGGTGACAGTAAACCATATATGGTTACTCTATATAAACGGAGGTAAAATACAGGAGGCTTTAGATATATGTTTGTTATGAAAATTTTTCAGTAGTTCTAATACTAAATATATACATATAAACGCTTGCTTATACTATTGCTACAATGATTTACGTTTTATTTAGATTAGGGCAACAGACCTTGACCGGCGAAGTCTACGTCTTTGTTGAAGCTCGTGCAGAGGCAGTGTATTCACCTCATTGTTAGTATGTTGGCTAATTTTTGTTTGGTATCACCGACTTAAACTAGTTATTTCTTCAGCCACTGTGGAAATCTGCAAGTCTCTGTGAATGTCGAAATTTGTGATATACCAATCAGCGGTTGTAATTATACGTAGAATTTTCGATTATTGTCTTT
The DNA here is from genome assembly GCA_035041755.1 of Cacoxenus indagator. Taxonomy (NCBI): domain Eukaryota; kingdom Metazoa; phylum Arthropoda; class Insecta; order Diptera; family Drosophilidae; genus Cacoxenus; species Cacoxenus indagator. Next base: position 207,420 of record JAWNKX010000234.1, read on the forward strand.
GTATTAATTGTAGATTTGATCATTCCGCAGCCCCCATATTTGCGCTCAGTACGTCCAGATAGATTTGATGGTTGTTTTATATATTAATAGTTTGTTATTCAGTGAGACTTACGATTTTTTGTTTAACAACCAGTACAATTCATTTATTTTAAGTTTCATTGGGTTTCGTATTTAAAAAAAATATATAAATAAATTGTATTTCCATGTCAGTTTGCTGTCAAGGTAGATTAGGAGGTCTTAGCTTCGTTTCCGACTGTTATATCTCTTCCGTCAATTTTTAGGTGAACTGCTCTATATTTTGTTTTAGTAGTGAAAATTACTTGAACTGTTTTGCCGTTGTTAATTTTTATTCTCCATTTCCGAAACCACTCAAGGGTTTTATTTATTTATTTTCCGCAGATCTTCTAGGGTTGCCCCGGGACTTGTATGTTTCGTTTTTTTTTTTTGTGCAATGCTTTTATTTTTGTGTATTTATTAATATCAGATAAGAATAGTGTTGGTTTATTTTCTTATCAAGTTAAACGATTCTCCAGATGAAGCCGAATCGGTTAACCACAAAGAAAAACGATATTTGGAAAACGATGCGCCCAAACATGATTACGACCAAATTTTAGATGACATCATTATAAATCATTATACGGGCTCAAGCAGTCCGGCAGAATGTGGAACATGACACTGGATACGATGCTCAAGAAAATTGGTTTCACACCATGCAAAAGTGAGCCATGTATATACACAAGGAATGAAGACAATAATATTAATATCGTGACTGTATATGTGGATGGGTAATAACAAACAAAAAAATTCTAAATTATTCCAGACAGTCGACAAAGTCACCATTAGTCATTTTTTGAACATGGGGGTGGAGAGATTCGGTGAAAGAGGTTATATTTTCATTAACCAACGGCAACACATTACACACCTCTTGCAGCAATACAATTTCGAGGACTGTCGCAAAGCAGTAGTTCCTTTGGTACCAGGTTTTCAAGTGAAGTGCCATAAGAAAACATGCAAGCTTAACAAGTCCTCGAAGGTATCGAATTAATTTGAACACATTTGATAACTAAAATCAAGCACAGTCAGCTGCGCGTTGGTGGCCATCAACCCGTGCCGAGGGGTCGCAGTGCATCGCGCATTTCAACCGGCCAACGGCCTTTGAAGATGTTCCTCTACAGAGTTTTGCGAATCTCTAGATGTCATCTAAGTGCTTTGTCGGTCGCCTCAAAAGGCCGATGGTATAGTCATTGAGATTACAAAATTCATTCTCTTTTTATTTGTTAGTTCAACGACCACCTGATCAGCTGCAATCAAGTAAAAAGTAGCGTATTACAATAAGAGCTAAGCTTTTTTTTTATTTACATATATTTTGTTACCATCGTTCGCGTTAATCATAGTCAAACCCTCGAAATTTAACGTGACGTCTATTTACTGTATGTTGCCACTTAGTTCTAACGCACACCTTTGCGAGTTCGAGTCTGCCATTTGATATTATATTTTTTTTTTATTTTGAAACTATTAAAATCGAATCTGTTGCAAAGGCATCCTTATTTCCCTCTAACCTACATTTAGTAAGTTTAGTAGTAAATGTGCAACAGGCAGTAGCAACAAAACAGCGATAAACTCTTAAGGACACCGTGCATAAGAGCATGTACAGATGCAGATTTTGCAGAAACCAAAAACCAAAACAAGAAAAAACATTCACTTCATCTATACTAAAGTTTTAATACTCATCACGTAACCTCGAACAAATTTTAACCAATGTTAAGTTCCCTGCTTGATGCATCGATTATAATCGATTATTGGACCTAAAACAAGTCATAAAGTGCTGCGTCATAGCACAAATTCGGCTTTCTACAATCACAACAAAGATGAGTTACGAATTATTTCCGTCCACTCCAAACCGTCGATGACAATAACACCAAAAAGCAAATATTCCACCAATCTCTGCGCTGAAGGAAAGCCCCAAAATGTACTCACGATTTTCTGCTACTCGCTGCTACTGCTACTTACTGACTACTCAAATCTATATCCGTTGAGATCAATGTCTTTGTTAACACCCAACTATAAACAAATCTGCATCGAGCTCAAAAACGACCCGTGTGAATTCTTTTCATCAGATTTAGATAAACTAGCAAACGATGATGTCCAATCTGCCCTAATGTCCTCTGGACTCCAATATACCGATGTGAAGACAATTAAAGAACAACAACAGCTGGTTACAACATTCTGCCGCAGCTAGAGAAAAACCACACTAAAATTCGCTGGGAGTACAAGATCAAGCCTCCAGGCAAGCTAACTCAGTGTTCCAACTGCCAGCTCTGCGGGCACGTGCAAACTAGTTGCAGCATCAAGACGTGTTCCTCAATGCAATAGCACTACGAAACTGCAAAGGTGAGCACAAATCCACAGATTTTTCATGTCCATATCTGAATTTCATACTACTTCTCCGAAAGAGAGCACCCAACCACAAGCGCACTGTGAAAACCAACAACACTTCAATTAATAATAACGGGATATATCAAAACCACAGCAGAAAACGCATCAACAGCTCATCATATTCCGCTACGCACCAGTACAGATAAAAAAGGCGTCTAAGTAATTTCCCTCTAATTATACGGAGTGAAGAATTACCTACAACCAGCACAAGTCAACAAACTGCTCTCTCCCACAAAAATTATCTTTTTAGCTCTCCAATAAGAGCAACCTCGAACCAACAACAAGCATCTCCCGATTTGTTCTCTTCAGACGTGATAACTATGCTCTCTACAAAGATGCTATAAACACTGCGTTGCTGTTTTAACCGAGAAGAGTATTTTAATGTTATTTAAGGCAATAATGGTCGATTTTCCTGGTTCAGAGTCCGGATAACACTCATCAAGCCAGGCTTTAGTGTCAGCGGCGTTTTTTGCCCATCAAAAAGTAATGTTTAATCAGCACACGAAATCCATTTATATCCCTTGTTTTGGCGATCAATCACTACAAGTCAACAAAATTTGGCTGACAAAACTTTTGTCGTTTTTTTATAATTATTTCATTTTATTTCTCATTAATTTGTGGATTTAATTCATTGCATATTTTCAATGCCTTTTTCTTTAACTTCAGTTTTCCTTTTTTGTCACTCTTCTTCACTTATATATTCATTCAAATATATATATGTATATGTATATATATATATATTATATATATATATATATATTTTATATGTATGTATATAATATACTCTGCACAATTGCTTAAATCTTATATATAGAAAAAATTTCTTGTTGCTTTTATTATTATGAAATTTATTATTATTATTATTATTATTATTATTATTATTATTGTTATTATTGAATATTATTATTATTATTAAATATTATTATTATTATTAAATATTATTATTATTATTAAATATTATTATTATTATTAAATATTATTATAATTATTAAATATTATTATTATTATTATTATTAAATATTATTATTATTATTAAATATTATTATTATTATTAAATATTATTATTATTATATTAAATATTATTTTTATTATTGAATTGAATATTATTATTTGTATTATTATTGTTGATATTATTATTATTATTTGTATTATTATTTTTGGTATTATTTATATTATTTTTTATCATTATTATTATTATCACTATTATTATTATTATTACTATTATTAATATTATTATTATTTATTTTTTTTTTATTATTATTTTCTTATTATTAATATTTTTATTATTTTCAATATTTTTTTTATTATTTTCATTATTATTTCCGTTATTATTTTCATTATTATTTTTATTATTATTTTTATTATTATTTTCATTATTATTTTCATTATTACGTTTATTATTTTCATTATTATTGTTCTTATTTGGGTTCCGTACGTTTGAGTGAAAAACGGAACCATTACAGGATCACTTGTGTGTCTGTCTGTCCCATTGTCTTTACAGCCAATTTGGTCCGAATTTACTAGATCGATTAAGTTGTGTTATATATGAAATGAAAGAGCTTGTTCCAAGACACTATATTTTATTTATAATTTAAAAGTAAATAGGTTTAAAGTTATTTGAGAAAATAGATGAAAATTGACCATTGATTGAAAGAGCCTTTAGGTATGATTGACTTATTGAATGAGCGTTGCATTAGATATTTGCTTAACCAAAACGAAATGAGTGGATATGATTAAATATTTCGATCGGTTTGGTTGAGTTTTCAATAGCTTACAAAGCAAACCGAAAATATATTCGGTAACATATTCAACGTACGGAACCCTCCCTACGCGAGGTCAACTCGCACTTAGCTTTTTTTTATTATTATTTTCATTATTATTTTTATTATTATTTTTAATAACTCAATTTGCTTTCGTTTTACGCAAACCATCGAAAAATTATTGCTAAAAATTGTTAGTTAACATCTAAATACACAACTTCAATTAACTGCTTTCATTTTGCTTTTATTTCTTATTTAATATTTCTTTTTTAAGTCAGTTTTTATGACGTGGGCTGTTTTTTTTTTTTTTGCTCTATTGGTTTTGCTTTTCGAAACGATTCTATTGCACTTGTGAGTATGGCTGTGTGTGTAAGTCATATGTTTCTGATTGTGTGTGTGGGCGTGTTCGTTTCGATATTTATTAACTAAATTTTTTTCCCATATTTATTTATTGCTTTTAATTAATTAAAATACATTCAAAAAACAAAATTTTAGTTTTACTTCTTATATAGTTGCCATTTTTCGCCTAATGCTTAAAGATCTTATTCATTAATTGTTTGATTTTATAACGCATAATTCTCTCTTATATTTATTAATTTGTTTTACTCTAAAACTGTTTTTTTAATATATATATATATATATCTTTTTATTTTATTTTAATTTAATTAAATTTTTTTATTATCCTTCGACAATTTTTTTTTTCAATGCTTTCGTATTTTGATGTTTCATGTTCGTCATGTCATTTCAAAAAAGAAAAATAATAAGGTTGGGGAAAAAAAATTTACTTTAAAAAAATTTTTTTAAATTGATACACGTAGCCTTGTATCGTTGGCAACCCTAAATGCGGTATGGCAACTCTCGACATTTTAGCTTGACATTTTTCTTTTCTGATATCTTTTTACTTATTCCTTTATTTCTCATATTAATATCATGCAAGATAGGGTTGTCACCGTTAATTCGGAATTTAAAAAAATGAAGCCATAAAATTAAGTTTATTATTATCTTTATAATTTATTTCCAAAAAAAGGACTTAATACCAATACACATTTGATTTTGCCAATGAGTTCATTACTCGTCCGATTTTCTTCGTTTGATAAATAAAAATAATTCAACACAAAAACGTTCGACACATCTCAGTATAATTGTGAATTTTTTGTTTTCTTGCCTGCTTACTTCTTCGTTTTCACTTAATGTAATAATTAATTTAATTTAATTGAAATAGTTGAAAACCCTTATATATTCAAAATGTAATTAACGACAACGTAAAATTCTCCTTTTAATCTGTTCCTTTCTGTTTCTCTTGCCATTTTCCTTTAACTAATTAAAAAATACATTATTTCATCGTAATTACGTAATTACTTGTTAAAAAATTAATATAAACAAAAAACTGAATGGAGCACTTTCGGTCTGAAACTACAACAAATTACATATTATTTATGGGTTTCTTTCTTTAAAATTTTATAATATAACTTTTACACTCACAGAGGAAGCGGAAGAGAATGAGAATTTAAAAAATATAACAATTTAAAATAAAATTAAAAAAGAACTATTCACTTAAATATACTAATAAAATGATCAGAAGATGACAGCATGTGTATAAGAGTGTGTATGTATCTATATACCTTGGGTACCTTTATTCGAACTTTCACAATTATATTACTTTGAAAACATTTTTTTGTTTTATAACCTCTAAACCTATTGTTGCTATTTAATAAAAGGTTTTCGTGTGTGTATGTTTTGGGTGGTTTTTTGATACGACATTGTTTTGCAAAATCTTCCCTCTTCCTCCACTCCATAATACATAATCTATTAATATATAGATAATTTACTTTTCGCTTAAACAATTTTTGTTTGTCTTGTTGTTTTTCGTTTCAGATTTGTCGACTACTATGAACTATTTATTTATATGTATAACTACTACAATTATTTTGTTGTTGGTGTAAATTTTTTTAAACTTTTTTATTTTTGTTTGTTTTTAACACTTTCTTTTTTTTTTCTTTTCGTCTAACTGCACCACTTCTTCGTCATTATGCGGCAGGTGCTATAACGACTGCCGCCGTTCTATCTAGTGAGTGGTGCTGTCATCACCGTTCTCTTTCCCCATACAATCGTCATTAACATCATTATCCGTGCATCATCTTCAGATCATAATAAGCGCAATATAATTATTATTATTTATATAGTTAAACCGATATTATAATTCCATATCGCGTGCTTCATCCTCGCTATAATCTGACATACTCGATTCGCTGTCACTGCTTTCGCGCTCCTGTTGCGCTGCGCGTAACGCATCCTCGGTCGCATAGCGTTGCACATAATCAGCAACCTTTCGGTGATACTCTTCTGGTTCGTGCAGATATAGCGCAGCTGCATCCCGATTGAGTGGGTCTACCGGATTCGGATATGTCAGCAATTGCGGTAAAAACGATTCGAAAATATTCGATAGATCGTACAACGCCGTCCAGGCTTGATTAATCACATCGAGACACACAGTGCCTGATGATTCGTCAATATTTGGATGATAGATTTTATTCACAAAGCCGATGCTTGGTGATTTGAACGGATAGTTATCGGGCAGATAGACGCGCACTTTCCATACACCACCCTCGTATGGTGTCCCCGTTGGGCCGAAGAATTTTACATGGAATTCATTAAGGCCACCGAGTATAGTGACTTCGTGTTTTGACTCAATTAGTTTTATGACGTCATTGTCCATGCGACGTTTACCAGCACTTGGTGAGGACATTTCTTTACTTTTTGTTCTTATGCAGCACGATGTGTATGTGTGTAATCTGTGTGTTTGAAATTGATATTACCTTAAGTGTGTAGAAGAGTCTGTTTAAGAGCTTACCTCCTTTGATTTGTCCGAATTCTGCCGTAGTCTCAACAACAACAGTAAAAGTCCTTTAAATGTGTCAATACCTCTTTGCTCACTTTTGCATTAGCTTTCTCTTTCTATATCTCTCTCTTCGTTTCTTATACAAGCTCGCTCGATTCGGTGGGCCCGTCTCTCACTAACTCGCAGGCTGCTTTGCTGATCCGCACGCTTGTTGTCTGGATGGCTACAATTTTTCTAACGACCTCTTCAATAAGCTAAGCCTGCGCTTCAAGCTCTCGAGCGCTGTAAATACATAAACACAATTTACGATTAATTAAAATGTTTCATATATGTATATAAAAAGCAAAAAAATACGAAAAACACCGAATGGAAAGAGATAGAAAGTAGCATAGCTAAATTCTCTTCTCTAGCCTATGTGTGTGTGCCTATGTAAGGTTGCGGATGTGCTAGTGTATGTATTTTTGTTAACCGTCCGCCAGCCAACTAGGTCAGCTTTAATATGAGTACTCACGCACCGCGCTCCGCAACCCATAAAGACAATTGGGTCAACAGCACATCAAGCAAACGTATCAAAAAGCATTGGTGCTGTTGCCAGCCACCACGACATGACGAAAATCTTTGACATCATACACAACTAAAGCAAGAAAATAAATTTTAAAAAAAAGAATAACAACAACAATTACTTGAGCAACAGCGCCTACTTGTCACTGCAGTTGCTCTATTACGAGTTCCCCATATCTTCCTTATTCACTACCACAACGACTACAACAACGATTTTTAGAAGGCAATGCATCGACTCACAAAATCTCTCTACACGCCTATATACACAGCAGCAGGCTAAACTCCACCAAAGGATTTTAATTCTCGTTTAACCTCCTCAAGTCGACGCTTTTGTATTTTGTTGTTGTTAGTTACTACTTGCTCAGAGAAGGAATATCATGCGATATTTACGTCTGCTACTGTTATTAATCCGTGCAGCATACTTTTGTACGCCTCAATTAAAAACTCGTCCTTGATTACATCAAACAACTGGACAAGTTTCGAATAACAGAACTGACTGTGTTACGAAGTGCAACTCGAACACGAAATGCTTGACGACAAAAGAATGATCAAACGTTATTGTTGTGTTAAACAATTTTGTGGTAAATAAAAACTGAGTGTTTAACAAAATTTGCATTTGGTTGTTATAATTTAGTATTAAACGTAAGTAAGGTTTTCAGCCGTAACCATCCAGTATAACACATGTCGAGCAAGGTTTAGGATTTTTTAATTTACAGGAGGCAGCAACGCTCGCTCGTGTCAACAAGACATCATTATACTCGATTTCCTGACATTAGGAGCTTGCATGAATTCTGGTCAGTGAAATGTAATGGTTAAAATTCGATGTACAGCAAGCAGCTGTCCAATTTTCGATAGTTCTTACATTTCTCAAATAGCAGCTTTCCATTTAGTCTTATTAATTTATTTAATGTATATTGACGCTAAACATAAAACGCTCAAAATTGCATTTTCGACCCTCACAACTGTTTTTATTTGATTTGAATAAATCTGCCGAAGCTCATCAAATACTCTTAGAAAGTTATGACGATGCAGCTCTGTTAAATTCCAATTTTCGGTTATGGTATCAATGATTTAAATGGTTATGGTGATTTTGAGGCCAATGACAATGAACGGCCTAGAGGATCAAAGAAGTTCGAAGATAATATATTGCAAAAATTATTGGAGGAATATCCAGCTCAAACTCCTAAGCAACTTGCAAACAGCTTAGCAGTTAATGAATCAACTCTTTCCAAACGTTTATATGCGATGGAAAAGATTCAAAAAGGGAAAAAAGGCTACCATACGAATTGACTGAAAATTCGATTTCAAACCGCTTCAACAACATCGCAGAGTCATTGCTTGCTAGGCAATAAAAGAAGACTTTTCTGTGGCGTATTGTGACCCACGATGAAAAATTGATCTACAACAACAATTCCAAGCGCTAAAAGTCATGGTTTAACCCAGGTTAGTCATCCATATCGACACCGAAACCGAATTGTAATGGTCATAAGGTCATGATGTGCATAATTTGAGTAAAACATACTGTAACAATAGAATAAATGTCTTTTTACAATAAGAATGGAGAAAAAAATGCCCAGAATTAATGCAAGCGCCTATATTTTCCATCGCTTAACTTGTGGAAAGTTAAGTCGGAAAATAAAACCGACACGATCTAACACTTAAAATAGCCTGCGTGAATACATATACATAAGTTTGACAATTTATCTCTGGCAACTTTTCTGATCTACATACAAACATATGTTTTTTGGAAAAAATTGTAAGGACTATAGAAAGACCCTCATGGTTTCCTTCTAGCGTGGCCTTCCTTTACCGGGAGGTCTTTTCATCAAATTCTGATTAGAAATCGCACTGACAAATAGAAAAACTAAACATTTAAGATATAACTAATTAACAGTAATGAAACCAAGAAACCCAAATTAAAATAAAATGAATAAACACTATAAGAAAAAAGGGTCGGCGATCAGTCTAAAAGCGCCTTAGAATAGCTTAAAATAACCGATAGGAATGCACAACAAAGCCAACGAAAGAGTTCGACAGAGACAGCAAGTGAGAATCGGGGAGGTGGACTCCTTAATTTGTATGTGTTTGTGTTCACTTAATTTATTGCATTTGACGACACTTTGTCTAGAAAAGAAATTTCCTGACAAAATAGCAAGCAGCCAAGCACAAGCAAGTAAATAAAGACAAGTAAAATCAGAGATATGACATGAATGCAGAAAACAAAAGGGCAACAATTGAGAGAATGAAAAGCAAAATGCGAGCGAAATATAAATGTGCAAATGTGAAAGAGTGCATTAAGGTCATGTGTTGCGATGTTCGACTGATTGACCTGTTTTACACGCAGAAAGCTATTACTTGCAACACTATTTCATTCTTCTGTGGTGTTGCTGTTCGCTCTCAGACGCTGCAACTCGTTGCTTGCTTCAACCACATACCTCCCGTTATTTTCGCCGCGTAGTCACTCAACAAAAAAACGAACAAAATAAGGCAACGGCGAAACCGAACGAACACAAAGAAGAACGCAAAACAGCTGGGCGTAACATAAGGTACAAGCAATACGAGCTACCCCGTAAGCCTCGTGCATCTCTTCGCAACAAACAAGTGTTGCGAGAATTGTTGCTGCGTGTAAAACGGGTCATTGGTGAGCAAAAGCAGGCGGGCGAAAAGAATATACAGACAAAAAGATACTAAACAAACGGAAGAAAATCAGATTTGCAAATGACCTGAACGAGAACTGGGTTGTTTAACATAAAGGAAAACATCAAAAACAAATGGCAACACTTGCACATACAGTGTGCCACTTAAGTGAGCATACAGCAGTGTTTTAAGCTTCATAACTTGGTTGATTTTTAATATTTTATTATAATACAAACGCAGAAAGTGTTAATTGAATATTTTTGAATGTATTTACAAAAAATATTTCATCTGGCATAGTTGTATCCTTAATAATAAGTAAAAGTCACGAAGACCTCGAAAATTCACCTCCACAAAAGTCATCGTACAGCTGATATAAGGAGCTAATATCTTGAGCTCTGAATACTCAAACTCATTTTTTAGTACCGCGTTGGATAACCCTTCATTGATTTGATTGCTCTGCGTATGGTTTCAGAGTGCAAATCATTAAAGAATTTGCAACCTCTGCACTAATTTTAACGGCGCTTTGAAAGGGATTTTTGTTTACTATTCGTTTAATTTTGCGTTTATCCCTGTCTTCTCTTATTTTCAACGCGACCTTCATACTTGTAACGACTAATTACATGTTGTATCGTAGATCGACTTCGCTTACACCAATTTGCGATTTCTGCATAGGATTTCTTCTCCCTAACATGTAAATTTAAAATATTATTATTATTATTATTAAGGATACAACTATGCCAAATGAATTTTTTTTTTTTTTTTTTTTTGTAAATACATTCAAAAATATTTAATTAACACTACTGCGTTTGAATTATAATAAAATATTTAAAATCAACCAAGTTATGAAGCTTAAAACACAAAATTTCATGTAAATTCTTTCTTTATGCTCACTTAAGTGGCACACTGTATGTATGTATGTATATAACATGATAATGCTTTTTAGTCAGTCAACTTTATTGTATTTCCTCTAATATTTTGATCAGAAAACCCAATCACAACAACAGCGAAAAACGACAAAGCAAGCAAACAGCAATGCAAAATAAAATAAATAAGTAAAACAAGAGCGCGTTTGCTGTCCAAAACCAAACAATGAATTAATGAAACTGAAAACTGCTTAGCTTGTTTTCAAACAAACCAAATAAAAGCCACAGAATTTGAAACACAAAATCAAAACGCAAAGCAAAAGCAAAACGAAGAATGGCTTTGTGTATTTGCTCTCACAGCCTTGTTTTATTTATTTGTCTTCTGTTTTTGTTGTTGCAATACTATTATTTCAGTCACTTGTTGTTGTATTCGTCACCATGTCGTGTGTTGTTGCCAAACAAGCTCAGCTGTTCCATGTTACACACAACTCAAACGCACAGTCTCTGTTGTTATCATAGATATTTATTCGAACAAGCTAAACCAATGGGGCTGTTAGCGAAAAAGTACACTGACGTATAAAAAAATACCATAAGCTCCTTCAATCGAATTCATTCACCACACCAAATAAGGCGATATTATTTCATTCAATATAAATCCGTTCCCTCTTCTTCCAATATTTATACAAATTTGCCAACACAATAATAAAACCGGCCACAAGTATGCGTTTTTATATTGTATGGTGGTTTGGTCAATGAATTTGACATTTTAATTTTCTCTTATGACTTTTTTAAAACACACTTGTAAATTATAGACTTACATAAATAAATATGTATATTAAATTCCATTTGAGTTATATAATATAAGATTTTAAACCATTGCAGATATTCTAAAAAGTGATAGATTTTCATTTAGAAAATAGATTACACGTAAAAATATTAAATAACACAATCGATAGGGCGTTACTAAAAATATAACATTGGATAATTCATAATAAGATTCACTGCATAAGGTAGATAAATAGCTCTATTATCTAGTTATTCATCTACTACTTAATAAAGTATTAGATAGGTTAAAGGACCAGCACTCACAAATTTTTGAAAGGAATACTTTCACTTTTCAGCAGAAATACTTTACAATAATGACAATAATGAAAATAATTTAGCGATCTTACTCCAACTTAAAGTTAGTTCTTTAAAGCATTTTTTATTTGGAATATTCTTGTTCTACTAGTCAGCAGAATAACCGCTGGGACACTCAATAAAATAATTAAGTACAATGTGGGAAATAATCTAATGATAACATGATCTTTGTTTCAATGTCTCCAATGTTTAGCTCATTGTAGTACGAAAAACCACCCTTTAAAATTTAAGAAACTGTATCCATTTTTCTACATACACAAATTTATATTCTTATCAATACACAAAATTTAAATCTCGGGTTTACACAACTAAATTTTCTCTAAGCATATATACATTCGGACATATCGTTAATTTTTAGAGTTATTTTGATAAAAATAATGAGCAAATTTTTTACGACAAAAACATCAATAGTTTTAATTTAGAATTCCCATCTCTTTGTATAGTATCTCAGATTCAATTAGAAAAAAAACGAAGTCTATTGTAAATTAATGCAATCGTACATACATATATACATTCCTGTCATATCAAAACAAATTTTGTAAACTACGATAAAAACACTAGGGGGAGACTGTTTATTCAAAGAAAAAATACTGCGTAGTTTGCTGCACGTCAAAACAAACAATAAAATAGGTACATATGTATATTTTTATATATCGCAAAAATATGATCGACAGAGGCAAGCAGTACAAGCAAGAACAACAAAGTCAAAATGTCGTCATTTAATTTTAAACGCGACTGTGCGTGAGTTACCGAGTGTATTGGCTGCTCTCATGCGCACTTTCCCTCACCCGCTCATACGTTTAGTTGGTCAATGATGGTTCAATCTGACAGTATTCAGCACACGACAAATATACCTACACACACATAATCAAACGCACTCTTGTTCTATTGTATTGTATTCTGTACTGACACTCTCTCCCACTCTTGTTCCCTCTCTAAATCAACATGGTCGGTGAGCTCTTTGAGGCTCATCAACGGTTTTAACCAGGCTAAAATTTCGTGGTTTTCTTGTTTTTCGTTGTTTTTGCTGCTAATGTCGAACGTTGGAGTCATTTGCCTCAGTTGTGGTTATTTTTTTTACTTATATTTTTTTTCATTTTCAAATTGTTCTTTATTTGCTTTACTTCAGTTTCAGTTTTGCTATTCGTCAACACTTTTCCCTCTTGGTAACGCACAAAAAAAAATTTCATTACAACAGAAAGAGAGTCAAAAGTAGTAGTGTGTGTATATGCCTAAGTAGAGAGAGCGCATCTTGTAACAAATGAAAAAAGCAAACCAACAAAAATAACCACAACAACAAACGAACAGCTGCAATTTCGAACAACAACAATAATACGTTTTATCTTTGTTACTGAGCCTTTCTTTATTGCTGTTGTGGTTATTATTAATTTGATGCTTTTTTATTGTTTCTGTGTTCAAAGAAATTGATTTTAAAGAAAATCTTTCTTATACATAATTGCACTTCCAGTTAAAGAAAATAGCCTTAGGAAACAAAGAAAATATTTATAAAACGGAAGATTTAAGGGGTCGGGAATACGCATCTGAGTAATGATACGACAGCAACAAGAAAACCGACGATAACAATATCAACAATTATAATTGTTGCATGACTCGAATTCAAATTCAAACTGACTGTTGTTCTTTTTATGCACTTATTAGCACAAACTAAAGCAAAGCCTTGCTTGCTTTGTGTTTAATCAATTTATGCAATTTTCTTTTCCTTCTTCTCATGTTCTTGTACACATTAAAACCAAAAAAACCTAATATAACATTGAAAAAATATACGTATTTACAAGTTACGTTCTCTGCTGCAAGTTGTCGCAATTATGTGCTGTTTTTTATAGTTGTTATTTTTATTTAGGTATTTTATTTTATATTCTTCTTTCTTGGTTGACTACTTCAGCTAAAAACTGAAAATTAACTGAACACAAAACTGAATTGAAAGCCAAGTGGAACACACACTAAATTTGAATTCAAATAAGAGCGAACGAAGGCAGAGCAGGGCACAGTAGAGCAGGCAAAGCAGCAACCAATCATGAGAATGGTACAGAAAGAGTGTGAAGAGAGGGGGAAACGTAAAAGAGATGCACAGCGCAACGCAGCGTTGCGAAGCGATGGTAAATTAGAGGAAGAGCCATCCAAAAAAAGTCAGCCTACAGAATACAACAACAGCGAAGGAGAATAATTCATAAATTAAGAGTCATCATCAAATAATAGTTTAAGGAGCAAGGGCGAGGAAGAGAGAATTGCGTTGTATAAAAAGATAGAGTGGGAGAGCGAGAAAGTAAGCGCAAAGCGGTTGCAAAAACAATTCAAATGACCAAAAGCAAAAGACAGAGTAATTGAAAGAGGTAGAGCGATCGTGAGCGACAATGAGCCAGCACACAAAGCAAAGCTAGCGATCCTACTTTTTCTCTCAATGTAGTGAATATTGTTCTTTGTTATGAAGTTTTTAACACATTAAAGAAAATATCGGCGGCGACGTAAGGTACACTCATTTGTACATGTACATATATACATACATATATATTATTGATCAGGTCGGTAAGACGAGTTTATTTAGCCATGTCTGTCTGAAAATTTCGCTATAATTATATGTACATCTGTCCAAACCGGTGGAGTACTCCTTATAAAAACTATAAGGATCAAGACCTTTTTGACATATGAAATATCAGGAGCCCTGAAAAAGTCAAGTCTGAAGAATTATTGGATAATATAACCCCCAAATGAGTCCATAGTACACCTTCAACTTTCTATGGGCAAAACTGTTGTTTGTTGGCGGACCGAGTTTTTAGACTAAACTTCAGGTCCATGATTCTTTCAAGGCGATTGCACTATTGGATCTACCATTCTTAATAAGCTTTTGAGGGAGACGGACACCATGGGGTGATTGCGTCAAGTATTTTCCATTTGTTTAATTTATTTGAGTATGGAGAGTATATCAGCTTGACATAGCCGAAGTGGACTTTTTTTTTTTTGTATATTTTTATTGCATTTCAGCCAGGAGACGGCAGTAAGAGGAAATAAACAGCTGAAAACCACCAATCAAGGACAACTAAAACAAACGATATTAGAACTGTAAGAAAAATGCAACAACTGGATTTATTGTTTTTCGCCCGAATATCTAAATTAAATACTACTTTCGCAACACTCCAACATAGAGTAGCAAGTTGGCAACACTCGCAACGATCTTTTTGACATTGAAATGTCGATAATGATGATTATGCTGATAATTATGATGTTGACGTTGACGTAGATTGTGACTTGGGTCTTCGAAAAAAAAACGTACATACATATGGATGTACGTAGGTGTGTATATATATTCTCAGTGGAGAGTATACAAAATTCAAAAACAATGTAACCTAATAAAACTTTTGAATTATTTTTAAAATAACTGAAACTAATTAATTCAGAACAAATAACCCAAGTTTCGCTGGAAGATAAATTGTCATTCATCATTACAAAGCGAAACGAATAAAATTAGAAAAGAAGCCAACCAAGCACACAAAAGCGGAAAGGCAATAACAACAACTATGGTAAAAATATTTAAGCAAGAAAAATTATCGCGTCAGACGCGCATGACAACAACGACGCGTGGGCGAGTGGGACAGCAACAAAATCAAAAGAAAAGCAAAAAAAAAAAGCTGTACACGATCAAACTCACATCGTTTATAAATTTGAGCTCTATGCGTCAATTGCCACTAATTATAACAATTTTTTTATAAAAATAAATTAATAATCGGAGAAAATCAAATTTGCGGAAAGCGAAGAATATTCTTGAAATTCTATGATAAAAGAGAAATAAAGTAGAAGAAACAGCACAAGACTAGAAATAAGTAACTATGAAAAACAGTTAAATGTACTGCTGTTTTTGATGCGCAAACCACTGTACAAGAACACACACATAACGAGAGAGCCTGAGTGAGAGACAGAGAGAGAGAGAGGTGAAAAATATTTTACATTTGCTTTTATTTCAGCAGAAATAAATTTATACCCGCAACATTAAACAAGGCAAGCAAACGAGAGCGAGAGAATGTTACAAGCAGTGAGCGCAAATCGAGAGAGTGCGCAGGTAAACAACGAAGACACTGTGATGTAAAACAACAACAATTCAAAGCTTATGTATATTTCCTGCACTTCAAACATGATGTATTACATCGTGCAAAAAATAATAAAATAAATGGGAACATATAGTAACCAACTATAGATTTCTATAGGAAACTAAGTAATTTTTTTCCTTTGCGATAATGGCTTCGGAGCATACAAACACACGCATGAACATTTCGATTTGCTTACTGCATACCACGCGCGTGCTTGTGATTTAAAGTATAAACTCCGCACACATACAAGCTAACAAGAAAAAGATAAACGAGCAAAAAAAAGGGTCAAAAGCAAAGTGCGTAATAAAAGCAAAACCAGCCTGACGATAATGGGAGAGACAATAATAATGATAACAACAACAACGGCAAAAAGAAAAATAAACGTCACTCTCAAACACAGAAGTAAAAGGCAATGAAATAAAATGAAAAAGCAAATGCAAACACAAACGCAACAATAACAAATGCATGCCACAAGGCCACAAAAGCACAAGCTCATAAACAAAGAAAAAGCATATGAAAGCCTGACAACTGTCGTTGATGGTGAAGGGGGCGACGAAATAATTATTATGCATTGCCGACAAAGGTAAAAAGGGACATATTAAAGTTTGTGTCTAAATCAATACAAACGGAATAGCGAACAGAGAAAAAAAGTATAAATTTGCAATATGCCAATAAAGGCTAGCAGCGAGGACAAAAACAACAAAAAACCGAACGAACAGAGATGATTGGCTTTTGGTTTCTGGTAAACCGTTAGTGCAATGCAAAAGTTTAAACTGTGTAGGGGCGTAGACATAGGCATGGTTTTGTGCTCATGTACATTGTACTTATACTGTTGTAATGGCACGCACAAAAGAGATAAGAACACCAAAAATGTTCACATCTAAAAACAACACAAAAGAGGCAATTATTAAGTACACGAAGCTAAATGGCACATATTTTTAGGAAAATATTACTGCTAAGAGCACACTCCTACATAAGCACGAAAAAACAACAACAAAGTGGCGTTAAACCAGAAGAGCAGAAAAAATAAGCAAGTGCAAGCAAAAAAATAATTACTAAGTACACCGACAGCTGCTGTTGAAGTCTGCTGCTATTCACAGAAGTAGCGTTTATTTATGATTAGTTCTCTGCTGTTTTCATGATTTTCACGATACTGCCGAATTGCAACGCAAATTAGCAAATAGAGAGTAGTTTACTTCTTTTTTTAGTTTCTTTGTTCTTTCCTTAGTTTTTTAATGTTCTTCGGTGTTTTACCTTTGGAATTATTTTTAAATGTTGTTCATTTGTATATGATTTTTTAACTCGCTACCAAGTATTTAAACATAATTTTTTAACACTTCCACACAGGGAAAAGTCCACAACTTTTCTCCACTTCTAATATCTCCCTCCTTCCTGTTTGCACATTGAACACATTCGACTGAACTGTTAATGACACTGCTACGAAATCGTATTTATCTCTGAGCAACCATGCAAATCCAAGTTGTATATGTAAGTGACCAATCAGCTGACAAATGCATTGCGAAAGAGCAGAGCTGTCGCACATAAAAATGTTGCGCATGGTTTACCATGAAACAGGTGATGTTTAAAATAATGAATAATTGAGGCATTATCATATGAAGATAATAGAAGATTGCAAGACCTTATTTGCTAGTAAAAGGTTGGTGGAAAAATTACGTCCGAACGTTTGAATTTCAAGATTTGAAAAGCGACATTTCTGTGAGTATTAATCCGATCATACAGCAGTGAAAAGCTGGCAGTCCTGGTAAATCAATTCTGCTGAAATAAAGAACACGTTATTTAAAAGTCAACTGTTCTTGCGTAAAGAAACAGAGAAAAATCGCTGCAATTTTCTTTCTTTCTCATAAAAAGGTTATTTGTTCTCATCATGGAGAAGATACTTTATTAGAACTATTACTTAGAATATGGTTTGCGCGATTTCGCTCGAGAAGTTTTGATGTCAAAGACACGCCTCGGTCTGATCGGCCCTGCAACGAAAAAGAGGACCAAATCATTGAAATAGTGGAGAACGACCGGCTCGTGACGTAACTAAAGATCTTGGCATCCACCATACGGTAGTTTTCCCCTATTAAAAAAAGGCCGGATATGCCAAAAAAAAAAGTTTAAAAAAAAATGTTGTTGAATGATTTTCAAATTTCAATTTGCGAAATCTTTTGCGTGTTGATTGACGTTGCGAGACTCACTTTCAATCAGGTTTCATGATCACAAATTTCTTCTTTGCTTTTGTGCTGAGTGGTGGATATGTCGGTGTCGACGGACATTTTATGCGGTATTGCGTTTGTATTATTAATATTATTATTATTTTTTATTGTAGCTTAGAATTAATCCTAAATTACAATACTTTTATAGACTGAGCAACGAAAGCCTTCACACTGGTTTTTTACATGTACATATATTTAGAGGCTTATATTTAGTTTAGAAATAAGTTTCACAAAATTGTTGATATTTTCAATGTTGGCCTGTGCGAGGAGTTGGGTAGGACTGGGAATTTTAAGGACATGCATTGGTTGAGGATAAATTGCGGTCTTAGTTTGCGAAGAAGGAATGTGAAAGCGTAAATCACTGATATTTTCGTATAATTAGGCCAAATACTTGGTTTCTCTGAAATTTTATTATAATGTTAATATCTATATCTATATATAAATAGGCCAAGACATTTTCTTTATCATAATTTTCCGCCTAAACTATATAACCGACTTTGATGAATAGTGTACCGTTAGAAAAATTTTCATTTTTAGATGTGCCCAATTCAATTTGTTACGTATTAAAAACTGTTAAAAGTTGTCACAAGCGCAACTACAAGAAAATCTTCGATACACGCTTCGCAAGACACACATATTCTTCATCTCTCTCACAATGCCACATATAATAGAAAAAAATGTGCAATAGAAATGTAGCGTCATATCATTCCTCGCACGAATGGGTCATTTTAACAATGGCTGAGTATTGAATATTTGCGTATTAAGTTCCCACCTCTTCGGTAATAAGGTGTTCTCTGTGCGTTTTTGTTTCGTTGTTTACATAAATCGTACTCAACTGTTTTGAATTTTCGCTATAGGGGTTGAATTTCAATCTCTGGGCGAACACTAATTATAAATAATGCGTAAATATTGGAAATCTAAATTGTTATTTTAAACTATATATATGTGCTCTCTAGTGGACACCAAAAACAGGATGAAACATGTGTATGACTTTCCACATGAATTTCGTTCGAAGAACCCAAGCTGTGGCTCTTACTATCCTGTTGAAAGAAGAAACCCGTTCAAAATTAATTAACGTACTAGTGCTTATGGTGACCAAAGAGTATTTTGCAGGTAATTCTTCGTCGCAGTCGTGTAACACTTCAAATTTATCGTCATCGAACAGGCAGTCACTTTATTTTTGCCTTAAGAAAGTCGGACCACACGCCCAACGAGTATTTGTGCTAAACTCAGCTTTATTGTTAACACGTGTTGCCTCGTCGGCGACGTTTTCACTGGTTTGGATCCACTTCCAGTTCGAAGCTTTAGTAGAAGCCAGGATCTCTGCTATTCTGTGTTGCACAAGTGGTTTATATCGACAATGTTCACTCCTAATCCATTTGATTACGGTTTTTAAATCAGTCCACAACGTCCTTAGGATTATCTTTTGGGAATGTTCCTCGAGAATACACTGCATAAGGCGCGTTCCCAACACGGCTGCTTCTAGTTCAAGGCGCGGTACAGTTAATGACTTCAGTGGCGCAGTATATTTCGCACAAATGAATGAGACTTCAATGTCTCCGTCTACGTTAACAGCTCGCCAGTAAGCGACAGCGGCAAATACGTCCTCGCTGGCCTCGACAAATATGTGGAGTTGCATCTGCTCCGGTTTCCCCTTTCGGAAATAGCTCCTTGGCACTGCAAATGTTATTACGGATGAAAGCTGCTTACGCCATTGTTCCCATTGTACTCTAATGTTGTCAGGAATCGGTTCGTCCCATCGCATGTCATATCGCCATACCTCTCGCATTAGCAATTTAGCGTTGACGACAAAGTTAGCCAAGAACCCAATCGGGTCAAATATCGACATAACGACGCTGAGTAGCTCTCTTTTTGTAGGTCGTGTGTCACCGTTTATTAGTTTATCGTCAACGTTATTAAACTTGAGCTTGAAGCAGAATGAGTCTGTCGATGGTTGCCAAAACAGACCTAGCACCTTTTCGGTCGTTAAGCCTTCCTTTTGTAATATTGGCTTTGTACATTCTGAGCTGCCCAAGGCTGCCGCCACCTTTACCGAATTGGATGTGAAGTTACGGATCTCAAACCCTGCTTTTAAATGAATGGCGCGTACCTCATTTACAACGGCTATAACTTCTTCTGGCGTCTCAAAGCTGTCTACTAGGTCGTCGACGTAGTGGTGCTCTAATATGGATTTTATGGCTCGGCCTGCAGTTGGTGTGTCGTTTGTGTGTTCTTGGGTATTTCGGCATTTAACGTAGTGTGCTGAGCAAGGCTAGCAAGCCGCAGCAAAGGTCATCACGTTCATCTAATAGACGGCGGGTCATTGTCTGAATTCACTTCACGCCACAAAAATCGTTAAGCGCATCTGTCTTCTGGTCGTATCACTACTTGATGAAACATTTATTTTATGTCACCGCATACGCCTACCGCTCCCTTACGAAATTGGAATAGAATGAATGCCAGAGTCCGATTCTCCTGTGTGCCCTTCAAAAAGCCCGAATTGAGTGACACCCATGTCATGAAGCGGTTGAAGTGGGGAACATCCGACAAACAGGCATACTGGCACTTCAGGTATATCCACCCTTGATGGACCGAATACCACCCAGCCCA
The DNA here is from genome assembly GCA_035041755.1 of Cacoxenus indagator. Classification (NCBI taxonomy): domain Eukaryota; kingdom Metazoa; phylum Arthropoda; class Insecta; order Diptera; family Drosophilidae; genus Cacoxenus; species Cacoxenus indagator. Next base: position 228,585 of record JAWNKX010000234.1, read on the forward strand.
GCTCAGTGTTGGCCGCAAATGCTCCGCCCTTCCTTGGCGTGATTATCGTTGACAGTATGCCCAACCAGCAATGAATTCCGATGAGCAACTTCGGTATTGCCTTGGAGTATGGCTCTGTTGGTAATCGATCCATCGTTTTGCTATTACGTTTCAGATCGCACTTACTCAAACTTTGTGATGGCAGCTGAAGATTTGAAATGGTGTATACATTCTTCAATTTATGTGTCCTCTTAATGCCTTTTCCACTTATGGGTAGATCAACTAAGGCAGCTGGTTCCTGTGCTGTTCTGCCTCCAATCCATTGCACACTACGGCTCTGTGTTTGTCCGCTTAGGTTAAACTCTTCGGCTATTGCGCTGTCAAGCATTGTGATAGTAGAACCTTCATCTGACAGTGCAGGCGTGTTAACGTGCTTCTGGTGTCCGTAAAGTCTTACCGGAAGGATTTTTAGAAGTAGCTTATCTCGGTCGGTAGTGCAGCTCAGGACTGGCGATTCTGAATGAGTCGGTCTTATTGGCAAGGGAATCGGTTCAAAAGGTTCTGTTTGAGCCCTATGAAGCAAATGATGATGTACCTTCTTGCATCCACTGACGCCACATGGTTTCTGCTGTCGACAATCGCGAGTTGTGTGGCCAGCATTCAAACATGAAAAGCACAGACGGCTCCTCTTTGCTTGAGCCCAACTCCTTGCGACAGTGGTATTTATGAAATGATCGCATTCAAACGGTTTATGTTGTCCCTGGCACATCGAACATTTACCTGTTGCTTGGTTCCCGTCTACATGAAGAACAACACGGCGCTTTGACTCACGACTAGAATCACTTTCACAAACAGTACAAATAATGTACCCTTCTGTACTGATCCAGTCACCGAAGTGAATCAACGTAGCGTACGGCTGTATGGCTACTGAGTGCCTAGCCCACTCGATTCGTTTACTCAGAGGCAATTTTGCCACCAAATCCTCAAGCAAGATTGGGTCTTCTAGATACCGATACCCATCAGCGGCTTGTAAAAACGAACAAATATTTTTCAACTTTGTAGCGAAGGGTATAATTCTTTCTACGGCACTCTCCGATATCGTTGGGATTTGGCGAACAATTTCTAATTGACTTCGGATCAGCTGCCCCGGGCGTCCGAATCTAAACTTTAACTGCTCAATTATGCTATTGACGTTGGCTGGATGAATCAGCAGTAATTTGACGACTTCACGAACATCTTCCTTTAAACATTTTTGTAGCCTTTGGTTGTTCTCGAAATTGTTGTATCCGTAGGCTGCTGTTGATTGAGTGAATGCTGTATAAAACGTTGGCCAATCCTCAGGGTTCCCGTTGAATTCCGGTAGGTCAATTAGTTTGGTTGGAACACGTGTGTCGTACGAGACGGCTTTCACGGCTGGATTCTCCTCTGGTGGTAAATATGGCCTTGGCGTTACAAAGGGGTCACCTCTAGACGTCGACGGGACTGGGAGCGGATTGGCAGCACAAACGTTCGACTTTGTTGCAACTGAGTGCGCTCCAATACTTCGATCTTCCAATGACCACGTTAACGGTTGACATGGCGGTTGTGTCACATGCGGAGTCATTGTCAATTGTGGCTGCAATGACTGCTGCTGCTGTACTGTAGTGAAAACGGTAGGGGAACTGATCCTCATCTTACACGCACGTAGTTCATTCTCCAGCATGGCTATTCGACTCTCCATAACCTTTATGACCTCATCAGTCTTGGAGTCAGTTAACACCTTTGCATTGTCCACCTTCGAATCTGTGGTTTGCGTGAAAGGGATTTCATCAGTCTGTTGTACTCTGCTCAATGGAGCACCTGGCATGTCGTCATCTTCCATGACTACAGATGGATTTAAACGTGCACTTCTACGTATTGGTGGAGTGCGTGGTGTAGTCATACATCACAATTTACGTTGTTGTGAAATTGGTCGCACGTCGCACTCTAGCACACTTCGTCTCTTGCGAAACACAAACTGCGCAGAATGCTTCCCGTGCCGCACACACAATTTCGCTGTTGTGAAATTGGTCGAACGTCGCACTCACGCAAACTTCGTCTCTTGTGAAATAGAAAACTGCGCAGGATGCTTCCCTCGCCACACACACAATTTACGACGCCATTGGTGACATTAAAGCAACGAAGACGCTGCGTAAAAATTGCTAAACCAATGATGATTCGTCGCTCAATAGATGGAAGTATGTGGTCTGGAGGGACGAATCGAAGGTCAGCCGCCTTGGTCCAAATGGTAGAAAATATGAAAGACGGCCAATCCGAGGTATGTGTTAACTGTCGTTCAGCAGCGCGGTGGCAAAATCAATGTCTGGGTATGTTTCTTTTGGAATGGGGTTGGTCCAATACACCGCACAGAAGGAATATTCACCAAGGAGAAATACGTCGATATATTGCGTGAAGTCTTGCTACCATGGGCGGATGAAAATATGCAAGTCATTTGGACTAATTACCCAAAACATACAGCGCGCCTAACTAAACAATTCTTAGAATAAAATTCAGTCAGCGTTCTTGAATGGCCGTCGTGCAGTCCAGACCTGAGTCCCATTGAGCATTTATGGGACGACATTCAAAAGTCTTTGCTCAACAGAATATAACAAATTTCTACATGCTATTTGACTAAGTTAAAGAAACATGGTAAGTAATACCTGTCGAAAGGTGCAGGCATTTTATAATGCCTATGCAACGTCCATATGGCGCTGTATTAAAACAGAAAGGCTTTCCCATCAAATATTGACGTGTTAAATAAACAAAAATAACGTTTTTTGCATAATTCGTCGTTTTTCTTTTGTTTTTTGCTAATAATTTTCATGTTTCCAATTAGTTGGCACGGTCAAATCTGAGGTTTGAACAGAAAATTACTCGTAAAACGTGATTAACTTAATAAATTGAACTCATTTCGTTATTTTTTTAAGATTATATGTTCATTATTTATATTACGTAAAATTTTAATTAGTCTCCATAGAGAGTTAAACCAGAAAAATCACGAATAGAGTAACCAATATCTTTGTTTCAATTTAGTTGTCAACAGCTGTATGTACCTAACCAAAATTTGTAACGTATATCGGTCAAGTATTCCGACAAACATTGTACATGCAACGCACACAAAGCCCTTTGTGCCTTCGTGCGCAAACCGAAGCCGTTGCGCCGGCAAAAATATCAAAATAATTTTGAGATTTTCTCGATCATCGTTGGTGACACATAAATGCTTATTTTCACGCACACACTGTCCATGATCATAAGCGAGATTGATAGTGTGGCATCAGCGTTGCAGCTGTTAGAAGTTGACGTATCGCAGTGTTTTTGTAATGAAATGCATGAACGATTGTTAAAGGTGTGTAAGAACTCTTTATCATCAATTCGAACAGGAAAATCATTGGTTGTTGCATTTAAAAGTGGTTATAACAGTTTTGAAGGCGATTCACGTTAAGGACATCCAAAAAGTGCATCAACACCAGAAAACACAAAATACGGCATATTATTATGGAACATCGTTTATTAACCGAGAGAAATTAACTGGGAGCCCTAGGTATCTCATTAGACAATGTGAGCAATATTTTAGTTATGGAAAGATGTGTGCAACATGGGTGGCGCATTCGCTAACAATGAGGCGAAAACACACTCGAATGCAACTATCTCAACAAAATAAAATATTTATTGAACCGAACTATTGTGCGGTTTGAGTAAATCCAAAGATTTAATTATTATAAGTGCTTGTAATAAGTTAGGAACATAGTGTAGGTATGTACATGCATTTAGTGTACATGTTTAAACGCAATCGTCAAATTATCTGGCAGCACCGAAAGCATAAAAGGTCTAAAAACATTAAAAATAATTGAAGCCCTAAGAAGTGGTGATGGGCTGGTTGGAATGGCTCATTAGAAACACAATAAAACCAAGGGTAAAGCATTTAATTTAAAAAGTAAACCACACACCACGATCGCTGTTTGTATCACTATGACTAATAACAACAGCAACACTGCGAGCCTAACGTCGACTTGCATCGGCATGACTGGCGCCGTTAGTGGCATTAGCAGCGGCAGCTGTAGCAACATCACTTCCATCCAGCAAGATGACCTATACATCGAAACGTAAAAATATTTGCGCAAACTTGCTTGCGAATTAATCCAAACTCCCGGAATATTGCTGAAGCTGCCTCAAGTTGCCATGGCTACGGGTCAAATGCTCTTCTAGCGTTTCTTTTATTAGAAGATTTTCGTGCTTTGTAACATGTAAACTGTGGCCAGAAATTGCGCTTGGCATCTAAAATCGAAGAGGCGCCGGGTTGTATACATGATGTCATTAAAGTTTTCAATCACAATCAAGGCCAAGCGATGATTGCTTAAGGATTTGGGCTTTTGCGTTCATGTCAATAATCCACACAAGCTGATCGTCATGTACTTGCAGGTGTGGAAGTATGAGAAGCACGAATGACTCAGGCTTATCTCATGAAACTTTACACATGTACCAAACCGAATGTTAAAAAACTTGAGGCAGCCGTCGATGAGATGAAGAATCGCTATAACGATGCACGTACAAAGACAAAGGAAGGGTATACACCGCAAGCGGTGAACACTGTCAATCGTAATAGGGCTCACACAATGCCTGCGTGCTTTTCCATAACCACTGCCCACCTACCGTTCACTGCAAAAAGATTCACGTTCTCGAACGAGTTCGCGTACTCCGCGTTCTCATTCGGGAACTCCAAGTCGTGAACGTACACGTTCGCGTTCAAGATCACACACGTCGCCCAAGCACAAGAAAATAATGCGAACTTTCACGTCCACTGTTAGCATCGCCGCATTCGAATACACAGCAAACGGTAAAAACACGTCCGAAAGGCATTAGTTTAATAAAAATTATTTGAAATTTGCGTTTCTTACAGGAAATCTTCACGTAAGCGCTAATACTATATGGTTGAAGGTCGTTCAGAAAAGTACCATCGGATCAGTTCATCCTCGAACAAATCGCAGTCGCACCTACCCAAATTGTAGTTCTCAACGCAACTCAAGCGGCGGCCACAAACACCGCCTTCACGATCTGGAATTCGTTCGCGATCGTATACGGAATCAAAAACGTTAAATCGCCGATACTCAATCAAAACCAATGCAAGCGGTTTACCATCGTAAATTATGTTTGATTTTTATTATATTACTACACTTTGCAGTTAATCTGTATGTGGGTGTGTATCTATGTGGATGTTGGCGTGACTGAGTATATATTTCTCTAAATTTAACTATGTAAGTTATTAGGTATTAATGTTAATCCCAAATATACAGCTCTAAAAATTATACTTGAATGGCTATTTTAACTGTCCCCCCTGTCACCCTCTCCATCAAACATTTCTTTAGGAGAAAGGGTTATTGTTGTCTGTAAACGACAATAAGCGATATCACAGCAATGCGCGCAACTATCTGGGAGCGCGAGTGAAGAGCACGCATCAAGAAACTTAAAGAATAGAATACAAATAATATATAGAAGTATAGAAAAAATAAATGGAAAATTATTTCCAAGACACATGTTTCTTTAAAAGCGGAGCACAGTGCTGCTGCCGTCATCACTGCTGTTTATTTAAACAGTCATCGAATACGAGATCAATGCCAGATGCGGATGACTGAGCGACACATCCCGAAATTCTTCGGAGAAAGAAAGTATGTAAAAGCTGAAAATCGTCGCAATAATCCACTCTGAAATCGAGCTAACCACGTGGAAGTACCAACCTCCATCCGAGGGATACCTGTATATTATAGGAGCATGAGCAATATTAATAATACTTAAAAATGTTTATAAAATTCGGATTAGAAGATTAAACCAACCATTGCCGTGGATTTTGGCCTTTGAATAATATATGTGACATAACGCCAGTAACGGCCAACAATATGAAGAGTATCGTACAGCATACCGACATGCCCAGACGCAAATGAGCGTAAAGCTTTGTACCAGCCATAGGATAGATCATGTATGAGATTAGAGCCTGCATCCAGAAGTAGAGTGTGCCACAGCCGAAGCAGCAAAAGGCGCCTATGAAATGTACAATGCGCACATTCGTTTCTTGAAAATTGGCGACAAAACTAATGCCTATACAGGAGGTAAGGCCAAACCAAATCGCCAGGCGATTGTGGCGTAGTACACTCTCACCGATGTCAGGATGATGATCATACAACTGCAACACTTGTCGATAACGCACATAAATGGTGATGCCCACTTGGAATCAACGAAAAAAGTAAAAACACAATTGTTATCTGGTATCTAAATTTAAGTGATCGATCACAAACTAACTGACGGACTGACTATGTCATCATGCCAAGCGACACAACGCATCACCCCAGTCGTTTGCTTTATACTTACATAGCACACTGCCAATGTTAATGAGCTGGCCAAAGACACAACTCTCTGGTGAGTACGTAGCGGCGTCACTTATATACGGCACCGTTGGCACAACATGACCCTCCAGTACGGCCGCTATGTAGCTAAAAAAAGCGAAATATGAGAATCCTTCGGATCAATTTAATAAAGACGCAGTTTTCATCATATGGGCTAAAAACAATGACTTACGTGCCAATAAACGTAACTTGGAATACCAGGAAGACAACAACCGGCAGTAGATACACCATCGACATGATCATTAGCACTCTCAGTAGGAGTTCATTAACAGTATAATGATTCGTTTAGTGCGCCACCACAACAAATTCGCTGTCAACAATGTTCGCTTGAGTGCCAATTGACCCAGTCGCACACAGTTGGCATTGCGCGAAATGACTTACAGTGTTGAAGGTAACCAGTTTAAGAGAATCCAGCTTTATTTTAATTCGAATTTTTTAGGATGTATTTTAAATAGAAGAATTAAATAGAGAATCGTAGAGGAGGTACAAACGTTTAATTTATATGGTATTTAAATAAATAAGTATAAATATATAATAATATATTTACTTAATATGTACCGCAGGACTAAATTTATACATTTTTAGAGGGGCTACATGACAGTAAGTTGTGTGAAATTATTTGACTACAGAGGATATAAAAGCCTATACAGAAATTCACCTTGGTAACTTAATACTTGAGAAGCATCGGTTAATTGATCCGCTGATAATTTTCGGAATCTGGAACCCTTTATTTCATTAACTTTCTGCAGTAAGGCAGATGGAGTATGAATAATTTAATTATTCAACACTAAGCAGCCGGTATAGGCAGAACGGTCAAAAACAAACTCAAAATTATTTCGTACATATATATCAGTCAGTAACATCAGCTTGTAACGAAAGTAGCTTCGAAGTTTATTGTATATATATTAGACTATATATATATTCTGTGACATAAAGGAGCATATAGGTCGTAGGATATACTGCTACCAAAAATGACTGAGCCCATTGAACTGAATGGTGCCTTTTTGGAGGGCGGCGGCCAAATTTTGCGTGCGGCTTTGAGTCTCAGTTGCATACTGCGTCTACCGGTTCGCGTCAAAAATATACGTGCAAACCGTCCTATTTCGGGTTTGTCGTACCAGCAGCTGCATTCACTCAACTTACTGCGAGATATAACAAATGGACGAGTAATCGGCAACACTTTATACTCGGAAACCGTCGAATTTTATCCGGGTGAGATACAGTCAGGCGATTATGTGGTGGACACATGTACAGCAGCCAGCGTGTCGCTAGTGTACCAAGCGGCACTGCCGGTGGTACTCTTTGGTCGTTCCACAAGCAAGTTGGATGTGCGGGGTGGCACTAACGTGGCTATGGCGCCACAGATAGAATTCATGACAGAGATCTTGGGCCCGAATTTAGCGAAATTTGGTATTACTTACGATTTTGAGTTGTTGCAACGCGGCTACTACCCACGCGGCGGTGGACAATGTATAATGGTAGTTACACCGATGTCGCATTTGACTGGCGCGAACATCAACAATTTCGGTGAAATGTCGGAAGTGCGCGGCTGGGCTTTCGTCGCTGGACGAATACCGAAGCCGATAGCTTCCGATATGAAGCATACAGCAGAACGTGAGATACACCACCTTTGGCCAAATATAGCGACCGACATTTAAGTCTACAAGGAATCACCAGAGATGGCAAGAGACGACGGTTCTGGCTTCATTCTTAAGGCAAACACCACAACTGGTTGTGTTGTAGGCTCGTCGGCAGTTGGGGATAGACATGTCAACGGACACACCTTGGGTTGTACAGTGATTCGTGAACTCTTCTCTCATATAAAGAATGAGTACTGTGTCGACAGCCATACACAGGATCAACTTATTATTTATATGGCACTAGCTGCGGGAGAATCAAAGATAGTCACTTCGCCGCTTACCAAGCACACACGCGCCGTCATTTACGTTGTTGAGCTAATGACGACTGTCAAATTTCATACGGAGGTCGACAATAGGAATCGTTTGCTCCTTCGTTGCACGGGCCTCGGGCATCGCAATCCATATCTCTCTTAACCAGTAAAACTTAGTTCATTCATTTGGCAAAACGGAGCGCAGACACCCATACAATGTCAGATGTTACTCTGTGATTAACTGCGACGGCATCAAAACTACAAAAATCTGAGATTATTACGTTTAAAATCAAATTAAGTTTAAGTTTTACACATCAGAAAAAAGAGGAATATTTGGAAAAATTCGATTTGATCAAGCAGCAACAACAAAATTCTAACGGTTCAAAAATGAAATCACTGAGTGACAATCGAGCGCTTCTTCGCCGGATTAGTTGTATTTTATTGTTTTTACATCTTGGCTCCAATATATTACACTTTATGTTTGGGATAATTTAATATACAATAATTAAACGTGTTTACTATTCGTTAAGTACCAACATAGCCATCAACGCCGACATAGCGCACTGCACTTTCAGTCTAAGGCAAGGCGTCTGTCCAGTTGTGACTTAAACTTAAAGCATCCTTCCGCAGAAAGATCAAATCCGATATCTCGGTCTGAGTCTGGACAGACGCCTTACAGGGCGTACACACACAAAAGTAGTTACAGCGCGCTGCTACCAAAAGCTCAAGATGCTACACTGGCTTCACTGCTCTTCGAACGAACTATTCACTGGGGGCCTAGACTGAAAAGGCTACACCCGCACGACCTGCCGCTAAGAAGGAATTATTATAGACACGTCATTATTTTTTTAACCATACAAATTTGTCATTAAGTTTACTGCGTTTAATGTTATTCAATATCTAAATATCATAAAAAAATCGTTAAATGCTTTGGTATATTGCTAGAAAATGTTAGCAAGTTAAATCAAGTTTACAGTAGTAAGGTCTAAACACTCCTTCAGTATCCATTTCCTCAGGGTTCAGAGGGAAATAGGAATCAACGGAACAATTGTCGGATTTTTAGAAGTAGCTTATCTCGGTCGGTAGTGCAGCTCAGGACTGGCGATTCTGAATGAGTCGGTCTTATTGGCAAGGGAATCGGTTCAAAAGGTTCTGTTTGAGCCCTATGAAGCAAATGATGATGTACCTTCTTGCATCCACTGACGCCACATGGTTTCTGCTGTCGACAATCGCGAGTTGTGTGGCCAGCATTCAAACATGAAAAGCACAGACGGCTCCTCTTTGCTTGAGCCCAACTCCTTGCGACAGTGGTATTTATGAAATGATCGCATTCAAACGGTTTATGTTGTCCCTGGCACATCGAACATTTACCTGTTGCTTGGTTCCCGTCTACATGAAGAACAACACGGCGCTTTGACTCACGACTAGAATCACTTTCACAAACAGTACAAATAATGTACCCTTCTGTACTGATCCAGTCACCGAAGTGAATCAACGTAGCGTACGGCTGTATGGCTACTGAGTGCCTAGCCCACTCGATTCGTTTACTCAGAGGCAATTTTGCCACCAAATCCTCAAGCAAGATTGGGTCTTCTAGATACCGATACCCATCAGCGGCTTGTAAAAACGAACAAATATTTTTCAACTTTGTAGCGAAGGGTATAATTCTTTCTACGGCACTCTCCGATATCGTTGGGATTTGGCGAACAATTTCTAATTGACTTCGGATCAGCTGCCCCGGGCGTCCGAATCTAAACTTTAACTGCTCAATTATGCTATTGACGTTGGCTGGATGAATCAGCAGTAATTTGACGACTTCACGAACATCTTCCTTTAAACATTTTTGTAGCCTTTGGTTGTTCTCGAAATTGTTGTATCCGTAGGCTGCTGTTGATTGAGTGAATGCTGTATAAAACGTTGGCCAATCCTCAGGGTTCCCGTTGAATTCCGGTAGGTCAATTAGTTTGGTTGGAACACGTGTGTCGTACGAGACGGCTTTCACGGCTGGATTCTCCTCTGGTGGTAAATATGGCCTTGGCGTTACAAAGGGGTCACCTCTAGACGTCGACGGGACTGGGAGCGGATTGGCAGCACAAACGTTCGACTTTGTTGCAACTGAGTGCGCTCCAATACTTCGATCTTCCAATGACCACGTTAACGGTTGACATGGCGGTTGTGTCACATGCGGAGTCATTGTCAATTGTGGCTGCAATGACTGCTGCTGCTGTACTGTAGTGAAAACGGTAGGGGAACTGATCCTCATCTTACACGCACGTAGTTCATTCTCCAGCATGGCTATTCGACTCTCCATAACCTTTATGACCTCATCAGTCTTGGAGTCAGTTAACACCTTTGCATTGTCCACCTTCGAATCTGTGGTTTGCGTGAAAGGGATTTCATCAGTCTGTTGTACTCTGCTCAATGGAGCACCTGGCATGTCGTCATCTTCCATGACTACAGATGGATTTAAACGTGCACTTCTACGTATTGGTGGAGTGCGTGGTGTAGTCATACATCACAATTTACGTCGTTGTGAAATTGGTCGCACGTCGCACTCTAGCACACTTCGTCTCTTGCGAAACACAAACTGCGCAGAATGCTTCCCGTGCCGCACACACAATTTCGCTGTTGTGAAATTGGTCGAACGTCGCACTCACGCAAACTTCGTCTCTTGTGAAATAGAAAACTGCGCAGGATGCTTCCCTCGCCACACACACAATTTACGACGCCATTGGTGACATTAAAGCAACGAAGACGCTGCGTAAAAATTGCTAAACCAATGATGATTCGTCGCTCAATAGATGGAAGTATGTGGTCTGGAGGGACGAATCGAAGGTCAGCCGCCTTGGTCCAAATGGTAGAAAATATGAAAGACGGCCAATCCGAGGTATGTGTTAACTGTCGTTCAGCAGCGCGGTGGCAAAATCAATGTCTGGGTATGTTTCTTTTGGAATGGGGTTGGTCCAATACACCGCACAGAAGGAATATTCACCAAGGAGAAATACGTCGATATATTGCGTGAAGTCTTGCTACCATGGGCGGATGAAAATATGCAAGTCATTTGGACTAATTACCCAAAACATACAGCGCGCCTAACTAAACAATTCTTAGAATAAAATTCAGTCAGCGTTCTTGAATGGCCGTCGTGCAGTCCAGACCTGAGTCCCATTGAGCATTTATGGGACGACATTCAAAAGTCTTTGCTCAACAGAATATAACAAATTTCTACATGCTATTTGACTAAGTTAAAGAAACATGGTAAGTAATACCTGTCGAAAGGTGCAGGCATTTTATAATGCCTATGCAACGTCCATATGGCGCTGTATTAAAACAGAAAGGCTTTCCCATCAAATATTGACGTGTTAAATAAACAAAAATAACGTTTTTTGCATAATTCGTCGTTTTTCTTTTGTTTTTTGCTAATAATTTTCATGTTTCCAATTAGTTGGCACGGTCAAATCTGAGGTTTGAACAGAAAATTACTCGTAAAACGTGATTAACTTAATAAATTGAACTCATTTCGTTATTTTTTTAAGATTATATGTTCATTATTTATATTACGTAAAATTTTAATTAGTCTCCATAGAGAGTTAAACCAGAAAAATCACGAATAGAGTAACCAATATCTTTGTTTCAATTTAGTTGTCAACAGCTGTATGTACCTAACCAAAATTTGTAACGTATATCGGTCAAGTATTCCGACAAACATTGTACATGCAACGCACACAAAGCCCTTTGTGCCTTCGTGCGCAAACCGAAGCCGTTGCGCCGGCAAAAATATCAAAATAATTTTGAGATTTTCTCGATCATCGTTGGTGACACATAAATGCTTATTTTCACGCACACACTGTCCATGATCATAAGCGAGATTGATAGTGTGGCATCAGCGTTGCAGCTGTTAGAAGTTGACGTATCGCAGTGTTTTTGTAATGAAATGCATGAACGATTGTTAAAGGTGTGTAAGAACTCTTTATCATCAATTCGAACAGGAAAATCATTGGTTGTTGCATTTAAAAGTGGTTATAACAGTTTTGAAGGCGATTCACGTTAAGGACATCCAAAAAGTGCATCAACACCAGAAAACACAAAATACGGCATATTATTATGGAACATCGTTTATTAACCGAGAGAAATTAACTGGGAGCCCTAGGTATCTCATTAGACAATGTGAGCAATATTTTAGTTATGGCAAGATGTGTGCAACATGGGTGGCGCATTCGCTAACAATGAGGCGAAAACACACTCGAATGCAACTATCTCAACAAAATAAAATATTTATTGAACCGAACTATTGTGCGGTTTGAGTAAATCCAAAGATTTAATTATTATAAGTGCTTGTAATAAGTTAGGAACATAGTGTAGGTATGTACATGCATTTAGTGTACATGTTTAAACGCAATCGTCAAATTATCTGGCAGCACCGAAAGCATAAAAGGTCTAAAAACATTAAAAATAATTGAAGCCCTAAGAAGTGGTGATGGGCTGGTTGGAATGGCTCATTAGAAACACAATAAAACCAAGGGTAAAGCATTTAATTTAAAAAGTAAACCACACACCACGATCGCTGTTTGTATCACTATGACTAATAACAACAGCCACACTGCGAGCCTAACGTCGACTTCCATCGGCATGACTGGCGCCGTTAGTGGCATTAGCAGCGGCAGCTGCAGCAACATCACTTCCAATCGTGTTGACACACGAGAATAGTGTGACACCGTTTGAAGAACTCAATGAGTCGCCATTCAGCAAGATGACCTATACATCGAAACGTAAAAATATTTGCGCAAACTTGCTTGCGAATTAATCCAAACTCCCGGAATATTGCTGAAGCTGCCTCAAGTTGCCATGGCTACGGGTCAAATGCTCTTCTAGCGTTTCTTTTATTAGAAGATTTTCGTGCTTTGTAACATGTAAACTGTGGCCAGAAATTGCGCTTGGCATCTAAAATCGAAGAGGCGCCGGGTTGTATACATGATGTCATTAAAGTTTTCAATCACAATCAAGGCCAAGCGATGATTGCTTAAGGATTTGGGCTTTTGCGTTCATGTCAATAATCCACACAAGCTGATCGTCATGTACTTGCAGGTGTGGAAGTATGAGAAGCACGAATGACTCAGGCTTATCTCATGAAACTTTACACATGTACCAAACCGAATGTTAAAAAACTTGAGGCAGCCGTCGATGAGATGAAGAATCGCTATAACGATGCACGTACAAAGACAAAGGAAGGGTATACACCGCAAGCGGTGAACACTGTCAATCGTAATAGGGCTCACACAATGCCTGCGTGCTTTTCCATAACCACTGCCCACCTACCGTTCACTGCAAAAAGATTCACGTTCTCGAACGAGTTCGCGTACTCCGCGTTCTCATTCGGGAACTCCAAGTCGTGAACGTACACGTTCGCGTTCAAGATCACACACGTCGCCCAAGCACAAGAAAATAATGCGAACTATTCACGTCCACTGTTAGCATCGCCGCATTCGAATACACAGCAAACGGTAAAAACACGTCCGAAAGGCATTAGTTTAATAAAAATTATTTGAAATTTGCGTTTCTTACAGGAAATCTTCACGTAAGCGCTAATACTATATGGTTGAAGGTCGTTCAGAAAAGTACCATCGGATCAGTTCATCCTCGAACAAATCGCAGTCGCACCTACCCAAATTGTAGTTCTCAACGCAACTCAAGCGGCGGCCACAAACACCGCCTTCACGATCTGGAATTCGTTCGCGATCGTATACGGAATCAAAAACGATACTCAATCAAAACCAATGCAAGCGGTTTACCATCGTAAATTATGTTTGATTTTTATTATATTACTACACTTTGCAGTTAATCTGTATGTGGGTGTGTATCTATGTGGATGTTGGCGTGACTGAGTATATATTTCTCTAAATTTAACTATGTAAGTTATTAGGTATTAATGTTAATCCCAAATATACAGCTCTAAAAATTATACTTGAATGGCTATTTTAACTGTCCCCCCTGTCACCCTCTCCATCAAACATTTCTTTAGGAGAAAGGGTTATTGTTGTCTGTAAACGACAATAAGCGATATCACAGCAATGCGCGCAACTATCTGGGAGCGCGAGTGAAGAGCACGCATCAAGAAACTTAAAGAATAGAATACAAATAATATATAGAAGTATAGAAAAAATAAATGGAAAATTATTTCCAAGACACATGTTTCTTTAAAAGCGGAGCACAGTGCTGCTGCCGTCATCACTGCTGTTTATTTAAACAGTCATCGAATACGAGATCAATGCCAGATGCGGATGACTGAGCGACACATCCCGAAATTCTTCGGAGAAAGAAAGTATGTAAAAGCTGAAAATCGTCGCAATAATCCACTCTGAAATCGAGCTAACCACGTGGAAGTACCAACCTCCATCCGAGGGATACCTGTATATTATAGGAGCATGAGCAATATTAATAATACTTAAAAATGTTTATAAAATTCGGATTAGAAGATTAAACCAACCATTGCCGTGGATCTTGGCCTTTGAATAATATATGTGACATAACGCCAGTAACGGCCAACAATATGAAGAGTATCGTACAGCATACCGACATGCCCAGACGCAAATGAGCGTAAAGCTTTGTACCAGCCATAGGATAGATCATGTATGAGATTAGAGCCTGCATCCAGAAGTAGAGTGTGCCACAGCCGAAGCAGCAAAAGGCGCCTATGAAATGTACAATGCGCACATTCGTTTCTTGAAAATTGGCGACAAAACTAATGCCTATACAGGAGGTAAGGCCAAACCAAATCGCCAGGCGATTGTGGCGTAGTACACTCTCACCGATGTCAGGATGATGATCATACAACTGCAACACTTGTCGATAACGCACATAAATGGTGATGCCCACTTGGAATCAACGAAAAAAGTAAAAACACAATTGTTATCTGGTATCTAAATTAAAGTGATCGATCACAAACTAACTGACAGACTGACTATGTCATCATGCCAGGCGACACAACGCATCACCGCAGTCGTTTGCTTTATACTTACATAGCACACTGCCAATGTTAATGAGCTGGCCAAAGACACAACTCTATGGTGAGTACGTAGCGGCGTCACTTATATACGGCACCGTTGGCACAACATGACCCTCCAGTACGGCAGCTATTTAGCTAAAAAAAGCGAAATATATATATTAAATATATATATTTAATAAAGACGCAGTTTTGAGCAAATGGGCAAAAAACAATGACTTACGTGCCAATAAACGTAACTTGGAAAACCAGGAAGACAACAAACGGCAGTACATACACCATCGACATGATCACTAGCACTCTCAGTAGGAGTTCATTAACAGAATAATGATTCGTTTAGTGCGCCACCACAACAAATTCGCTGTCAACAATGTTCGCTTGAGTGCCAATTGACCCAGTCGCACACAGTTGGCATTGCGCGAAATGACTTACAGTGTTGAAGGTAACCAGTTTAAGAGAATCCAGCTTTATTTTAATTCGAATTTTTTAGGATGTATTTTAAATAGAAGAATTAAATAGAGAATCGTAGAGGAGGTACAAACGTTTAATTTATATGGTATTTAAATAAATAAGTATAAATATATAATAATATATTTACTTAATATGTACCGCAGGACTAAATTTATACATTTTTAGAGGGGCTACATGACAGTAAGTTGTGTGAAATTATTTGACTACAGAGGATATAAAAGCCTGTACAGAAATTCACCTTGGTAACTTAATACTTGAGAAGCATCGGTTAATTGATCCGCTGATAATTTTCGGAATCTGGAACCCTTTATTTCATTAACTTTCTGCAGTAAGGCAGATGGAGTATGAATAATTTAATTATTCAACACTAAGCAGCCGGTATAGGCAGAACGGTCAAAAACAAACTCAAAATTATTTCGTACATATATATCAGTCAGTAACATCAGCTTGTAACGAAAGTAGCTTCGAAGTTTATTGTATATATATTAGACTATATATATATTCTGTGACATAAAGGAGCATATAGGTCGTAGAATATACTGCTACCAAAAATGACTGAGCCCATTGAACTGAATGGTGCCTTTTTGGAGGGCGGCGGCCAAATTTTGCGTGCCGCTTTGAGTCTCAGTTGCATACTGCGTTTACCCGTTCGCGTTAAAAATATACGTGCAAATCGTCCTAATCCGGGTTTGTCGTACCAGCAGTTGCATTCACTCAACTTACTGCGAGATATAACAAATGGACGAGTAATCGGCAACACTTTACACTCGGAAACCGTCGAATTTTATCCGGGTGAGATACAGTCAGGCGATTATGTGGTGGACACACGTACAGCAGCCAGCGTGTCGCTAGTGTACCAAGCGGCACTGCCGGTGGTACTCTTTGGTCGTTCCACAAGCAAGTTGGATGTGCGTGGTGGCACTAACGTGGCTATGGCGCCACAGATAGAATTTATGACAGAGATCTTGGGCCCGAATTTAGCGAAATTTGGTATTACTTTCGATTTTGAGTTGTTGCAACGCGGCTACTACCCACGCGGCGGTGGACAATGTATAATGGTAGTTACACCGATGTCGCATTGGACTGGCGCGAACATGAGCAATTTCGGTGAAATGTCGGAAGTGCGCGGCTGGGCTTTCGTCGCTGGACGAATGCCGAAGCCGATAGCTTCCGATATGAAGCATACAGCAGAACGTGAGATACACCGCCTTTGGCCAAATATAGCGACCGACATTCAAGTCTACAAGGAATCACCAGAGATGGCAAGAGACAACGGTTCTGGCTTCATTCTTAAGGCAAACACCACAACTGGTTGTGTTGTAGGCTCGTCGGCACTTGGGGATAGACATGTCAACGGACACACCTTGGGTTGTACAGTGATTCGTGAACTCTGCTCTCATATAAAGAATGAGTACTGTGTCGACAGCCAAACACAGGATCAACTTATTATTTATATGGCACTAGCTGCGGGAGAATCAAAGATAGTCACTTCGCCGCTTACCAAGCACACACGCTCCGTCATTTACGTTGTTGAGCTAATGACGACTGTCAAATTTCATACGGAGGTCGACAATAGGAATCGTTTGCTCCTTCGTTGCACGGGCCTCGGGCATCGCAATCCATATCTCTCTTAACCAGTAAAACTTAGTTCATTCATTTGGCAAAACGGAGCGCAGACACCCATACAATGTCAGATGTTATTCTGTGATTAACTGCGACGGTATCAAAACTACAAAAATCTGAGATCATTACGTTTAAAATCAAAATAAGTTTAAGTTTTACACATCAGAAAAATTAGGAATATTTGGAAAGATTCGATTTGATCAAGCAGCAACAACAAAATTCTAACGGTTCAAAAATGAAATCACTGAGTGACAATCGAGCGCTTCTTCGCCGGATTAGTTGTATTTTATTGTTTTTACATCTTGGCTCCAATATATTACACTTTATGTTTGGGATAATTTAATATACAATAATTAAACGTGTTTACTATTCGTTAAGTACCAACATAGCCATCAACGCCGACATAGCGCACTGCACTTTCAGTCTAAGGCAAGGCGTCTGTCCAGTTGTGACTTAAACTTAAAGCATCCTTCCGCAGAAAGATCAAATCCGATATCTCGGTTTTGAGTCTGGACAGACGCCTTACAGGGCGTACGCACACAAAAGTAGTTACAGCGCGCTGCTACCAAAAATTCAAGATGCTACACTGGCTTCACTGCTCTTCGAACGAACTATTCATTGGGGGCGTAGACTGAAAAGGCTACACCCGCACGACCTGCCGCTAAGAAGGAATTATTTTTTTAACCATACAAATTTGTCATTAAGTTTACTGCGTTTAATGTTATTCAATATCTAAATATCATAAAAAATCGTTAAATGCGTCGGTATATTGCCAGAAAATGTTCGCCTTTGTTGCGCGCCACTTTTGCACCCTCCTCGCTTGTTTGGTATAATTTAGGCGTAAGTGGATCCGTAGTCTGTAAAAAAATTTATAAAGTTGTATTAGAGTTAAATCAAGTTTACGGTAGTAAGGTCTAAACACTGCTTCAGTATCTATCTCCTCAGGGTTCAGAGGGAAATCGGAATCAACGGAACAATTGTCGCCATCATTCCGGATAGTACATAGTATAAACCCTATTAGTCGTGACTGTTTGATTGGTATCAAAGTTCTGCCAACCTTTGGCCAGAGAATGTTTCTGTGGCTCTGGTTCGGGACGAAGACCCGACGACAAGCTCTTGTTGTTGTTCTTCGAAAAGCATCTGAATGTCACACAGAATAAGCTGAGGTGAGCAGTTCTTGGTTGTCATAGATACAAATAGTTCCGAAGGGAAAACCTGCACACTGCTGGGTTTGGCTCTAGTTGTAAAACATAATTTTTGAAAGCTTACCGCTTCATCGTCACTTATACGTTCAAATAGAGGATGGGCATCCATATGATGAACGATCCATTTGTGCAAGGCCTCAACATCCGTCATTGTATACACCATGCCCTATCGAATATGATTGTTTATTGTTAATGTTGTGTGTTTACGTATCGTATACGTGCACATACCCCACTACGCAGTACATAGGCGTACTCAGAGAGCAATGATCGATTGATGATCCGCCATTTGTGTTTGGCGCGCTTAAAATGCGGATCGGGATATAAGAAGAACAACTTCGCCAGTTGCCCCTTAGAAAAGTAGTTCGGCAAATACTTCATCGCATTCGTGCGTATGCAAGCAATATTCTCATATTTACACGAGAATAGTGTGACACCGTTTGAAGAACTCAATGAGTCGCCATTCAGCAAGATGACCTATACATCGAAACGTAAAAATATTTGCGCAAACTTGCTTGCGAATTAATCCAAACTCCCGGAATATTGCTGAAGCTGCCTCAAGTTGCCATGGCTACGGGTCAAATGCTCTTCTAGCGTTTCTTTTATTAGAAGATTTTCGTGCTTTGTAACATGTAAACTGTGGCCAGAAATTGCGCTTGGCATCTAAAATCGAAGAGGCGCCGGGTTGTATACATGATGTCATTAAAGTTTTCAATCACAATCAAGGCCAAGCGATGATTGCTTAAGGATTTGGGCTTTTGCGTTCATGTCAATAATCCACACAAGCTGATCGTCATGTACTTGCAGGTGTGGAAGTATGAGAAGCACGAATGACTCAGGCTTATCTCATGAAACTTTACACATGTACCAAACCGAATGTTAAAAAACTTGAGGCAGCCGTCGATGAGATGAAGAATCGCTATAACGATGCACGTACAAAGACAAAGGAAGGGTATACACCGCAAGCGGTGAACACTGTCAATCGTAATAGGGCTCACACAATGCCTGCGTGCTTTTCCATAACCACTGCCCACCTACCGTTCACTGCAAAAAGATTCACGTTCTCGAACGAGTTCGCGTACTCCGCGTTCTCATTCGGGAACTCCAAGTCGTGAACGTACACGTTCGCGTTCAAGATCACACACGTCGCCCAAGCACAAGAAAATAATGCGAACTATTCACGTCCACTGTTAGCATCGCCGCATTCGAATACACAGCAAACGGTAAAAACACGTCCGAAAGGCATTAGTTTAATAAAAATTATTTGAAATTTGCGTTTCTTACAGGAAATCTTCACGTAAGCGCTAATACTATATGGTTGAAGGTCGTTCAGAAAAGTACCATCGGATCAGTTCATCCTCGAACAAATCGCAGTCGCACCTACCCAAATTGTAGTTCTCAACGCAACTCAAGCGGCGGCCACAAACACCGCCTTCACGATCTGGAATTCGTTCGCGATCGTATACGGAATCAAAAACGTTAAATCGCCGATACTCAATCAAAACAAATGCAAGCGGTTTACCATCGTAAATTATGTTTGATTTTTATTATATTACTACACTTTGCAGTTAATCTGTATGTGGGTGTGTATCTATGTGGATGTTGGCGTGACTGAGTATATATTTCTCTAAATTTAACTATGTAAGTTATTAGGTATTAATGTTAATCCCAAATATACAGCTCTAAAAATTATACTTGAATGGCTATTTTAACTGTCCCCCCTGTCACCCTCTCCATCAAACATTTCTTTAGGAGAAAGGGTTATTGTTGTCTGTAAACGACAATAAGCGATATCACAGCAATGCGCGCAACTATCTGGGAGCGCGAGTGAAGAGCACGCATCAAGAAACTTAAAGAATAGAATACAAATAATATATAGAAGTATAGAAAAAATAAATGGAAAATTATTTCCAAGACACATGTTTCTTTAAAAGCGGAGCACATCACTGCTGTTTATTTAAACAGTCATCAAATACGAGATCAAGCCAGATGCGGATGACTGAGCGACACATCCTGAAATTCTTCGGAGAAAGAAAGTATGTAAAAGCTGAAAATCGTCGCAATAATCCACTCTGAAATCGAGCTAACCACGTGGAAGTACCAACCTCCATCCGAGGGATACCTGTATATTATAGGAGCATGCGCAATATTAATAAGGCTTAAAAATGTTTATAAAATTCGGATTAGAAGATTAAACCAACCATTGCCGTGGATTTTGGCCTTTGAATAATATATGTGACATAACGCCAGTAACGGCCAACAATATGAAGAGTATCGTACAGCATACCGACATGCCCAGACGCAAATGAGCGTAAAGCTTTGTACCAGCCATAGGATAGATCATGTATGAGATTAGAGCCTGCATCCAGAAGTAGAGTGTGCCACAGCCGAAGCAGCAAAAGGCGCCTATGAAATGTACAATGCGCACATTCGTTTCTTGAAAATTGGCGACAAAACTAATGCCTATACAGGAGGTAAGGCCAACCCAAATCGCCAGGCGATTGTGGCGTAGTACACTCTCACCGATGTCAGGATGATGATCATACAACTGCAACACTTGTCGATAACGCACATAAATGGTGATGCCCACTTGGAATCAACGAAAAAAGTAAAAACACAATTGTTATCTGGTATCTAAATTAAAGTGATCGATCACAAACTAACTGACAGACTGACTATGTCATCATGCCAGGCGACACAACGCATCACCGCAGTCGTTTGCTTTATACTTACATAGCACACTGCCAATGTTAATGAGCTGGCCAAAGACACAACTCTATGGTGAGTACGTAGCGGCGTCACTTATATACGGCACCGTTGGCACAACATGACCCTCCAGTACGGCAGCTATTTAGCTAAAAAAAGCGAAATATATATATTAAATATATATATTTAATAAAGACGCAGTTTTGAGCAAATGGGCAAAAAACACTGACTTACGTGCCAATAAACGTAACTTGGAAAACCAGGAAGACAACAAACGGCAGTACATACACCATCGACATGATCACTAGCACTCTCAGTAGGAGTTCATTAACAGAATAATGATTCGTTTAGTGCGCCACCACAACAAATTCGCTGTCAACAATGTTCGCTTGAGTGCCAATTGACCCAGTCGCACACAGTTGGCATTGCGCGAAATGACTTACAGTGTTGAAGGTAACCAGTTTAAGAGAATCCAGCTTTATTTTAATTCGAATTTTTTAGGATGTATTTTAAATAGAAAAATTAAATAGAGAATCGTAGAGGAGGTACAAACGTTTAATTTATATGGTATTTAAATAAATAAGTATAAATATATAATAATATATTTACTTAATATGTACCGCAGGACTAAATTTATACATTTTTAGAGGGGCTACATGACAGTAAGTTGTGTGAAATTATTTGACTACAGAGGATATAAAAGCCTGTACAGAAATTCACCTTGGTAACTTAATACTTGAGAAGCATCGGTTAATTGATCCGCTGATAATTTTCGGAATCTGGAACCCTTTATTTCATTAACTTTCTGCAGTAAGGCAGATGGAGTATGAATAATTTAATTATTCAACACTAAGCAGCCGGTATAGGCAGAACGGTCAAAAACAAACTCAAAATTATTTCGTACATATATATCAGTCAGTAACATCAGCTTGTAACGAAAGTAGCTTCGAAGTTTATTGTATATATATTAGACTATATATATATTCTGTGACATAAAGGAGCATATAGGTCGTAGAATATACTGCTACCAAAAATGACTGAGCCCATTGAACTGAATGGTGCCTTTTTGGAGGGCGGCGGCCAAATTTTGCGTGCCGCTTTGAGTCTCAGTTGCATACTGCGTTTACCCGTTCGCGTTAAAAATATACGTGCAAACCGTCCTAATCCGGGTTTGTCGTACCAGCAGTTGCATTCACTCAACTTACTGCGAGATATAACAAATGGACGAGTAATCGGCAACACTTTACACTCGGAAACCGTTGAATTTTATCCGGGTGAGATACAGTCAGGCGATTATGTGGTGGACACACGTACAGCAGCCAGCGTGTCGCTAGTGTACCAAGCGGCACTGCCGGTGGTACTCTTTGGTCGTTCCACAAGCAAGTTGGATGTGCGTGGTGGCACTAACGTGGCTATGGCGCCACAGATAGAATTTATGACAGAGATCTTGGGCCCGAATTTAGCGAAATTTGGTATTACTTTCGATTTTGAGTTGTTGCAACGCGGCTACTACCCACGCGGCGGTGGACAATGTATAATGGTAGTTACACCGATGTCGCATTTGACTGGCGCGAACATCAGCAATTTCGGTGAAATGTCGGAAGTGCGCGGCTGGGCTTTCGTCGCTGGACGAATGCCGAAGCCGATAGCTTCCGATATGAAGCATACAGCAGAACGTGAGATACACCACCTTTGGCCAAATATAGCGACCGACATTCAAGTCTACAAGGAATCACCAGAGATGGCAAGAGACAACGGTTCTGGCTTCATTCTTAAGGCAAACACCACAACTGGTTGTGTTGTAGGCTCGTCGGCACTTGGGGATAGACATGTCAACGGACACACCTTGGGTTGTACAGTGATTCGTGAACTCTGCTCTCATATAAAGAATGAGTACTGTGTCGACAGCCAAACACAGGATCAACTGATTATTTATATGGCACTAGCTTCGGGAGAATCAAAGATAGTCACTTCGCCGCTTACCAAGCACACACGCTCCGTCATTTACGTTGTTGAGCTAATGACGACTGTCAAATTTCATACGGAGGTCGACAATAGGAATCGTTTGCTCCTTCGTTGCACGGGCCTCGGGCATCGCAATCCATATCTCTCTTAACCAGTAAAACTTAGTTCATTCATTTGGCAAAACGGAGCGCAGACCACCCATACAATGTCAGATCTTATTCTGTGATTAACTGCGACGGCATCAAAACTACAAAAATCTGAGATTATTACGTTTAAAATCAAAATAAGTTTAAGTTTTACACATCAGAAAAAATAGGAATATTTGGAAAGATTCGATTTGATCAAGCAGCAACAACAAAATTCTAACGGTTCAAAAATGAAATCACTGAGTGACAATCGAGCGCTTCTTCGCCGGATTAGTTGTATTTTATTGTTTTTACATCTTGGCTCCAATGTATTACACTTTCAATATGTTTGGGATAATTTAATATACAATAATTAAACGTGTTTACTATTCGTTAAGTACCAACATAGCCATCAACGCCGACATAGCGCACTGCACTTTCAGTCTAAGGCAAGGCGTCTGTCCAGTTGTGACTTAAACTTAAAGCATCCTTCCGCAGAAAGATCAAATCCGATATCTCGGTCTGAGTCTGGACAGACGCCTTACAGGGCGTACACACACAAAAGTAGTTACAGCGCGCTGCTACCAAAAGCTCAAGATGCTACACTGGCTTCACTGCTCTTCGAACGAACTATTCATTGGGGGCGTAGACTGAAAAGGCTACACCCGCACGACCTGCCGCTAAGAAGGAATTATTTTTTTAACCATACAAATTTGTCATTAAGTTTACTGCGTTTAATGTTATTCAATATCTAAATATCATAAAAAATCGTTAAATGCGTCGGTATATTGCCAGAAAATGTTCGCCTTTGTTGCGCGCCACTTTTGCACCCTCCTCGCTTGTTTGGTATAATTTAGGCGTAAGTGGATCCGTAGTCTGTAAAAAAATTTATAAAGTTGTATTAGAGTTAAATCAAGTTTACGGTAGTAAGGTCTAAACACTGCTTCAGTATCTATCTCCTCAGGGTTCAGAGGGAAATCGGAATCAACGGAACAATTGTCGCCATCATTCCGGATAGTACATAGTATAAACCCTATTAGTCGTGACTGTTTGATTGGTATCAAAGTTCTGCCAACCTTTGGCCAGAGAATGTTTCTGTGGCTCTGGTTCGGGACGAAGACCCGACGACAAGCTCTTGTTGTTGTTCTTCGAAAAGCATCTGAATGTCACACAGAATAAGCTGAGGTGAGCAGTTCTTGGTTGTCATAGATACAAATAGTTCCGAAGGGAAAACCCGCACACTGCTGGGTTTGGCTCTAGTTGTAAAACATAATTTTTGAAAGCTTACCGCTTCATCGTCACTTATACGTTCAAATAGAGGATGGGCATCCATATGATGAACGATCCATTTGTGCAAGGCCTCAACATCCGTCATTGTATACACCATGCCCTATCGAATATGATTGTTTATTGTTAATGTTGTGTGTTTACGTATCGTATACGTGCACATACCCCACTACGCAGTACATAGGCGTACTCAGAGAGCAATGATCGATTGATGATCCGCCATTTGTGTTTGGCGCGCTTAAAATGCGGATCGGGATATAAGAAGAACAACTTCGCCAGTTGCCCCTTAGAAAAGTAGTTCGGCAAATACTTCATCGCATTCGTGCGTATGCAAGCAATATTCTCATATTTACCAGGATTCAGCGAACGTAATGCTTGAATACGGTCCATTACATAGTCCGACACTTTAACTCGTATCTCCATGCCGAGAGAAAATTGCTGTGGGTACATTTCGCCCAATGTGACCAGAAAACCGCCATAGCCGCAACCGATATCGAGAAAGCTCACTTGTTGTCTCAATGAAATGCTAGGGTATAAAGTAGACCAATCAATATCAGCTGGGTGTGCGGGACTACAGGAAAAAACCGAAAAAAATTAATATAGACGAAAAGGAACAAAATACATTACCACTGACTTACTACTTAAAACTGTGATCAGCGATGGGATTTGAGTGTGCACGTTGCCGGTAAAAACGCTTTTGTGGCAATTTTCTAATTGTATTTGTTTGAGCTTCATTCGCGTTGGGTTTCATTTTTGTTGTTTATAAACAATTAACTTTTAAACATATTCATGCTTTCACTAAAACTCACGTGTAGTGTTTTAAAGTGTTGTGTTTTACAACACTGCAATTCGATATGTTGTTTTGTTGAAACACGCGGGCCGGCTTGTCAGGTTTGGATCGCTTTAAGTGTTCTTGGTTTCTTTGGTTGTTTTTGGTCGCTCTTTATGAGGATTTCACCAAACAAAACAAATAAATAAAAAATAGTTATGAGCGAACTCTGTGAAGTGCTTTTCACATGTGATGCGGATGATAATCATGTTGCAGTGACCGCTTGGAATATGCGCAACGGCTCACACCTGATAAACTATAAATGCGATGGCTGCGTTCAACCGCATAGTCTCTGCATGCTGAAGAACGAGTACCTATTTGCAGCAAATAGTAGCAAACCATTACTACATGTGTGGCCCATCAATGACCACGAGCAGATGAAATCTGTGCGCTTTGTTGTGCCAGGTCGTGTTAGTGCAATGGAGCTATCACCGGATGGTTTCTTCTTGGTCGCTGGCATACAGGAGACTATTTATATTTGGCAACTCATCACTGGTCGCATGTGTAACACGATCTCGAAACACTACCAGAGCATAACGTGCATACGCTTCAACCATGATTCATCCTATTTCGCCACTGCGGGCAAGGATGGAGCTGTTCTCGTCTGGAATCTAACGCAGTGCGTCGCAGGCGGCGAGAAGAACCAGTTGCCCATATATAGTTTCAATGATCACGGGCTACACGTAACCGATATACACATTGGCATTGGTGGTGTACGTTCCTATATGTTCACTGCATCGCTGGATCGCAGCTGTAAGGTATACGATCTGTGCTCTGGTAAAATGCTTTTGAGCGTTTTATTTACCGAGGCCTTACACAGTGTTACAGTGAATACGCTGGAGACTAGCGTTTATGTTGGCACCGGCGAGGGCAACATCTATCAGTTTCATATAGACTCATTGCCACGAGTTAAGGTATGTCAGTGTAAGCATGGGCAACAACTGTTGTTGTTGCTTGGTGCTGTAGTACAGTTAAAGTTGTTATGATGTTAGTGTGCCGGGAGTGACGTAAACGAGAACTTTTTCGTTAATTCCCTTGAAAATGGGTCCTTCGTCGTTAAATGAACGGATACTACTACTAGAAGAGAGTAACGTAGTAGAAAGACCTCAATCCTAACCTATCACAAGAATCCACAATAATAAATTGTATAAAAAACCTCCCAGTAACATCATTCTCAGTCAGAAAAGGACCCACATAAGTAGTGGTCCAGCTTTCATTGCGGAACGCTCTGACTTTCAGTCGGCTTAGTTGTTACAGCAACAACGACAACCAAACCTATCTACAAACCATAAACGGATTAACTACACTAGATGACTGTATAAGATGAAATACATAATCTGTATATATTTTCAAGTACGCGGTCCTTTTAAACCCGCTCAGCTTCTATGACATGCGAAATTTTTCTACAGAGATTGCCTTCTTCGTAGTGCATGACTCTCAGAACAACCTTGGAGTCTCTTCTTTTGGCGCATACTCTTTCGCTCACTATCCTAATGGGCGCATCATCTCACTTGCGCTTAACAACTGTCACAACAAACCAAAGCAGATGTTTCCTTCCTCTGAGAACAGAGCCTCATCTATTTTCATAAAAACGAGTAGATTATATGCTATATATATCCTTATCAGAAGAGGTGACACGTGCTAGCGTGTCCTAGTTAGTTATATTCCTTCTTGTGTAAGTGACATCTCAGCCGTTGAACGACGAAGGTCCCTGTAATGGAAACAGACAGAAAAAAAACATTTTCTGCCCAAGGATTGAAAAGGATCGAATAGGATACTCCCATCAGTATACTACGGGTCGGGCATTCTTTCACCGCTACAACAACAATAACAACTTACATTGGTTATAACCAGAAAGTGTTTGTATTTAATTTAATTATTTAATTTTTCGATTTGGTTCACTTAGGAATACCACATGGAAAGTGATAAGTGTGAGAATTTCGTTGGTCATAAGCCGGGCACAGCGGTTACGTGCCTAGCGCTCTCAATGGATGACGTAACACTCGTTTCCGGCGGCCAGGATCAACAAGTTTGTCTCTGGCATATTGGGAGTCACCAGCTAATCAAAGCAATGCCACACAAGGGTTCAATTAATGGTATTCACCTACACCTAACCAACCTCTCAGTTTTCCAGCCAGGCCACCAACAACCAAAACGTTTTGCAAACAACTTACGTCGCATGATAGATCCACCAGAGGCACTTGAAGACGAAGTCATGGAAATTCTCGTGACGGAATCCGTAGTGCCAATTGATTTGGGTGAACCATTTCCTCGTTCATGGGATCTACCACAGCCACAGAAAAGAACATATGACGACGGTCTAGGCAGCAGCAGCAGCAGTGCTAATAATCAAAATGAGCTTAAAAAACTACATGCCGAGGTTGAGAAGCTTAAACAAGTAAATAAAGAACTTTTCGAGATGTCCAGCAAACTGTTGCTCGAGAAGTCAGAATGCGAGCAAGTGAAGTGAGTCCCACCTCCAGTTAGAGTCGAAAAAATGGCTCATTTAACTAACGAAATTATGCGACAAATGACGCCAACAGCACCTGCTACGTTTTTAAAGCGAAACTATAATATTATTATATTATATATATATTATATTATTATTTTAAGCAAACAAATTTAGTTGTTATCAGCGCGGCGGATAGAGAGTATGGCTGGCTTCTCCGCGGTCGGGTGATTTGTTTTTTCCACTTTGTCATGTGTCATTTATTTTATTTTTTTAGAGTCAAATCAATGATTTATAACCATTAAATTTGTGGTATAACTTGAAACCAAAATACTAATGTTCTTCAAATTTATTCTTTCCATTTTTTGTTTAATTAAATATCATCCTTTATACGATAGCTTCTCTCTGCCTAGCTGAATCCCACGAAGCCTCCACTTTTTTTTTTATTATTATTAAAATACATACTATGCAAACAGATGCATTGAATTCACACTTAACAAACAATGGGATAGTTTAGCTTCGTAATAAAAACTTGGATATTGATGCGGTAGCGGTGGCGGCGGTATCTCCAACATCATCGGTTGTGCACGCACATACATCTTACTTTTTGTTATGTTTACCCTCCGCGCGTATCATCGCCAACGGTGATACAAAAAAAATATAGTCGATCAGAGTTCATCCATGGCAGAGCAACCACGGTTACTATCGCCATTTGTGTTGGATTTCAGTTGCTCCTCTAGATGTTTCTCCTCTTCTATTTGACGACGTATCTCACGATTAGAGTCCAAGAGTTCGCGCAGCTGTGAGAGTATGTCATCAGTGCGCTGTTCAAAGACATCAAGGGCACAGCTAAGGGCATCGAGGCGTTGGTTTACATCCTCCATCTCTGCGAACAAATCAAACAAACAACACGCAGAACTATAACCATTTTGATATTCAATGATTGGGTTGTATGTCTACAATACTTACCACGTAGATCTTCCTCCTGCACCTTATTGGGATCGGATGGATTTGGAGCTGGATCGTGGTTGGGTGCCATATCTCTGCGTTGTTGCCCTCCTGATTTTTTAGCTACGATTTTTCAATTCCTTTCTCAATTTTTTTTAAAATAAGATAGTCAGCTGACTTTGCCTGGGGTGGGAATAAAAGTCGACTCAACTTTTATTGTTGTAATTTTCTGACGACACGAAATTATACCTTAGACCTATGGTATTTTATAGTATATGATAATAAGTTATGTTTCACGTGAGCAAAACTATTTTAAGAATTGCGCTGTTCTGGTGTGTAATGTGAAATGTTAGATCAAAATAAAAACTAAATAACAAGCAAAATCTTAAGTTCTAATATCCGAGTGTTGCAAAGTGACAATGAATGAAAATTTGTCATGGGTACACTAAAACCTCATCATTTAAAATTTTTTTTTTGTTTAATATAAATTTCATGTTAACATTTAGGATACGATAGGAGTATAGTTTCAGTGAAATTTTACAAATAAGAGGAAATAATTTTCAACAACTGAGCAGTTTCTGATTATGGACAACAAAAGTCGCAACACTGTTGTGTTGCCCACAATACTGAAATAACATTCATCCAGCTGTTTTATGTAGTGTTGAAATTGGTTAGCTTTTTTTTAATACGTTTGTTATTCTTTTGTAAGATTGTTTATATAGCAGTATTTACTATATTAATTATTAAAAGAAGTCATAATAGCAGTAGTGTTCATATAAATTATATAAATAAAATTGAATTAGGTAAGTGCAACGGTTCTAATAAACACGGAAAGGAGCTCCGGCTGCTGACCATCAGCTCTGTAAGTTTTGTTTTAGTGGCTTTCGTGACAATATGGTAATGTATTGTTACAGACGAGAGGAGAGAGGAATTGTGAAGTCTTATTAATTAAATTAGTGGTGAAGTGGATGAGTTACCTGTGAGACCAAGACCAACGAATCACGCAACATTGTAAGACCTAGTCCATAGCATGTCACGAGTACATATTGTTATATTATTAAGGCTGAGGTGCCGTCGGTGCCGTCAGGTTTTATTCGGGATAGAGAGCTGTGCAGGAAAACAGGAACCGGTACGAAGTTTTGCACGAGTTGCTGGGATGAGATTGGTCGCATTCGACAAGGTTTGATGACAACTAGTCTTGGTTCTTAAGGCGCTGATGGTTCTTTCTCAATTATTTGGCACTAGTGCAGGAAGTACAGATTGGGGATAAGTAGTCTACCAGTGCGCGGCTGATGATTTTTTACGTAGTAAAGAGAATTTCCTTCTGTTGCTGTTTCGGTCTAGTTGACGTAGACGTGACACATTTGGGATTTCTAATTGTGGGAATAGTGCTATCGTTAACGTGTACACCCAATTAGGAGGACAACTCCGTTTGCCAGACACTGAATGATGTTGAGTATCGCGTTTACCGTGGGAGCCGTCGTTGTTGTTGTGGCAGCTCAATTTTTCGTACAGAATGAGCTGCGGACACAGACTGAGGGCTGCGTAATTTCAGATCTAGCCGCTCATGAGTTAGATTTTTGATATTTATACTTCTCGCACAGAAAAAAGACAAAAAGCTTAAAGTTCAAATTTTGTTTATTTAAATTACAAAAAAAAAGATTATCACAATTATTGTTTTTGTTGTAATAGATTATGAACGATTTAGAAAACGTATATGCGCATATGTGATTATACATTAGATAAAGCACGATAAATAATGATTTATCATAATGAATGATAGAGAGCCAAAGAGAGAGTGGGAGTGATAGAGAGGGAGAGAGAAAGAGAGAGGGAGAAAAAGAGATAACAAAAGCGGTAAGGTCAGATCGAAAAGGAGAAAGAGACAAATGTCAGCAGTTATAGACTTCCTTCGCTAATCGCCGTTAAGGCTCCGAAACTTATCTGTAAGTTGCTATTCGCGGGTGTCTTTTTATTCCTGTTGGGAAGTGACTCGTACAATAAAAATAACATTTATTAAACTCGAAATTAACTTACGGCCGTGGCAGCGGCGTCCATAAAATCCGGGATCGCATTTGCACTTTCTGTTCGGCAGACAAACGCCATTCTTGCATTTGCAGGTGGAACGCTCGCGTCGCCCGATCTCGCAATGATTGCCGTACAAACCTTCTGGGCAGCGGCATAAATTGTTGCCAATACAGCGCCCTCCATTCTTACAGGGTATGACGCACTTGGCTAAATGAGTTATTAAGAATTAATCATTCATTTTACAGGCAGGCAGTCAGCGTCAAAACAAATTAAACACCTAAACACATTTTCTAATTAAAACAGAAATTACGACGTTGCAACAATAAGTCAATAGCTCATGCGTTATGCAATAAATAAAAATTATAATTTGTCGTCAAAAAAGAACCTTTCATTTTTCAACGTTCTGAACATCCCCCCTTTAGTTATATACCTATTTGTTTTTTCGCTTCTCTAAATTTCTATTTAACTGCAAATAATTTTATTTTTTTCGGATCCCTAAAGCTAAATCTGCCTAAAGTTAAATCTGAAGTATATAGTGGAAATGATAACAATTCGTAGCCCAATTTAGAAAATGTTCCCATGATGTATACGAAAATGTGAAGACATGAATAGTTATTATTAAATATTGATTTATTGTATTCTTTTAACCGCTTGTCCTTCATTGGCCTTTTTATACGCGCCTAATTTCCTGAAAATTTAAAGATCATAGGGTTACTAGATTGTAGAAAACCTTCAGGAAAACTGGTATTGAAAATATGCCTCATTTAATGTTACAATATTCACGTACACTAAGGTTGCCCACAATTGTCGAACAGTTTTGTGTAAGCGCATTCTGGTATAGCATTACTCACTTCTCGAATTTCATTTAATACTCTGTCGGATCTTTGCCATTTCGGAGTATTAGCTTTGACTTCAGACTTTTGTGATTTTTGAATCTTTCAACTGAATTGTTGGAATGGGCTTTATTTCAAATCCATACGCACATACCCTGAACGTTTCAAGAGGCTAGGATTATAAAGAGGTAATGTTTGTTTGGATGTTAGAGGTAATCTTCGAAACTACTCATGCTACGTTGTCATTGAATGTCGTTGGCTTTGTCTATATTTAGTTTTTTAAAGTAAAAATACTGCAAGACCAAACAAAACAAAAGTTTCGTACGTTTTTTCGTTGTTTCTGCTATGCTTCTTCTTCATTTTTGTGTTTGTATTTGTGAGTTGTTTGCAAAATGAGTGTGAGCGGATATTTGCGAAAACAGTGCCTCCACTCACTTATGAATACAGTGACAGCGCGCAATATCAGCGTTTTTGGAAATGCATACCCACATATGCCGGGCAGCAATTACTTCTTTGTGCTTTGTAGTGTAGATGTCAAAAATATTGTTGACACTTTGCAATAAAAAAAAATTTTATACTTTACAAAAAATTGTTCGTAAAATAAAATTTTTTGAAGACTTTCAATAATAACACACAACACAAACGTTCTTTTATGACAAAACACGTTTGCCCGGTCAAACTAGTATTGTATATCTTAGGGCGCAATTTATTTATTGGAATAGATATTTAATTCTGAAATATGAATTTTTGTTTTTTTACCAATCCTAGAATCCAAGTGATTAGCTCAGTAAATAGAGAAAGCATAGTGTTTACTTGATTATGACTCTGACTAAAAATCGATGATTCGCGATTTATGGAGTAACTTACAATATTCACAGCGCAGTCCATAATATCCCTTTGAGCATTGACATTTGTCCTTTTGCACGCATTTGCCGCCATTCAAACATTTCTCGGTGCAAATACCTGTACGGACGAAAAGTTCAAATAAGAGAATAAGCCGGCGTTATTGTTATGGGTATTGCCAAAGCACAAAACTCAAACACAAACAATGTGTATTAAACACAGGACAAAAATAATTGATACGACTTTTCTATCACACAGGTCGAAAGGATGTTGCGGGCTCCTGTCGTAAGACGCAGTCTGTTATTGGTAGCACAGCAGCAACAACAGCAACTGAAACAGTATGCTTACAAAAGCAGCACCATTGCCAATGCGAATGCCACCGACACCGACGCACAGCCGGTGTGTGAAAGTTCAAGTCAGAAGGAATCAAAATCAACATGCTCTTCGTCATCGTCATCGCCATCGCCGAATTCAAGTCCTCTACGTGTGCGTCCCACTGCGCTTACCGATGAAATCATACGTGTCGATCATGCCGGCGAGTTGGGAGCCGATCGCATATACGCCGGTCAAATGGCCATATTGGGCAATGGACCGATGGCTAAAACCATTGCCCACATGTGGGAGCAGGAGAAATGCCATCGAAAACAGTTCGAGGAGCTCATACAACAGCATCGTGTGCGTCCAACCATTATGACCCCCATTTGGAACATAGCCGGCTTTGCTCTGGGCGCGGGCACAGCGCTGCTGGGCGAAAAAGCCGCAATGGCGTGCACGGTGGCCGTCGAAACTGTCATTGTTGAACACTACAACGATCAACTGCGTCAAATTATGGAATCGCCGAAACCGGATAAGGTTTGTAGTATAGCAAAAGGCTCAATATTACAATATCTACATTTAATCGTCTACACACACGCACACAGGAACTACTCGAGACAATAACGAAATTCCGTGACGAGGAACAGGAACACCACGACACGGGCATCGAATGCGGCGCTGAACAGGCACCATTCTACAAAGCAATGACCGAAGTAATCAAAATTGGGTGCAAGGCGGCCATTGCGATATCGAAACGCATCTGAGATGAGCGTTCCTTACATTAAATTCTATTTTTCTTTTTCGATATTTAAATTAGCAATTAAGCTTTGCATATGTTATATGTATAAAATCTACAAAAACTTACCTCCTTCGCATTGCGTACCCTGATAGCCATCCGGACAGGTGCATACCGATGGCGCCGTACAATTGCCGCCGTTCATACACTGTGGAAAACAGAACGCCGTCTGGCAGTACTGACCGGTGTAGCCGACCTTGCATTGGCAGATCTTGTTATGATTACAGTAGCCATTATTGCCACACTTCAGATTACATTCTGGATCGGGACCTTAAGTTTTTTTAGTTTAGTTCGTTTCGAATGCGTTCAATTTGAGGAAGATTCACATAAAATTCATTTTTGCATAAAAATTGCAGTGTTTCAAGTGATTCGAAGAGGAGTAATGAAATGAAGAAAGAAACTTTGGTCCGAATTGCCAGATTGAAAAGCTTTGTATCACATTGAGCATTCTATAGATCTCCAGACAGTTATAAACGTCAGGCAAAGCAATTTAGTGCATGGAAAACTTCTAACTGCGCCTATGCCCGTGATATAACATCATATATGAAAAGATTGGATTGCCGATGTGTTGGAATAGGGCTAAATGATTCGGTAATTCTAGCATTTTCCATTTTCATGCAATTCGTGTTCTCAGTCAACTAAACAAACCATTAAGGATCTTGATTTTGAATCATGGATTTTTATGACTTTCTTTTAAGGTCATAGAATTTTAGGTTCTGTGACAAAACACAAAACTTAAATTGAAATTAATCAATGAGCTTGGTATGTAGCCCGAACGATTCAGTATGTGAAAAAATTTCCTCAGCTTAGAACCTAGGGTAAGTTCTGTTGTAATCGGAGATTGCTATACTAAGAAATAAAATGTTCACAGAAAGACTTTAATTTTAGTCAAGGTTTAACACAGGAGCTATACGATTCTGCAATCTTAGCATTGTTTCACAATTTATGTTTATGCTATTAGAATAGGTTCGGTATATAAAATTCCATGGATTGGTATGGGAGCTACTGTGATGAGATCCAACTGGTTTTGAGAAATCCACGGAGGGACTACTTTGCATAGAGTGAGATAAACAGACGGAAGAATTTGCCGACTTGCCGTTAGATGGGAGTTTAACGAAATAGAGAATATTGTAGTACAAATTTATGGAGTCGATATATCGTTGCCAGACACTCTTCGCAAAACTTCAGTCGGGTTTCAAGAGAAGACCTTAGAGATCTATATAGAAGTACTCAAGATACTTATGATATATATGTATGTACATAGAAACAGATAGAACAGAAATGTCTATAGTAAAACTTTTGTTGTGTGATTTCATATACACTACCTTGCGGAGTTGTTAGTGAAGTAGGGTTGGAAGCGTCTAGGCTATCATACACACCTCTATGTGCGCATTCCTTTTTGAAGTTCAAACGTATCGGCGTTCCGGGCAGCGGTTTCCCATGGCGATTCTCAATGGAAAGGCCGATATTGAACATTGCCGTGCCCGAATTGTTACCAGAACAGGGCAGAAATATGCTAAAATCTAGCTTCAAACAATAACACAATTTTAGATATCTTATTACATACTCATATAGAGTTGTAAGGACCGATGTGACCATTTTTTGTGGTCACCCACTTACTTTTCTCCTCCTGCGGTATGCGTCCCTTTGTTTTGATTGACAACGTGGGGGCTTTCAGTATGCTATCGTCGAGGGTTTGCAAACGATCAAAATGATAGAAATATTTGCGTGTACCCGACTTCCAAGTAAAATTTACATAATTCACTTCCGATGGTATTACGAGAAACTTATATATACTCATATCGCGTATGGCGTTCAGAACATGGCCATTTTCAATGGCATAAATGCGTTCCTTGTAGCCGGGTGGAAAGAAGAGTTCTACGGATTTTTGGATCGGAAAAACGAAATTTTTTAATGTAAAATTTATTGGGTTTCATAGATACAGTGAAAACTCTCTTGGGCAGACATTCGCCGTTAGCTAATCTGTGTCCGTTAAAAACTTAATAATATAATGTATTGTATTTTTTTTTTTTAATTTAATGAACCAGCGGCTCTTTGAAAAACCTGCATTGTAGTAGCTTCATTATGAACAACACTAATTCAGTTCATTGTAATCTATATATATTGTTCCTTGTTAACTCCTTTTGGGAGCATTGGGCTTCTACAAGGCTTTCCCATCTTTTTTTGAATGTCCCAGACTTCCGTAATCGAAATTTACCATAGTCAAAATTATTTATATAAAACAAATCTTTTGTTGTTGGAAATTCATTGTAAAAAAATTTGTTGTTGTCGCATTAGTTGGAATATGAAGAAGCAAATTTAACAACCTCTAATTTAACAAACATAAGGCGTAACCTTTAAATTTCAGTCGACATGGTACATTTTGATACCTTGAGGGGGTAAAAGGACTACATACTAGAGGGGTTAAATTGTTCGAAATACCGACTAAATAATTGGTCTTAGACAAAGTATATGGCCAAGAGGTTAGTTTTCACTGCGTTATCAATATTCATTAAACGTGAAAGCGACTTACCACTTAGTGTCTTTAGTTGTTGCTCATTAATCCAGAGCGAGAGATCATTATCATCCATTTGGCGATTGCGATTGATGTGGTGATTGTTGTGATGATGTTGTCGTTTACGTGAGATACTGCTACCACCACCATCGCGGATGCCAGCACGCCGATTGCCATGACCGTGATGTGCATTCTTGCTAACACCTCCGTTGTTGGCACCACCACCACTGCTGCTGCTATCGTTCTCTACGGAATCGCTTGACTGCTGTTCATTCGAATAGCCACTTTGATTTCTCCTATTGTTGTTGTTGCTGTTGTTTTTATGCCTTTGCTGCTGACGACAATCAAGGCTGCGTATGTACAACGACTGCAGAATCAATAGCAGATAAAACCACTTGATCAGGCATCCGATATGGTTTGGCATATTTCTGCAAATGGCAAAATAAATATAGAAATCAATATTGCCGGTTCAATTACTCATTTCTGCGATGTTAGCTTTACTTTGTATATATATGTTTTTTTTTTTTTACCCTACGCAAATCAAATTCTGACCATATAAACTTTGTCATTATTGTTGTAGTACACCAGTGGCAAAGGCATTGAAGAGTTCATACTGTACTGGTGCATATAGATTTTTTTTTATCAACTCACATGATTATTATACGGGTATCTGTTTAATTAGACATGCTTTTTTTGTGGACAATAAATAGATGCCACTTCCTGCTTTCACACCGGAAAGACTTTTTTCCAACCGAGAAAGATTTTCATTTTCGATATATTTTATCCCATTCCAGGCTAGGCCTATTCTCGTTGGAAATTCATATTGTATTAGAAGAGCAATAGAGCGATACGATATATATATTATTATATATATATATATTTTTTTTTTTGATGACAGGTTGTTTGGAGGGGTGTTATTTCTGAGAAATCGGTGGACTTCGCTACATTACCTCAAGTGTATCAAATGTGACACAAGCAACATGTCTATTCCGATTTTTTTCCTAGTTTTATTTATCTGTATAACAGTACTTTGGAAGGCCCGCATTAGTTAAACCCACCAATTCGCATAGGACAAACAATCATTTATTGGAAATTGCAACCGATAACTAACAAATATTTTTGCACTGCTTCTCAGAAACTAATTATACACACATTCTTGAGTAAATACGGCTGCACTATTCACTTTTTATACTCTTCATGCAGTGAATGATATTATATTATAACCATGTTCTTGACCTGCTCGATGAAACAAGTTGATTTAGAACTAGCCGGGACCGACCACTAAAAGGTGGAAAACCAGATGGAAACCCACATTCTTATAAAAACAACTTTTTTTTTACCTAAAAAGCTGAATTTTGGACATTCCTAACTTTGCTACACAGAGGCATTGATAATTTCAATACCCTACTTGATCGTTCAGAAAGTTCCACGAACATTTATTTTGTCATCATCAATATGGGTCTCAGATGTTGATAGCGACATATGCTCATGCTCTTTCCACCTATCGGAAGATTTTTCGTAAGCGCTTTTCGGTATAGAATTAAGTTCCTTTCATTCATTTGGTTCATACTCTTTCAAAAAAGAAAATGGAATCTTCTCACCCCAGGGATCCATTTAGTGTACAAATTTACTTCGTTTTTGAAGCATCCAACTGAATCTTGGACAGAATTTTCATCAAATCCTGAACGTCTCTCGATCCTAGAATTACTGGGGCATATATCAACAAGTTTCACCAAGTCAAAACATTAATTTTGAAAAATTCAAAATTCAATTGGTAATATTGCTGGATTGTGTGTACTTCATACAGACCCTTGGTTACTCTCTTTTAGTGTGAAGAGTATTAGAACTTCTGCATAAACAAGTTAATACTCTTTCTTATTTTTAATTAAAATCAATTTTTCCGTATCTGTTCGTTGCACTTTGCAAAAACTTTATGAACTGCAGCTTGAAGAGTCATCAACAAAAACAAAAAATCGGCGACGAGATGACGTCGTTTATTGATGGTGACGAAGAAGAAATTCATTCAACGATCGCTAGTCTGTGCAACCACTTAATGGTGCTAAGCTGATTGTGACAACATTACACACACGTAATAAGCAAATACTGTGTTAGTGGCCTCACCAATGTGAAAAAGATCGAGCGACAAACCAACAAAGAAACGAAGGAACGAAAAACAATTTACTTTTCTTCATTCAATGTGTACGAACATTTCCATTCGGTTGTTTCTTATATAGAGGAAGGGTAGGACGCAACGAGCGATCGAGCGAGCGGAAGCGCAGGTACCAAACAAGTCGTTAGCACCTTACGTGGTGTGAACTCAAGAGTTAACCAGTTGACAACAACTATAACATTGATAATGATGATGATGGTGATGAAAACGACAAACCTAATGGTCAAGATACAACAACAACAACAAATGCAAGCCATGAATGAATAGAGTCCATCCACAAGCACATACAAAGGGTCTTTCTTGCATGAAGTTGATAGTGATGAGTGTGATGAAAACAGATGCGAAAAAAGAAGAGGCGGACAAGCATGTACAACAGCAACACAGAAGAAGATAGCTCCAACAAGTTAAGGTGGCTTAATAAGATCAAACATGGCGATTATGAGGAATTACTTGCGGATAATGACGTCTGTTTTTATTTTTTATTTAATTTTTTTCTTTTTTTTGAAGAAAAATAAGAAAAGACAAATAGCAGACAGAAAGAAAGAGATAGACAGACTAGAACTACACAATTATAAACGCCAGCATAGATTGGAGCCATTCAAAATATTATCAAATGGCTGGACAAGTGCGCGATGCTGTTTGTTTTTGCTTATGTATGGTGTATGTGCGTGAGTGTGCGTACAGCGTGAGAACATAACTCTTTAGTTCTTTGGTGATTCTGTCGTTCTTCGTTCGCCTTTTTATACTTTGGTTTTCACTTCATTATTTTGCAAGTAGGATTTCTGGCCTATTGTACTTCACAACGATGATGACATTTTTAAATGGAAATTAATGACAAGAAAAATGCAAATATACAAATAAAAAAAAGTTTAAAAAATGCAGAAGAGCGTATGTATGCATGCAATTAAAAGCAATTATCACTGCTTATGTTGCTAATTTTTTTTGCTAATTACAACGAAACAGACAAATAATGCTGATGGCGATTGTGCGTGCTTTGCGGGCATATGTATATGTGGGAGGCCTGTGCATTTCCTGAGTACTTTTATTTATAGACTTTTCAATTAAGAAATAAGTACTTCGCTCTTTCAGTAGGATGTGTTCCTAACTTTTAACTAACCTTGTAGGTAGGAATTTAGCACTACCATTTAGTGCAATATCGATTCCTAATTTACTTTTCGATTGGAAAAATATGTGAAGAACAACCAAAACTTAATGCTGTCAGGAAAACTTCACTTCCACTGATTTAAAGGTTGATATATTACTTATGGGGAGTTGTTAGGCCGCCCCCACAGGCTTGGTGACTACCGATGAAATAATTGAAAATGTCCTCGCTTTGATTCGGTCATAGGCATGTCGTACAGAATGTTAATCATTACTTTGTTATACTTGTACATACTACAAGCTATCAATGTCGAAGTGCTCTTTGGTTAACTTCAAAATCTGCAGGAGTTTTTATTTCGAATTATTCCCATTGATAAAATTTGGCTATTAATAGTGAGACAGTCAAAGCAATGAATTTTTCCGGGTAAATTTGCTCCGAAAGGGAAAAACAAATCTGCACTGCGATCGTAATGTCGTTTGTTGGCATAAAGTCCAAAGATGAACCCTAAAACTTAAAAATTAATACATTTGATAGCCGGGTCGTATAATCTATTCAAACTGTCTGCAACAACGAACAAGTTTTATTTTTATTTTTATATAATTAGAGTATAACATTTATATAACATTTATAGCAGTAAACTGCATAACACATTTGCCGGATTAAAAAAAATAATGACGTGAAAAAAAAGTAGACAGACTAAATTAAAAATGATGCTAATTGCGCCGAAAAGGCAATGACATAGAAGGATGAATCCTTCTTAGGGGGAGATCATGGTGCGATATAAGTCTGTAGTGATAGCGGCAGCTGTGAGAAGTAATCACCTCCATAACAGTTGGCACGGCGAGATCCCTGTGCAGCGTGATGTTGCG
The DNA here is from genome assembly GCA_035041755.1 of Cacoxenus indagator. Taxonomy (NCBI): domain Eukaryota; kingdom Metazoa; phylum Arthropoda; class Insecta; order Diptera; family Drosophilidae; genus Cacoxenus; species Cacoxenus indagator. The sequence continues at coordinate 268,944 of JAWNKX010000234.1, forward strand.
GACGTACCAAGGGGCGCCCGTAAATCTTCTGAGAGCCTTGCTCTGACACGCCTGCACTCTTCTGATGTTGTAGGCAGTAGTAGTGCCCCAAATTTGTATGGCGTAGCGCCAAGCAGGTGCCACTACTTGCAGATAGATGAGCCTTTTATTAGTTAAAGATAACTTATTCGATGGGTGGAGGAGCCAATCCAGTTTCTTGAGTTTTTGGTAGCAGCGCGCTGTAACTACCTTATCCAGGATCACACAGATATACCGGATTTGCTCCATTTGCGGAATTATGCTTGTGTTGTAAGTCACAACCGGACAGACGCCTTGTCTTAATGTGAAGGTGCAGTGGGCTGATTTCTCAGAGTTTATGGCTATATTCCAGCGCTGGCCTATGAGTGGAATCTATCCAGGTCGCTGGACAATTTCTCTAGTTGTAGGCATATCAGACGTATATAAGGAGTAAAGGACCGGAGCTAAAACACTCCCCTGCGGGACACCGGCTCTCATGTGCCTGATGGTGGAAATTTTGTCTCTTACCGCCACAGAGAAGGTTCGTCGTTGCAGAACTCCAAATTGGTGATCAGGAATGGCTTCTTGGACACCCCGTACTGCCAAAAATCTGGAGTACTTTCAATTTATGCAGAAGTCAATCGATCCATACCCTATCGAATGTTTTTTTGACGTCTAGGAAGACTGCAGAGGAAAACTGTTTCGTCTCAAACGCAGTAAGTATGTGATTAACGACTCGATGCAGTTGTTCGGGCGTACCATGCTGCGATCTAAATCCAAATTGGTGATCAGGAATGGCTTCTTGGACACCCCGTACTGCCAAAAATCTGCTCAAAATATTCTTTCAAAAATTTTGGAAAAAGTTGGAAGCAGGGTATATGATGTGACAAAGTTCTCCGGAGAACCAGGTTTAGGTATCATGGATATCGTTGCACACTTCCACTGTATGGGAAAATGGCTGATCCGCAGCATGCTGTTAAACAGCAACGTCAGGAACAACAGTCCCTTCCAAAGGAGGGCTTTCACCACCTTGTTGTCAATGCGGTCATGTCCGGGGCTTTTCTTAGATTTCAGTCTCCGAATTTGAGTCACAACCTCTTCAGGGTTGACATGTTTAGTTTGACTGTGGTCTAATATACACCTCGATAGGACTTCAGCTGTTTCCTCAACGTCTCCAGGGTCAGCCAGGCTAAAAGCGGTGAAGCGGCTCTCCAACTCATTAGCAAATGCTTCTGCTTTCTCGGTCTCCGTACGCAGCCATTGGTTTAGAGGCCCACGGATTGGAGCTTGGTGGCACGCCATAGATTGAAGCCAGACTTTTTCATTGGATCCGCATTAGCCAACAGATGATTAAAATGTTCCGATCGCACAGCTTGCATTACATGCCTCAGTTCTCGGGCAGCTCTCCTCCAAGCAGTCTTCTCAAATTCATTCCGTGATCTCATATAGCGACGTCGTAGCCTGCGCTTATATCTCACCAACTCCAGAACCTCAGGTTTTAAATGAGCCTGAGGTGGGTTGGGTGAAAATGGGGATCGGTATGAAGAGGCTAATTCGGAGGACTCATGCATGTTTTTGGTGAACAGGTCAACCGCATCATCTATATCTTCGTCCGAACTGATTTCCATATTGAGATTGATCCGTTCGTTTAGACGCTGATGAAAGACCGTTATGTTAGCGTAGGGAGGGAGCAGTCTGGACCGGCATACCATGTAAGTTTAATAAATAGTGGAATGTGGTCTGAGCTAAGACCAGATGACTCAGCAATATCCAGAGCTGTTGGATGAATGCCATTGGCGAGTCTGGACCCCCAAAGTCGATGTTCCAATCACCGCCGACTAAGAATTTAGGTACGAGTTGATTAAAGAAGGTGTCGAACTGCTGCTCTGATATTTGGGGTCCTGGAGGACAATAAATGGCTGCGATGACCAGGATGCCTTGAGTTGTGTGAATACTGACAGAGACACTTTGAATTGAGTCAGACCGAATGGTTTCCAGCGGATGGTGGCGTAAGGATGACCGGATGAGTAACGCGGCGCCCCCTCGCATACGGTTATCATCCGAATGATTTGCTGAACAGATTTCATATCCCTGAATTGTGAAGTATGTTCTAATGCATAAATGCGTTTCGGAAATTAGCATGACGTCAATCGAGTTGACCGCCATGAACACTTCTAACTCATTTCTGTGATTAAGGACGCCGTCAGCGTTCCATATGGTGAGGTTCATGTGTGGTCTGCTCATTTTTTAGACAATATGGCAGCGAGCATCTCCATCATCATGGTCTGCATCTCAATCAAGCGATCACATTTCTCGTTAAGACTGTCCAGGCGGGAGACCAAAACCGACAGTTGGACGACCTGTTCAGGAGGTGAGAATGATTGGGTATTATCTATGCTGAGCGAGGGATAATGATGACAATTCGATCCATTATTGCCAACAGAGTAAGGGAATGTGATTTGACGTTGACTTGATAACGGATGAGACTTTTGATGACTCTTAGGTAGAGATGTCTTGCTTGGCAACTGTTGTAGCTCGGAGTGAGGTTGAATAGGTAGTTGGACTGATTTATGTTGTTGCTGACGTAGCTTCTGCTGCTCACGTAGGAGTTTCTGTTGTGCCGGTTGGTCATACACCGATTTCTTAAATACATCGGCGTATGACATCCCGTCAACAATCTTGTTAGGCACAGAATTGTGGCCAGATAGCTCATGGTGTTGAGAGGCGTTTGGTGCAGGGCGTCTTGCCGGGACTCTTCTGGCAATCGCTTCCTTGTATTTAATGCAGCCTTTATAATTCGCAGTGTGCTCCTCGCCGCAAAGTGCGCATATAGGTGGCTCATCAGGTGTTTTGGTGCAAGAAGTTGTGGCGTGAGCTTCGCCAAATTTGACGCACTTAAATTGTTTGCGGCAGTACCTCTTAGTATGCGAAAACTCCTGGCAGCGATGGCATTTAGGTAGATCATTGAACGGATTAGGCGGCTCGATTTTAACTATTTGACGGCAAAGCCTCGTTATATCATAAGCCCCTTTGTTGCTGGCGTTGGGCTCAAGGTCCCCAAAAAACAGGTTGAGCGGATGACCATCAGCTCTGCCTTTTTGGGCTGTGCACGTTGCGTACAGAATACCCTTTGTCGGCAAGTTCTCTTTTAATATTCTCGACGAGGGTTGAGTGGTGAAGGCCGCGAATAACAATCCTATATGCCTTTTCATCTTTTAACTGATACGAATGGAGGGTAATGTTCAGCAGCTCAAGATGGCGTATACTACTATAATACTATGATAGGCATCACTGGTGGAGGGCAGGATTCTCAGACCCTCTTTAGGAGATGCCTTCAGCATGTATGATCCGGGTTCGGTCACAGTGTCAAGGTTGGCTAACAAACCGTTAATGTTTGTGATGCCGACAATGAAAATGGACGGTGGCTTCGGAGATTTGTTATGAATCCTTGAATCAGCTCGATTATTTATAATAGGAGTATGAGTAGTGGTCTCAGGCCGACTGGTCGAAGCAGCGGTTTCATTGGCGTTAACAGTTTCCAGAGAAGGAGTTTCGCTCTTATTGGTGCACACTTCTTCAAAAGAAAGCTCCATGTCAGAAGTGTCAGAATCGCTACTAAGTGGAGTGAATCGATTTGCATCCAAAAGTTGTTTTCTGCTAACTTTATTAACACTTGTCTGTTTGGACGAACTTGGTTTACGCTTCTTTTTTATACGGTTACTTGATGAGGGCGCCGAAAACCACTCCAACAACGGAGCAGCAGCTTTGTTCGAAAAAGCAGGCATGTTGTCAATGGGAGGAAGGCTATGTTTTTTGATGATAGGTGGCACTGTGGTCCGCCTGATCACTCATGTCAGAACGACCAGCAATGCAGATCGGAGGAAACAACAAATAAGCGTTTTCAAAAGGTTACGTGGAATTAAAATATTTATTTTTTATAATTTATTAAACAAAGTTGTGAAAATGTATTTATTTTTTTTTTCTTTATAACTTTACTTCACTTGTTTGACATTTAATAAACAAAGTAAAAATGAACGAACTAGTAAACGACAAAAAAAATAATAATAATAACAAGACAGATGCCCAGGGGCAAATTTGCCCTAAGCCCCAAGTAGGCCCAGGTCTAGGGCGGGCACATATTTAGGGGCGGTCAATAGTGGCCGTGATGATGATAACAAAAAAGTTTTTTTTCAATGGAATTTTTTGGAGCAAAAAATAAAACTCAAAATGAGTATTATTTTGTAAGTAAAAATTATAACTCAAAAATAGGTATTTTCTAAGCAAAAAATTAAATTCAAAAATGAGTATTATTTTGTGAGTAAGAAATAATACTCAAATTAAGTTTTATTTTCAGAGAAAACTTTTGAGTTTTTTTGCGAGTAAAAAATAAAACTGAAGAAATAACTCTTAAGAAGCAATTTTTAAAATTATAAGTTATAACCGTTACGGTCCCTGCTATTTACCATAACCAGCCGGAACCTAGAATGACTAACTCGTATACAATCCCCATATTCAAATAAGGTTTTTTTTTGTCACATAACGAACAATAATTTGAACATAAATAACCTCAGACCCATCCACATAAATACTGATAGTTTCAAGACCCGAATGTATCGAGCTGATAATTCAGTAGAACCTCTAACGTCACCATATGTTCAGCATCCTAGAATAATTGTAAATTCGTTGACTGAACTCTTAAAGGGGAAGAGTATAGCAAATTCAACATTGCCGAAGATTAGCTTACTTTTTGGTTATGGCTGTATGATTTTTTTGCATTATGAGAAAAAAACTAGAGTAAAGCTCAATGCACAATTATTTAATTACGCTTGATAAGCGGTACAGCTAAATCATTTCCGTATGTATGTCTGTCTGTCCGTCATTTGTGTGCGCATATGTGTTCATAGCTCAAACAGCTGTATTTGCACAGTAGCCAGGCTTTACCGTTACTTATCGAGCAAAGTTGTACAAATAAGCGAGAAATTGGAAGTTTACCCAATTAAGGTATAATTAAGGTAAAATAAGCTATTTTATTGTTATTGTATTGAGTACCGAACGTACACCTCAATTCTCAATTCTCGGTAGAAGCGCACCGCATTAAAGGGAATTGAAAGCGTTTTTATTGAGTCGTAAAAAAATAAGCAGGCAGAATTGAGCGCAGATAAAAGCCTTATTAATTAACAACAACAAGAGCAATTTAAAATATATATAAAGATCAACAACGACAACGATGGGAACGAGGACGAGGATAAAGGACCCAGCCCGAATTAAACGAGTGTTCGAAATAAGAGTTAAATGTAGATATGCACACTCACTAACAAAACGCTAGATAGTGTAGCCACCACGTTAAAATCCATCCGACATATTAGATAGTAGAAGTTAAAAACAAATTGTTCGTCAAGTATTCGAAAATCGTTCGTTAAACAGCAGATTTTCAATGTGAACACTTATGCTTTAATGGGGTAAAATTTCGAATAGCGTCACGCTCGCATCAGGCTCGCATGCTATCAAATCATTATCCAGCCCGAACGGAGTGAAATATGGGTTAAACCAATTCTGACATTAAATATGTGTGTGAAGCAATGAGAGAAACGAGTGAGCTAAGCAGATCCGAAGTGAGGGCAGCCCTCCGCACAGCTCGTTACACAAAGGAAAAGGAAATATAGAGATCGTCATAATATTGATTTGTCGTAAGTTAAATGTTATAAAAAACAAATTTTTTACTTCATTAACTCATTCCTTCATTGTCAATCTGTTTCACATAATAAAACTCGTAAGTTCCAAGCACACTCACCTATATTTATATACATCCACTTAATAAGTTCCGTGTGCCATATTTTTAATGATTTTTAGAAAATAACAAATGCGCTTCCAAGCATATGTGTGCGCAGCTACCTTGAGAATACGACCTTCTCAGTGGTACTGGATGGTGTGGAATCTAGCATCAAGGCGATTTGCGCAGGTGTCCCGCAGGGTAGCGTTTTGGGGCCTACACTCTATACCCTGTTCACGCACGACATGCCCACTGGGTGAGAAATACCACTGAAGGATCCTCTGGATCTGATCATTGCCACGTTTGCATACGATACGGCCATCCTCGTCAGAAACAAGTGCATTTACGAAGCCACGGACTCACTGCAGCAATACCTGCTTATTTTTGAAAACTGGACACGACGTTGGAACATTTGCATTAACAAAAACAAATGTGCCAATGTGACTTACGCCTTACGGCCGGATTTCTGTCAGGGAGTTTTCATTGGAAACCAGCTTCTGGAACACCATTCAGGTTACAAATACCTGGATGTGTATTTGGATAGGCGGCTAACTTTCAAGACGCATATTTCAAGTATCACGAAATCCTTAAGACAGAGGATTGGTAAATTGCATTGGCTTTTAACTAGCAGGAATAAATTGTCCTTGGGAAATAAGGTGAACATTTACAAAACCATATTTGCTCCTGCTTGGGGATATGGTTTGCAGGTGTATGGCATAACAGCGAGGTCAAACATCACGAAGGTGAGAGTACTGCAGGCCAAGACATTGCGAATGCTTACTGGTGCCCCTTGGTTCATGCGAACGGCGGCCCTGGAAAACGACTTAAAAATACCGAAAATTGGCGATATGATAAATCGTCAGGCCAAAAAATATATAGAGAGGTTAAAAAATCATCCAAATAAACTAGCAAGGCGCCTTCTAAAACAACGCAGAATGGCGAGACGGCTGAGAAGATCGCACCCTGTCGATCTCCCTATTAGATCCTTATAATATTATTATTAAATCATTTCCCCACTTATTATTTAAGTTGTTTTGTTAATTTTTGTATATACAATTTAATTTAAGTTGTTCTAATAATAACAGAAAAATTAAATATACAAAAAAAAAGCATATGTGTCAAAGTTTTATGACAATCCGGACATTAGTTTGCAAGCTAAAACGTTACCTTCACGTTAAAACGTTTGGCTTCAGACAAAACTACGTAGAGCCGTCGTACATTCGTAATTCTGTCATCAATCCAGACAATTCCCAAAGATCAGGGATATATAAGCTATCTATTAATTGGACCATAGGAAATGCAAGCAATGGATGTGGTCCCATGTGAACTAACTCTTGTTTTAAAAATTATATTGTTAGTTGATGCCATCTGGTGTGACCTGAAGATTGTAAACGGTACAGGGGAGCTTTATTGAGTACAAATGACTCATTTATTTATTTATTACACTACAAGAGAGGAGATGCTGATGTGGCACTTGGCCAAGTATATTGTACAAAGTAATTTATATACATAAAACAAAGTCAGGTTAGTTACCCCACTTATAACTCAAGAAAGGCTGAACCGATGATGATCTCTGATTTGTTGTATTCGTCTACACCCCCAATAGCAGAAAAGCAAAAGTTCCGCGAATGTCATAAAATTCCATCCCATTTTTTGTATGAAATCAATATTGCTTCATCAGTTTGCCGTTGAAAAGTATGTCAAATTCGAAATCGAAAGTCTATTAAAGAAAAATAATAAAAAAAAGTTCAACCCAAATCGAAAGTTTAGTGCACAATAATCGTCGTTTACTAAAACGTTTTGTTTTTTCTGCAATGCAACGGAACGGGTTTCGTTGTAAGAAAACTGATGATCAATGTGGTTCATGCGACGATACTCAAAGGAAAATTCAAAGGTGAAGAAGTTCTCATTCTCATAGCTTCAATAAAGCAAATTTCTTGCTAACACACCATTGAAATAGTTCATTTTTGAACTTTGAACTTATTGAATTTTTATTTTCTTTGCTAGTGTTATATAATAGTAATAATAATACCGTAATGATGTTTACAATGTATACATACGTGTGTGATAAAGTTTTATATGGAGATGTCATATGTTAGTCGTTTTTAAGAAGTAGGTGGAAAATAATATTGATGTGTTAATCTCGGTAGTCTTGTTTGTTTTAATTCGAAGAAAAGTGCAGATGATGAACATCGAGTGCTGTGCGAAGAATATAGGCAACACGCTCATACGAGTCATGTTGAAGGCATTTCTAAACTGGCAATTTTAACACCAGCGACAAAGAACATGTATCCAGTGAAGTTTAATTTGGATTCGTTATACGATCAAGACTCATGCCAAACTCAAGAGGAGCTCACTGAAATCTCGAAAGTTACTCAACAAAGGTTTTCCAACCGTCTCAATGACATGGGTATGGTATACATGCATGGGTATGCAATCACGTTGGTGAATCTCGGGTCATTAGTTAAAAGGGATGGTTTTCAAGAGGAAGATTATCTTCGTATTTTGGAGCTCAACTTGCCATATTTTGTAGATAAAAGGGCTTATCCAGAGGATGAGGTCGTTTTTCAGCGGGATGGAGATCCTAAGCATACCACTTCGTTAAAACTTACCTTCATAATCAAACATTTCGAAGGATACAGTGGCCAGCTCAAAGCCCAGATCTTAATCCGATCGAGAATTTATGAGCTTCATTGAAATAGCGATTGTCACGTTACGATAATGCACCAAATAATTTGAATGATCTTTGGAATCGGGTTCAAGAAGATTGGGCTAGTATTCCTCGCCAACACATCGGAAAACACATCGGAGTTAAAAGTGACATTAAAGCCATGAGCCTTTGGACAAAATGCTAAAAATATGGCTCTAAAAACAGTAATTCAAGAACATGCATAAGTGGATACATTGAAATTTTTTATTTAATGTTTTATAATTTTACTTTTCTATTCAATTCAAAGGAAATTGTAAGGAGTTATTTATTCCGTAGTAATAAAGAGTTTAAACAGAAAAAACCTGGGTAGAATTGTCGCATTGTTGAGGGTTTGAGAGATGTTTAAAGTGAAATTTTATAACTATGTATCCACATGTGATCGCCACTGTATATTATTATTATTTTTTTTATTGTAGTTTAGAATGAATCCTAAATTACAATAATTTTATAGCCAGAGCAACGAAGGCCTTCAGGCTGGCCACTGTATATGTTCATCATTAAAGTGATCAAAAACGTTGAGCATTGTCAAAAAACGTAAGCGATAGTATTTTCAAACTTTTGGTCGGCTGTGAATAAACCAACAAACGAACTAACTAATGAATACACAGACCCAAACACGCACAGAGCACAGATGTATACGACGAACGCAATCAAGCTATCAACCAGGAGTACGCGGTAGGAGAGACAGAGATAAACTTCTTGCACACATCAAAACAATTTGTTAGCTCTTTACGGTTATTGCCTTTCTCACACCTTATTACCAAGAAGGTAAGGAGCCCAACAATATACATATGTACATACACACATACACATTACATGTCTTGATGAAGTGTGGAAAAATGAAAGAGGTCCAAAATCAGAAGCTGTTGGCTGTTGGCTACAGCACAGGCAACAGTAGTATGGTTTGCCACCAGTAAGAGAAAGGAGTGGAATGGTTAGAAGAAGATGTGGCAGAACGAACACTAAACAAAGCGGTTGTCGTTGTCCACGTTGCGGAGAATTGTGATTGTTGTTGCTGCTGCAACTGATTTCGTTCTGCTCCTTTTGCGTATTGCGCACCCGATAAAAATGTACTGATCAACTGATAACTGCCTATTTGTATGAAATGTGTCCGATTTTTCGTCTGTGAAAGTTTTTTTATTGTTGGCGTTGTGTTCTTAATATTGTTATTGGTGTTGTTGGTCCAGTAATTATGGCACAGCATGTATGCGCCCTACAGGAGGCAATAAAATCGTAAAGCGCCAACGACAGCGACAGGTGCTGTGCCATTGTTTATGACGTAATAGAGATAACTGGTTAAAATGGTTGTTGAAATCCATGTACAGAATCTAGAAAAAAGACCGAGCATAAAAAGCGAACGCATAAAGGTACAAAAAAGGTTGTGTATACAAGCGAGAAAACAATGAGTGGGTGTGCAACAGTAGTAAGAAAAAACGCAGTCAAACCAGCGAAAGTTTAGTCATGCACGTGATTGTTTAGCATTGTTTTGACTCTAACTTAGGTCCCCCTCTCTCTCTCTCTCTATCTATCTCTCCTAGCGCAGCTTAACCGTCAAAATGAATGAATAACTAAAAAGCCGGCAAGTTAAGCTTTCGAATGAATTGGCGACAGGATTACCGTAGTTGTTGTTGCAAAGAGTGGTTTACAGAAGACAATATATACAAAATATATACAAAAACGCAGCAACGATCAGAACAGTAACAACAACGGACATATTGACATCGCATCACCAAGGTAATATATATATATATATATATATATATATATATATATTTAAGGTATATATGTGTGTGTCGGTAGCGAACTGATTGCCTAACTGAGATTTTTTCTGGCTTTAGACACAGCCGCAGATGTTAATACAGACGAAGTAAGAAAGAGACACACTCACATATAGTGATGAACAAAAAGGCAGACAAAGGGACGGAGCAGCATAACACCGTTAGTAAATAAAAAACAAGAACCAAAACAACAACTATCTACAAGTCGACTCAAGTGACTATACCGGCATGGATGTCTGCCCGCTTGTGTCTCTGTCACTTATTCTGTGGTGTTAGCCAACAAAAAAAACGAGCAAATGGGCGTGCGATCGAACGCAAGCAAACAAAACTTGACGAGTTGCTAAGAAGGAGCAGCTACAACAATAATAAAGATACAACAACAGAACATGTGGAGCTGAAGGTGAATTGTGGCAGCAACGGCAGCAGACGTCATCGTCAATGTTGTAGTCGTTGTCTTTGTCGATGAAGAAGCAGAATCCAATTTCGGTAGATGACTTTACGCCTTTTTAAGAGCAGCAACAACGACTAATACAACAACAACAGGCGAACGAGCAAAAAATAAAACGCAAACCACTATCGACAACAACAAAAACAGCAAATAGATTGCTCCGGTGATGTGTGAACGACAGTCAGGCGTTCGGTCGGTCAGTTGTTCGTTCACATTATTTTTTTGCCACTTCTCAACGCTCCCTCGCACACACTTTCGCATCATGTCACACTCTGTACCTGAGCGTAGCATGCTTAACACGGCTTTAATGCCACTTGGCTATGCTTAACTCGATTCGTGTCGACTTGGTTTGGTTCGTTTCAGTTCAACTTGACTCCTCGCATCACTGCTCTCTTTCTATCATGGCTCTCTCACTCGGACATTCATACTCCTCAACAATTGCTGCTGTCGTCGATCATATCAGGTGTATTGCTGCTGGTGTTTATACTTGTTGATGTTTTTGTTGTTTTTGCTGGAGATACATTTTTGGTTGGATTCGATGTTTTTTCGTTTGGTTTGGTTTTGTTGCGATGCGTCGCGACGTCGTTGTCGCGACTGTCGGTTGGTTGGAAATACGATACAATACTATACGATACGACCAAAGCAGCAACAACAAAAAGGCGAAATATTCAACATGATTTAAAAAGTACGAACTTTTAAATCATCTCAAACACAACAAAAAGAACAGTAAAAAAGCATAAAAAAGACGGCATGTCTCAAAGTAAAGAGCAACAGCACAGAGCATTCGCTTCGTCTGTGTATGTGTGTCCGTGTTGGAGTAGGAGTTTGCGGCTGAGTCTGTTGTGTTGTGGTGGGCGTGCGGTGGGTGACGCCCGCTTGGGGTTAACCAACCATCTAAAGTGAGTTGTGTGTGTGTAAGGAACAAGAAATATGCGCGACAGCTAAACGAATGGAAAACAAGCAAGAGTGCAAGCAGTTTGAAGATGCCAACAAGAGGGCAACCAAAGTGTTGCAGGTGCTGTCAGACGTGGCTTGGCCGGCTAAAGTTGCTGCTTGATACTGCTGATGCTGCTGCTGCTAAAACTCACTCTACTTCTCTGTCTCTCGCTCCTTCTATATAGTTACAAACATCCATATATACATATAAGCTTATGTATATACATATGTGTTTGAGTGCACGCTGCAAACAAAGAGTGACGATCACGTCTTTAACTACTTATGAAATTAACGCACCACTGACTTTCAGTGCAACGCGCCGCATTTGCTGATGCCCCTTTGAGTATGATATGGATTGGTTGAGTTTAGTTAAACTGAGTTCAGTTCGAGATTCTTGCACGCCGCGCAACAATTTACAGACGTCCGTTTCGTTGTTGTTGATATACTATATTTTTTTAATTAAAATTTTTCATTTGCCATGTACGCCAGGACAGAAGCGGTCGATGAAAGGCTCCTAAGCAAGCAAAGACAGCAACAGCAGCAACGCTTCAAACTGGAAAGATCCCCACAAACGAGTGAACGAACGAACGAAACATTTTGTGTTAAAAAGCCGGCAGCAGCAACAACGAGGGGGCAGTTGGAGCAACGAGAGCAAAGAGTGTGTTTATGCGCATTTGTGCTTACATGAGCGTGCGTACCGTGCTCCGCCGAACCAAGCGCGAAAAACAAGCGACGAACTAAATGAGCCCAATTCGCGTAAATGGGGGCAATCAATTGGTCATCGATGAACGAACGCGTCGATGTCGAATGTCTGTCCAATTTTCCATTTGTTTGTCTGCCCATTTAAGCGAATCTTCCACGCTCAAGTTTAATAGCGTCAGCCGTGTCTGGTGCTATTGCCTTTGGAGTCACTTTGTCTCGCGTTTTTTGCAAAACATACACACACACAAAAACAACAACAGCAAACGATCGATTGATCAACAACTTACGCATGCTCACACATGCCCACTCGACACTGTCCTGTACCGCCTAAGTGAGCTAATATGCATCACACTATACCCCACCCCCACTATATATCAAATATGCTGCAATTAATTGAAATAACTTGCATTCATTCGTGTAATCGAACTTCGACCGACCCGTTTCGTTCTTTCAACATTTTGCGATTTATTTACGTCAACATTTGTTTTTTATTGAATGATGTTTTACGGTTTTTTTTGCTTTCTTAACGTGTATCTCATTTATTTTTGTTTTGTTTGCTTTTAATACTATTGCATTTGCTTAACAGTTTGTTAGTTTATTACTATTTTTTATTTTTTAGTTTAATACAAACTTTGCGCTTATTTGGAAATCACACTATTGACTCAAATTCGTCTTATTTGGGGAGATCGTGAGTGTTTGTTTGAACACACAATTAGTTAAATAAATTCATAATACTTTCTAGGTAGACAACAACAACAAAAAATGCAAAATACCAAACAAAAAAAGAATAATTCTAAACTTTTTTTGTTTTGGCTTTTTTTATTTTAATTTTAAAAATTGTAATTTTTGCATTTATTTCTCTAGAAATTACGCGATGAACTTTGTTTGAACATTGTAAATTGGAAAAAATACTAAAACTAAACCGTTCCTTTTGGCTTTTTCGAATCTTTTGATTGATCTCGTGGCTGGCGGCAGACAAACGTAACAGACAAACTATACTTGGCAGTGTCACCGAATTGCAGCGGGGCATAATTCGTTAACGTACCGCATAAAGTACTAAAAGTACATAACGTCATGTGGAAGCAATAACAGTGATGTTGTGTCAATTGTCAATATTCAAATTTTTTATGTTAAAGTTGATTATATGTATGGTTGCGACAGTTTAATGCTAAATGCGACAATTTAATGCGGAAATGGATGTGATTAATGTTTATGTTTTGGTCATGTATAGTATGAGAAACGGTAATTTATATTCATTTCATGTTAGATCATATTTTTAAAAAAATACGTATTGCATAGTTATGGGGGCAGTATAACAGTTGCATTATATAACGATTACTTGGAAAGTTAGGTTAGCTTGACAGTCTTTATTGCTGAATTTGCTGAGGTTATGGGTAAGTGTATGTGCAACATACGGTAGGTAATTCAACGTATTGTAGAATGGAGAAACACTTAGAAATTTGGATATATTCTGTATAGAGGTGAACATGTAGCCTTAAAATAGAACATATCTCACCTATAAGCTAGAAATATGAAGCCAAAATCTAAACAATCTAAGAATCCTGTTTGAAAGGATTCAGCAATACAGCAAAGAAAATTTGCTGTTATGACTGTCAAACATCTGTGATCAATCTGCTATGAGAAATAGTAGTAGGTATTGTTTGTTTTATAGACAACTTGTTTATATTTAAGAAAACATATGTATTTATACTGATCACATACCACGTATAACATATACTGTATATTGTCTGGTGGAATAGAATAATTTAAAGAACAACTAGAATCAACGTTTTTTCTTGTGTCACAATGTGTGTTGTGAATGCATTTAAACATAATCCAATTCAATGTTTGTTCATTAAAACATAACTGTTGTAGTCTAGAACTGTTATCAATATAAATCGAATGCCAATTGAAGAGATATATGAATTGTATTGCATGTATAGTACAAATCACTGAATGCGATCATAAATTTCTTCATACACAAATAAACGTTAGGGAATGCCTGAGGGCGCACTTTCTCAACTGATTTCTGTAACATTTCTGTTACAACGTACAGAACTCTTATGAATCACTGTTATTAGTTTTGCTGTTATTCACAACAAGAACCATTTGTAATTTGTTATTTGTCATTCACAGCGATAATAACAAAATTGAATTGGAAAATATCGCACCATCCCTAAGGCAAACAAAACTAAAACGTAGAGCGGAGAAGGCACAGCATTTTGTCCGCTGGCTCCGCGTTTTGCGGCTTTGTGAGTGTGCTTGGTTGCGTCCATTTCTTTATTATTATAAGATGCAAACTGAATAAATAAATAAAATCATAAAGCAAGAGAGTCACAAAATGTTGCAAAGTATTTGGCGGGTTTTTTATAAGAATCCAAGTGAAAATGCGCAACAGCAGCAGCAGCTGCGCCCGCAGCAAAAGAATCAGCACCAACGACACAACAGCGACATCTATTGCAACAACAACATATGCAGTGTTTGTGATAATAACAATAATAACAACGACTGCGAGTACGAGTAGAAAAGCCAAAAAACTAATTTTCAAATTTCAATGTGTGTTTTACATATCCATGCGAGTTTCGTATGTGTGTGTGTTTTTTATTATTATTTGTATTTGATTTAAGCGCAGCGTAATTTTGTTGTTTTTTTTTATATGTTTTTTTGTTGCAATCTCATTAACTCTCCCTCTCCGTTGTCCCATAACTAAAGACCTCATAAATAAGTAAAAACATAAAGCTGAATGAAAGGGTTTAGTCGTAAAAGTTGTAGTGGTGTAAGTACGCGGGCAAGAACGGCAAAAACCGAAGGAGTAATATCGACAACAACAACAATAACAAAAATAACTACAACCGCATCGGCGGTAACACATTCAGTTGCATTGACGTCTTTAGCGGCGGCAGCAACAGCGGCATCACCAACAAAAGTGGCGGCGGCGAGAGAGAAACCAACAATAAAACCAACAAAATCATCGGCGTCGTCTGCAGCAACGTCGACGCCGACGTCTACAACCAAAAGGCAAAGCATCAAAAGGTTTAAAATGAACGTGTTGCAAAAAGCTGGTAAGTCTCTCCTTAATTTTTTCATTTCAATACATTTGACCTCACTCTCGTAGTTCAATTCAGTGTAGTTTCATTGGTGTCTGAAAAAGAAATCTTTTGCATATGCATTTGTGTGTGTGTGTATGTGTGTGTGGGTTTTTTGAGGAGTAGTAGCGGCATTTTGGCGCTGATTCCTATCTTCCGAAAGTGTGATTCATACAGCATCATTTTGAAGGGTTCTCTCTGTATCGCTCTCAAGGGCTCACCTCTCTGGAACAAAAAAACTCGTTTGTTGTTCTTTTTATTTTTTTTAATATATATTATTTCGTCATTTTTGTGTTGTGGTTTTTGTGGTGTCCATCGTTCCCATCCCACAATCTTTTTTTTTGCCTCGTCGCGTCGTGTCTTACATAGTTTATACACTTTTATCAACAAGTTTATTAATAACCTTTAAGAACTGTAAAACGTAACAACAACAACTAAATTATGTACACTTTAATTTCTCAACGCCTTCCAGTGCATGACGACGGGGCCAATGTCTGTTGACTCTAATTTTGCTGCTTTTGCTAACGCCGCTTCATACGTTGTCACAGTCAGCGTTTCATTTTTCTCCTCAGTTTAGGTGCGTGCCTGAAATATTTGCCTTTGCTCATTCATTCAAACCAAATTTTCGTGGTATCGCTCTCTCTCACTCCTTGAATAGTCTTTGCTCACTCCCACACCCACTTATGCTCAGCTGCTGATGATGCTGTTGATGATGCTCAGTAAATGTTGTCGGGCGGTGGCAGTGGCGGCATATAAATATATATGTATAAATAGTATATTTTTGATTTTTCATTTGCGCCAGCAGCAGACGCAGATTTTATGCTGCCGCCTGCCTTTTGCCTATTCCATAGCGTACAAGCACACTATTTTCTACCTCAGATGAGTTTTTTTTGTTCTGGCTCCCTTACTTTTGTTTTCCTCTTTGGTTGTTTTTGTGTTATTATTTGTACTCTTCTTATTTATCGCCTTTGGCTGCTGCTGCTTATTTATTTCATTATTATTGTGAGTTATTTGAGTATATTTCCTTCCGTCATCTCACTTCCTATTTGGGATTGTTGAAAATCATATAACGGTTAAGAAAACAACTAAGCAACCAGGTAATGAAAACAATGACTATGAAAGCCAACTCGAGTGTTTGTGGCAATGTGTTTACGCGTTAAAAATCTATTTACGTAATTTTCTTACAGCTCCTTACGTTAGTTATTTATTATTGTCATGGTGTGGTTTTTATAATCAGCATCATCCTTCAACAGCAACATATTTTTCCCACCAAATCTCATGAGCTGCTTTTAGTGTTTAAAATTCAGTGTAGTAGTGTAGTGGGGGCCTCCAAAAGAGTAGTAGTGGGCGTCAGGGTATCAGTAGGCTTGGCTGACTGGAATTTAGTGGTAAGTGGTAACAGAAAGCCATACAGCTAAATCAAGCAAGCGCCTACTAAAGAGAAAGAGAGAGTAAGCAAACACGCACATTCCCTCGAGAAGAGAACGGAACGGAACACATGAAAAAGAGAGTGGGCTGTTAGATGCTGCTGCGGTGTCATTTAGCATTGTTGTTAACTTTTTTTGCTTGAGTAAAGGGGAGTTTTAGGGATACAACACAACAGAAGCATTAACTGCCCTGCATAACGTTTAGGGGTTTATGTATATACATATATATATACATAAATATGTCTACATAAGTATATTTGACTCTTCACTTTTTCATCACGTTGCTGCGGCTACTTTTCTCGTTTAGTGTGGTATTTTCTCACTCGTGTTGCTACTCCTTTTGTCGCCTCTCTACCTGTTATCTCGACATCTTGAAATCTATGTGTGGCATATACAAATTCCACCTCCGTCAGGGCTGCTTCTTGTGTTGTTTGGGTTAAAAGCTGTCGCTGTTGTTGTTCTTTTCACTGAATTGAGTATGCAATCTAAATGTCAACTACGTTCTATGGCGCAATTCAGTGTGGTGGAACATGCGTGCAACTTCGCGTTTAGGCGTAGGTGTTGAGTGCAGTTCAAAATCTATTTGCAGTTCTTAAGTTAATGCACCTACACATATTCACATGCATCAATTCACGCACAAGTGGTGATTTCGTTTTTCTCGTTTTCATTCTCATTCCTTTTTTTAGTTTTTTTTTGTTTTTTTTTTGTTTTTTTTTGTTTTGAGTTGTGTACCTATGATTGCACATTTAACCTATGCCCGTTCCGGCGCTGCCTTTGTGGTCAGTCACTGCTACTCTTCTTATTAACATTCTACTGCCAATGTGGTTGCTACTTTGACTCTCTTTCCTTTGATGCTACTAAAAGTACTGTAAAAGGATGTGACCAATCAAATCCGCACAGTACAAAAACGTGCGAAAGGTCAGTTTGTGCCGGCAGTAGCAGTAGCAACAGGCAGTAAATTGGTGAACTGTGTAAAGGCGTTGTGTGTATGTGGTCATGGTAGGAGTGAGGGTGGGTACTGTTTGTTGTTGGTTGGTTGCCGTTTTACCGCACCTGTCAACCATAAAACATATATATAACTATCATTTGATAAGAGCGCAAGTTTTTGTTTTGTTTTTTGTTCTGCTGCCTTTGTGTGTGTGAGAGAGAATAATTGTTTGTGCCGCACGTGGTGCAGGCCTTATCGCAGCCAAAGCAAATATTTTTCACAAACCTTGCAAAGCTTTACTTTATTGTAAATGTATTAGTTTTCTTTAATAAAATTGACTTTGATTTTCACTTATAACCCGATACAGCCTCCACTAGAGGAACACTGAAAATCGACTTTACATACTTTACATACAAACCTATACGTGATGCTCCAGAAAGAACTCAACCTTGACACTTAAATGGCTTATAAGCTTAATTTGTAAGCGATGTATATGGTTTTGGTCATCAAAAATATATACAGATTATAATAAAAGTTCTTCTTACGAACGCAGTTTATTGTTTTTTTAGAACGAATTTTATTTAAGGCTTTAGTACTCTTACTATACTTTGGGAAACTATACATTTGTTGCCCTCTTGGGCGAACACAAATTTAATAGCAATGAGCGAATTAGGAAAATATAAAAAGAGAACAACAGAATTTACATTAGAGACAAATTAAATTAAATTGGTGACTCCCGTGTGAAATGAAGTTTTATTTTTTTCCGTATACAATATTCCGTATATAATATAAAGGAAAACGGATTCGCGTTCCAAATATCTACCTTCGAGGGGATTTTGTCTTTATATAAAAAAATGTGAGTATTTCCTACGGCAAATTACTAGCAATTTTAGAGCGGGAGTTTTGTTAGGTAAATCACAATGTGTTGTAAATATCCTCCGGCTTCTGTCCATGCAACATATCATATATAGAAGTTTGGCCTTGAACTGGTCGACATCTGTCGGATTCATATCTGAAGCTTCAAAATTATACAATTAAAAGACATACTATTCCTTTTTTGCCATTTGTATAACGATCTATCTGAAGGATCAGCTACTCCCGACTGCACTGCTTCACTCGCCCTAGCCTTTAAATTTCGTTCTAGAAGTATGAAAGTTTTGAGATCTAGCCTTAATGAACCAATAAAAGCAAATTTTGCGTACGTCAAAGACACTTGTTCGCTTTTTTTTGTGCAGCCTGTGTGTGAACCTCAAAAACAACAACTTGATAAACTTCACCTCTTCGCAATTACAGTGAAATCTCTCTTAGGCGGACAGCCACGGTTCCAATGAAATTATCCGGCCACGAGAGCTGTGCGCCTAGACAGTCAAAATGCTTCATTATAGCAATTTATCTTATCAGTTGTTTATACGTTAAGCTCTTCCTCTGAATCACTCAGTATCACTTTAGTGTCATTTATATTTTCAAAATAAATTTTAATGGTATCTTCAGTACATACAATGCTATCGATACTTATAATATCCTCCATAGTTCGTTCATTTAATGCGACAACTGAAAGTAAGTGTGGATGTACATCATCTTCAGCATCAAATTTACCAGTGGTGTGTCTATAAATGATGCTTTACGAAAACATACTACGTTTATATGGCAACTAAAAACAGTTTAGCTAAAATCGGATTGCCTTAGAACACTATTTGTAAGTGTTTATATGTGGGTCTTCATTGCGTTCTTATTTTTCTTCTTCACAGTTTCTATGCGCATAAAATGTTATGTGCATTACCCATCAGAACAAATTATTTAAAAAAAACCATTGTATAAAATAAAATATAAATGTGTAAGGCTTATCTTGGTTTTTAATAACATTTTACAATGATTTTTTAGTATTTAATTCGCAAAATCATTAAAAAAATGAAAATAAAGCAAAATAATTACATAATTACGAAACATACAGTTTTGAATAGCGACTTGGTTAGCGTCGGGTTTAAAAAGCGACCTACGCTGAATGCACTTACTGCGTTAAAGCGCTCTGGAAAAGTGGTTTACATGTGCGTTTTACGTCGAAGTGATTTTAGCTAAACCACTTTTAGTTGCCATATAAACGGGGTAACAGTTGATAGTAGTTGTTGATTTATCCCAAGAGGCTTTAAACGAAACATAAAGCGTCAAGTACATTAATAGATTTAGACAACACTGATGCTGATGTGGCTATGTACACGTTTGATGCTATGTGTTTTAAGATCAAACTTCGGTGCTGTACTTTACAATTTTGAATAATTCCTTGATCTAAAGGTTGGCATACTGATATTGTGTTTGCAGGTAAAAAATTATGGTAGCATTTGTTAAAACCAATTGTGTAGGCTGAGATGAGGCATTATCCAAAAAAAAAAAGGATTTTTCTTTTCTGACATCTCAGAAGACGTCACCCACGCCTTTTTGTTAGATTTCCAAGTAGCCGGTAATTCACTGATGGAAATATTTTTTAAAGCCCTCGGTCTCGCGCTTTACCAATAACTAACAATTCTTTTCCCCCCAGCCATGCTTATACAAAATAAATAGTGAGTCTTTCCTTCGATTGTCTGCTACCAATTAAGTTTTCGTTTTTATGGCCAAGGTTTTGTCAGGCAATGCATAAAAAAAGGCCGCTGTCGTCTGCGTTGTATACATCTTCCGGTCTGTAACCACTCAGCAAGGAAGGAAGTTTTACATTAAATTTGTTGACATCCGTTGGAGATACGTCTGACGCTTCTCCAGATATGCACTTGAATGAAATATTGTGGAGTTTTTTACGTGTTTAGCTATTTATCTTGCCTTGGCTTTTACGATCGGTCCAGATGTAAGAATATCTTTGCTTCTTACCTTTACGAACCAATCGTAGCACAATTGGTCAACTTGGGAGCCTTGTGGCGTTAGACAATTTTCCTTTTGCTGAACATTTATTCCCGATTGCCATTTGGCTTTGATGGCGTCTTTATTTTTGAAAATTTCGGCAGCTTGTGTTTTTCTAATATTAAATCCTTAAAAATATGAATAGGTAAACAATTGATTTGCCCAAACTAAGAAATTTTACCTCTTCGCTAGTTCACGCACTGATAGCTTTTCTATATCTTGCATATTCATAATTTAAATTTTTTCTTTGAATGAAAGTAAATTTCGTGGTGCCGTTCTGATGTCTGCAAAGCAAAGTAACCAAAAATGGGAATCCCCCGTTTTCTTGCTTCCAACAATTTATTCTAAAGTAACAACATGTAATCACCCAGGCCCCAATTTTTATTCGCAAGTTTGTTCGTAAGAAAGAGTTTATTGTCCCCCTGCAAGAGTTGTATAGTATGAAATGTAAATAATGAAGTGTTCGCGTCCGGTCAATGGAACGTCCGCCCAGCGGAATGTATTTTGTTCTAAAAACATAACGCAAAACTTGGGGCTAAGAAGTTTCTCCTGCCTCAGGAGATGTCCGTCCGAGGGAGCTGTCCGTTAGTAGAAATTTCACTGTATACGCACGGACTTTTTTTTATTTAAACACCGTTGTTTCTCTAAGACACAATATTATCTTGGAGTAATTTTATGGCTCTGAGGCAGATAATCGAATAATTAATTGCAAAAAGCACATTTGACACGAGCTAAGCAACTAATCCCCATCCCTCTAATCCTTAAAAGCTATAGCATGAGTGTGCTCATTTTTGTTAAAAGTGGAATCACCACATTTATTGACATCAGCAGAATTTGTAATAGGGTAATTACAGATATTATAAAATTCTTGCTTGTGTGTGTGTGTGTTTTTTTTTTACTTTGTCCGCTTATGCGAGATGTATTAAACAAATTTTTTTTTTAAATGGGGTTCATTTATTGGAGCGTTCAATCATGGGAATGTCTTTTCTATGAAGACATTTATAAGAAGCTTGCGTAGAAGATATTTGTTATCGGTTATGTGAGTTGTCCGTTATGAGAACTTTCATTATTATTTCTTGAGAAAAAAATGTTCGCGTGTTAATTTATTACCCCCCCCCCCCCACATATTTAAAAAATAAAAAAACTTTTATGATCGGCTCATATAAGCCATCTATAACCATAAGACATAATTTAAACAATCTACTAATAGTCCTACTAAGTAAAGGATATGTACACGACATATGGGGAATAAAAAAAAATTTCTTCCTTTGCGAACTGAGCCAAAAAAACCGTGTAAAAAATACATGCGATATATCGTACATTTTAGGATATGAATAATAATAAAATCCATGAGATTTATAACATAAAAAACAATTCATTTTGATTGAAAAAAAAATTACGATGCAGTAAAAATGCGTAAGTGCAACATATAAAAATTCAAATTTAAATTAGAAATATAAAAAACTATTCATCGCCTTTTTTTATTTGACTAATTTTGTAAAGCGTGTGTTACTGCAAAATTGTGTAAAATAAGAGTTTGGTTTCCATACATATTTATTATTATTATTATTTTTTATTGTAGCTTAGAATTAATCCTAAATTACAATACTATTATAGCCAGAGCAACGAAGTCCTTCAGGCTGGTTTCCATACATATGTTTGAGTATATTGTAGATAGATAAATTAAAATGTATTTCTCATTTGATAAGCCGTCGCACATCGTTGCTGGGATTAAACGTGACAATTGGCGGTACTCTATACATGCTAAGCTGGGCTGAGTTCGCATTTACTTGTTGTTACCCTTGCTGGCACTGGTGGACATCATTACTGTTTTTCATCAGCAATGCCGCCCGCCGTCATCACCGTCAACATCTATATCAGTGCGCGCGTATCTCTATCAGCAAAGTCAAAAAGTAAAAATGTCTGGTGTTTTTGTTTTTTGATAGCAAAGCACCACTGAGCAATAAAGCGAAACAAACCAGCTAGATCCCCATGTACTTCAAACTAAGACAATTCAACGTGCACGTACACCAACAACAACAACAACAGCATCAGCAATAACAATAAAACACAAATCGCAAAACGCTGACGTTTAGTTCGTTTGGTCTAGTCAGACAATCAATCAGTCAGTCAGTGAGCTCTATATAGTCTATGAAACTGACTGGCGAAGCCGCTCAAATCGTTTTTTCATTTGAGATACGCGAACAGTCGTCAACGAAATTTTCACTTATACGGTTTGTTCGTACGATCGATCGATCAAATCAATCGTTCGTTTGTCCATACGATGGACTACGTTATCCAATAAACGCAACAATAAAAATAACAAAGGGAGAAGGAAAGGAGGAAATCGCGTTGTAATGCAAAACTTGTTAACTCTGAAGAAACTGTGGCACACAATTGTAATTGATACCGTTCGAAAGCATTGTAATCGGGCGTTGTACGGGGGCAGCTAATGGCAGCGCAGCAATGAGATACGAGTGTATAGCAGCGGTTAAAACGAAAAAAAAACCGCAGACATTTAAGTGATATTTATACTTGAAAACGATCGTATGTGATTACTTCAAACGGAAGAAGATATAAAAATAGCGAGAAAAACATACATAAAGTAGAACAAAGTTGCTGAAGCGTGAGTTGAGCTACATAAGCGAACGTTTTGAATTACGTTCGTCGATTTGCTCATTCGTTTGTGTTTTTGTTTGTATAAAGTTCACTACTTAAAGCACAAAGTTTATGGCAGTGTAGCGACTGTGAAATAAGAGGGGTGATTAATAAAAAAAAAATAAACTGTGCAATGCGCGTTTTAAGCGCTGATTTACGCTTGCGGCTTAAAAATCGCAAACCGCGACCATTAAAGCGTACCGCAAGCGCCGACGATGCTGTGGCGACGAATGCAACAAATGCAAATGTAGTCGACCGCAACAACGACAACGACTATGATGGTAATGGCAGCAATAGCGATGGGAATAGTGTGATGCTGCTAGGTGAGCGCGCCTCTCTAATCAAATCAATTAAATCAGTTAAACAATCTCACTTTTTCGCATGCCATCAACGTTATAATCATCCACATCATCATTATTGTCTTAAACATCATAATTGACAATGACACAGTGTAACTCGTTCACTCTTTCATACGAGGTTGGCGTGAAAAGTTCAGTGATGATGAGGAGCATTTTCAATATATTAATAAATAATTCGAGATACCGAGTATTTAGGCTTTCAGCGGAAGTGAATGCCCTTTTTCAACTTGCTGAGGATTTCGACTTAACGTGGTTTGATTTATCGAGAGTCTACTGTATTTAATAACTATATATATGTATATATATATGTATGTATGTATGTAGTATTCACCATTAACAGAATTTCGCTTGAACGAAACTCCATTTTTTCCAATTTAACGTTAGCAATTGACGCTATTGATTGTTCAATAAACTGTCAAACACACACAACCACAGCAATCGGCCTGTAGAATACACATAAAAAATTAGACACGAAATTCTTCACTCCAGTCTCGTTCACTAATAAAACGCACCAACCGCGAGTTCTGCCATTCACAAGGAAACGCGGTCATTTTTCTTCTTCTTTCATTGACTCTAGCTTTATCATTTGCTTGCTCTTAAGCTCGAAGACTCATGTGTTTGTTTGTTTATTCTTCTTTTTTTATTCGTTTGTATTTTTTGTTTGTTGTTAGTTGCTGGATTATTTTTATTTAAATAAAATATGCATTATTTAATCTTTTGCTTATTAGGTATTTTTGTTGCAATTTGTATTGTTAATTGAATTTGACTTTCGCTACAATTTCACGCGTCACTCTTATCGTCGATCTTTTAATTTCGCATTGATAAATAAAAATTGTCACCTGTAGGAAATGCAGACATTTGTTTGGAGATACCATTTCCATTGCATTACTGTACTTTTGTCGTGTTTTAGAGTTTTTTGTTGTTTATTTATTTGTTTAGTTGCTATTATTGTTATTTGTATGTGGCGGTATTTTTTTCATAACAATTGAGCAACACATTTAGTTGTTGTTTGTGTAATGCTAACATTATATCGAAAGTTTGTAATAAAACAAAATAAAACAACATATATCTAGATATAGATTAGATACATAGATACTTTTGAGATAGATGTATAGATAGATACTTTACCTATTAGTAATTTTTGTCATTCGCATTTGCATTCGCGTTTTTTTTCTTTGCCTTTGTTCTCGTATTGTAGGGTGTGTTATGTATGGTGTGCTGCACGCACCTGTGTTGAATTTCTTTTATATGCAATTTTTTAAAAAATGTTTTTCTCTCCAACCTGGCTAATTGAAATTTCTCCAATTTTGCATTTTTATTTCCTTTTTTTTTTGCACACACATACCCGCATGCATACAGAATTGTTCGTTATATTTAGGGTGTCTTTGCTAATTGAGGCATTACGACTGTCGCGAGATGACATAATTGGCCCGAATATGATGTACTTTTTTTATTATTACTATTTTTGTTTCTGTATTGTAATCTTTCACAGTGACCCAAAATTACGAAGTAAATGTTTGAGTGAATAAAATAAAATTTCTTCTAAATCGTGCAATATGTAATTTTTTATATTCTAAATGGAATTTAATTTGTTATACTAGAGGTGTTCTAAGATAAATCATGAGCACAAAAAAATTGAATTAAATTAAATAAACTACTTCATTTAATTTAAAAGATCGAAGAGAGGTCTGTGTTAAGGGTTTTATAGTAAGCTTTGCTTATAACAGATAGTTCTGTTAAAGCAAAAGTCGTTTGGAAGAACAATATTTCTATTTGTTCACCTCTTCAGGTGAAAATCTTAACAAAACAGATTTTTCGAAAAGAAGTGCAGAAAAAAAGGAGTATTTGGTAAAAGTGCCAGCTCAACAAATTGATTGGAATTTAAAGTGGTCACTCCCTACCGAACATATTTTCGGTTTTCTTTGTACTCTATTGAAAACTTGCTCAACCAAACTGAACGAAATATTCAATCATATCCACTCATTTAGTTTTGGTTAAGCAAGTAACTGATACAACGTTCACTCAATAAACAATCATACCTAAAAACTCTCACTCAATGGTCAATTTTCATATATTTTCTCAAATAACCTTAAAACTATTTAATTGAAAAGTAGAAATAAAATGCAGTCCCTTTTAACGCAACTTAATCAAACCAGTATTTTTATTGCATAAAGAACTGCATTCACCGAAGTTGTTGTTTCGATAAGCGTTAAAAAAAGTTGAGTAGGCATCCGGACGATTGTCCGCCTGCCTAAATGTTGGTTACGTTTGTACCCACTATACACAATTGATTTGTCAACTTAAAGTTATTACGAGTCTGTGTGTTGAAACTTTCTTTATTTTGCATTCGAGTTTCTTTAAAAAAAAAAATTAAATGAGTCAACGGAATCAACGGAATTCGGAGTTCGAATTCAATAAACAATATGCCTTTTATATACTGTATACGAACGAAATCATTTTCAACGTAGTTTTAATAAGACCTCACTGTGGCTCTTGTTGAAGTTAACTTCATTCACCCATAATAACTAAATAATAATAACTAAAAAGCGTCAAAGTGTAAAAAACGTATACACATTTTTATACACTTCATTCAGTGTTGCGCATGGCATTATTAATTTCCTCTCAACATTTTACAAAAGCCAATGGTCAGTTATATCTGTATGATGAGATGTATCGAGGCATGAGCAACTTTTCTTATATGTTTTGTGTTAAATTCAAATTAAAAAGTTGCTTACTTATGATAATGTAGTGCACTCGGAATAACGTAAACATCCTAAAACTTGAATACTACTCTAAAACACTCAACAATTCAATGCTAGTAGCGCCCAGCGGTCGAAATCTGTGTATTAATATGTATATAGATTTGTCGTACGTTACCTAAACTTACTAACCAAATGACGATAATGCAACCGAAAACATATTATACGCCTTATACATAAGGCTTGTCTTATACTATATACATAAAGTAGCGCTTCATTTTGATACAAACACAAATTAGTAAAACATAAACAGTTGAAAATTTGTACCTAAAATTTGTCAATATGTTTCACATGAGAGCCTCGCATAATTTTTTTTTATTGCCATAATTTAATTTTTTATTCAAATAATAATAAAACGTTAAAACTTAATAATGACTTTTTTGTGTTAAGGTCAGATAAACTTTATAACTTCAAGTTATGCCAAATGCATTATACTTTTTTCTCTGAAATGTCTGTACCATACGATGCAGGTTTGTTTATTGTCTAGAAAATGATAAAATTATATGTAAGGCGTTGGCGGGCGGGAGCTGTTGAAAAACATGTTCAATACTTTTTACAAACTCATATGTCTTCACTATATAGTGATCACTTTTGCTAAACGACTGATTCAATTCATTGAAGCGTATAAAACATTCGTTACAACTGCTTGTTATTATTATTTCATTTTTCCTTTTGACATTCTTAAATAGTGCTAACGGCATCAACGTTTTGGATAAGCCTATAAGCCTAAACAACAATTTTACAAAACACAATACAACATCAAATCATCAAAGTAGTCGACGCCGGAGACTGACAACAATAACAACAACAACTTACATTCCCGCACGCGCAGATTACACCAACAACGACAATATTAAAAGTAACAGCTGTGAGTGAATCCACGCCGCTGCTGACGTTGTCGGCGTGCGGTGACAAAGCGTCATATTTTATTGATGTTGTTGTTGTTATAAGTTCTCTGGATACTTCTTTTGGTGGGCGCTGAATGATTTTCTTCTTTTTTAAATTTTATTTTCACGTTGTTCGGTCGTCGCTGACGGTGCCGTTGTTGTCTTTCGTTATAATTCGCTTAAAACTCGTCTCCGAAGCGCTTCAAGTCAGTCACGTCGTAAACCTGAGAGCGTTCGAACTTGAACGGGTGCGAGTTAAGGCGAGCCACATTTCCATTTTTATCGGTTTGCATTGTCATGTGCATTTTCCACATTAAATTTTGATTTTCGTTTGTTGCATTCTTCAGTCGGCGCTGCAGAAGAAGAATACGCGAGTGAAAAAATAAACACATATTTATAAAAGAAAATTTTAAAAGAATTTAAACCTATTTTAATTCTGTGTGTGAGTTTGTGTATTCGTATAGTGAATTTCTTGTATTAAGCGATTTTTGTTTTGTGTTTCTTGCGCTTTCATTAAGGTACATACATACATATGCATGTAATTTGAATTCATTTAAAGCGCAACAAAAAGAAATAAGTGAACTAAAAAATCTAAAAATAATTTAAGCTTAAGAAAAAATCAAAAGTAAGAATTACAACGCTCTATGAAGCATTGAGAAATGAAAGCAAAACAAACCTAACAAATTGAGTCTGACGTAGTCCATACACACTCTACCCCACCTCCAGCACACTGCCACCAATGGTATGGAATGGAATTATGTCATTTAGTCGTCGCCTATGGGCTGCCCGTATGCGTGTGTGTATGTGTTTTAATGGTGTTTCTCACTCTGTTGTTGTTGTTCCATGTTTAAGCGCTACAGTCACACTTGAATGCAACATTTTTTGTTTTCTTTCTTCCCCTTCTTCGTCTTTTGCTATTGTTTTAATACTATTTCACATTTCTCTTCCGTTCGTATACATCTTCGTGCTTCATGCTTCCTTCTCGCTTCCAAACTCAACACTAACTGAGCCCACATAACACGCACTACTTGTGACCTTGAAATCTTTATCTATATCTATACTAATGTATACTTGTGTACTATATACTTATAATATAATTATAATTAATTAATAATTAATAATAATAATAATGTTTGTTTGGATGTTAGAGCTAATCTTCGAAACTACTATCCGATTTCAAAAATTCTTTCACCAGTAGAATGCTACGTTGTCTCTGAAAGTCATGGGTTATATCTATATTTTATTTATTTATTTTTATTTTTTTCTTCTTAGAATTAAGTTTTTGCAAAACCACTGCAAGATCAAGCATGGAAAGTTTCGTCCGTTTTTCCGTTATTTCCGCTTTGCTTCTTCTTAATTTTTGTGTTTGTGAGTTGTTCGCAAAAAGAGTGGGAACGGATATTTGCGATGACAGTGAGTGTGCTCACTTATAAGTACAGTGAGAGCGCACAATATCAGCGTATTGGAAAATGCATGCCTACACATGCCAGGCAGTAATTATCTCTTTTTGTTTTGCAGTGTAACTGTCAAAAATATTGTTCACACTTTGGATTGCAATAAACCAAAGAAAGAAAGAATTGTAGTTCTGTGTAAATGTAGATTTGACTAAAGTTTGAGCAATATTCATGAATTGATATGGGGGCTATATGGTACAATTCTGCAGTCTGTCCAAATACAAAAAGGTTGTGCTAACAATAATATATGGAATAGTATTTAGGGTACCCTTTACCCGTCAGATTCGGCGGCTTCCGGCAAACGGGTGTGAGAAAAAGAAGACTTCGTGCAAAATTTCAGCTGATAAAGGTTATATGAATATATTTATGGGGTCACCGATGGCTAATTGTAAAATAGTGATTACAAAGTTCCCGGCAGAATTACATTGCTCTTCACTGTGTGAAGTGTATAAAAATGTGCTGCGCCTCTTTCGCTGCTTCAATTGCTAATTATGATAAGATCTCCCCTATTTAAGAGCTCTTTGTTTATTTTTCCCCTTTCGCTCGGAGCGAGCGTAAACATCTCCACACAGATGCGCTCTGTTTTTCTCTCTCTGGCTTTATGTGCCCTTATTGTTGTGTGTGTACTTGCTACCTTTTTAATTAGCTTATCATTTTATTATTGCTTCTGTTATTTTCTTTTATTATTTTTTTTCTTTCTTGGATTCAATCATTATTATTATTATTATTATTATTTTTTATTGTAGAATTAATCCTAAATTACAATACTTTTATAGCCAGAGCAACGAAGGCCTTCAGGCTGGTTTATTTTTTTTTTACATGTATTTAGAGGCTTATATTTAGTTTAGAAATAAGTTTTACAAAATTTTTAATATTTTCAATGTTGGCCTCTGCGAGGAGTTGGGTAGGACTGAGAATTTTTAAGGAGATGCATTGGTTGAGGATAAATTGGCAGTTATTCGTGAAATGTTCAATAGTGAGAGTGCTTCTATTGCAGTATGGACAGATCGGTGGTGATGTTTTCTTGAATAGGTGTTCGTGTGTAATCTTCGTGTGGCCTAGCCTGAATCTAGTGTAGATAATTGCGTGTTTTCTGTTTACAGTTATTGGTATGTTTGTTGGTTTCCGATAAGGATTTATTGTTTTATAATAGTGTGTGTATTCGCTCCAGATATTTTTTAAAACTAGTTTGCTTGTCATATTGACGAGGTTGTTAATGTCTTTCTGACTAAAAGTGTTGTGAAGAATTAGTGGGGCTGTTGTGGCGGCTTTTGCTGCTGTGTCCGCCAGCTCATTTCCTTTTATTCCTGCATGTCCTGGTGTCCACATTAGTTTTATTTTTTTATGGTTTGCGGATATCATATCTCTGATTTTGTTTATGGTCGGATCATTGTTATTTACATTTTGTACAGCGAGGAGTGTTGAAAGCGAGTCGGTGCATATTACATGTTTGGTTTTTTTGATTGCACTTACCAGTTCCACAGCCGTTAGAATTGCTTCAGCTTCGGCTGTAAAAATGGACGTGTAGAAGGGTGTTATAGCCAATCTTAGAATTTCATTCTCTTCAGTGACAACGATAAGTGCTGTTGAGTTGTCTGTTTTTGAGCCGTCGTCAAAGATAAACTTCCACGTAGGGAAATTGGATCGAATACTATTGAAGGTTGTCGTGTAAATCTCTTTGGGAGTTGAATCCTTTTTATAATGTGCGAGTTGGAGTATAATTGAGTTTTCACTAAGTTGCCATGGTGGGACCTTTTGTTTGTATTTTCGGTGAGTAGATATAATTATGTTGAATTCTGCAGCTTTTTTGATGATGAGTTGGAGGCTTGATGGTATTTTAAGATCTCGTTTCCGCTTCATTTGGTTGATTAGCGTTGTATGCATTGAAGATCCGGGTGTATTGGTTAGTCTGTTTATTTGTCTGCTGATGCTCCAATCGAGTCTGGTACTCAGGTCGGGGAGTCCAGCTTCTGAGAGGATGTTGGCGATAGGAGTGGTTCGGAAAGCACATAAAGAGAGTCTGATGGAGGAGTGATAGGGGGTGGATAATTTGTTAATATTGGTTTTGTTTGTTTTGCCGTATACACAGAGGTCGTAATCTATTTTGGATAATATTATTGCTTTTGTAACGTTTATGAGAGAGATAGTGTTACATTTAAGATTTTTGCTACTTAAACGTTTTAAAATATTTAATCTAGTGTTTAATGATTTTATTAGTGTATTAATATGTTCATTCCAAGAATATCTCTTATCAAAGATAAGCCATAATATTTTAAGATATTGTGTTTTAGGTATAATTGTATTGTTTATTTTAATCTCTATGTTTGTACAGTTGTGTTTTTTGCATACATGTAAGTGAGAGGATTTTTCGCTGGATATTTTTGTGCCACTAAAAGTGCACCATTGCTTTAATTTTTGGAACATATTTTTTATTTCAGTATCATAGCCTCCTTTTGGATTAAAAATGAGACACACATCGTCTGCGTACATTGTATGTGTAAAAAATTTGTTTTGATTTATTATGTGGCTTAATTTGTTGTAAGCTATGAGGAAAAGGGTGACAGACAGTGGGGATTCCTGCGGGATGCAATTATGTAGTTGCTCTTCTTTTGATAGGGTGCTATTAACTTTTACTCTGCATCTTCTATTACTAAGGTAACTGCGAGTGTAGTTAATAATTTTTGGTCCGAGTTTCCATTCGAGGAGCTGTTGAATAATGCAGTGAATTCCTACTCTGTCAAAAGCTTTTTCCATATTAATGGAAAGAACTGATACATGGTTTTTTGATGACAGTTTGTTGCAAATGTAATTATCTATTATTAAAAGAGGATCTATGGTGCTTCTGTTTGCTTGGTATGCGTACTGGTTTTGGGACAGCAAGTTTTCTTGGTTTAGATACCACATAATTCTTTTTAAAATAATTTTTTCTAGGGTTTTTGATATGCATGAGAGTAGAGATATTGGACGATAGCCATTAATTGAATTTTTTGGTTTATTGGGTTGCTTATAGGGATTAGAGTTGCTATCTTCCATTGTTGGGGAATGATGCTGGTGTCAAATATTTTATTATAAAGGTCAAGTAGTTTATTGATGCCAGCAGGCGGAAGCTTTTTTAACATATCGTAGGGTATGTTATCAAAGCCAGGTGTAGATCTTTTTAGGCTACTAAGACAGCTCAGTTGACGTGATAGATGTTTCAATTAGTTTTGCTTTTGGTTCCGGGATATATGTCAAGGGTGTTTGGGCTGTGTAACGGTGTTTGTTTGAGCAATCAGATCAGGCCCTGCTGAATGCATAGGCGATCTCCTTAGAGTCACAAGAGTTACCTGCTGCGGTTTCTATTGCATGTATGTGTGTGTTTTTTCGGATCCCTGTAATGATATGTACTTTATCCCAAAGCGTTTTTGTAGTTAAACTCGGGTTGATGTCATTGGTAAAGTCTGCGTAAGCAATTTTTTGGGCTCGCTTTGCTTCATACTTAAATTTGGCATTTGCTCTTTTATATTTTAGCATGTTCTCTGTGCTTAAATGTTTCCTGAGATTAGACATTTTACCTTTTCCCTTTTTAAGAGCTCTAGTTCCCTACTCCACCAGTATGTTGTCTTTTTCGTAGCGATTATTGGATTTTGGGTTGGTACGGAATCGTTTACACATGCCCTAATTATTTTAAGGAATTTGGCAGCTGCTTTATTTATGTTGTTTGTGATATTAATTTTTTGTGACTGTTCGTTGATGTTTTTCTGAAATTTTTCCCAGTTGGCTAAGTGCAGTTTGTATTTATGTGTTTTGAAATCTACGTTATTTGGTACTTTAAAAAAGAGATTGATGTAAATTTGAAAATGATCGCTTCCATATAAATTATCGCAAATAGACTAGGAGGCATTAAGGTTAAGTGGTGGTGAGCACATAGAGATATCTACGTTCGTAAAAGTGATCATAGTTGTGTAGTGTGTATGATCGCCATTGTTAAGTACGATCAGACTACTGTTCTGTATGAAATTTCCAACTACGTTGCCCCTTTTATTGTTTGAAGAAGATCCCCAAAGTGAATGCCAGGCATTGAAATCTCCTAGCATAAGTACTGGCTTGTTAAAGTTGTTGAAAAGGTCATGAAGATCCTGTTCAACGAACTTGTCAGTTAGCGAGATGTAAATATTTAATATTATAAAAGGAGTTTCTGATTGAATTTCTGCAGCGATGGCAAGAATGTTGGAAATTAAATCTATCATTTTATGTTCAATGGAGTTTGATCTGAGGAGAGCAACTCCTCTGCTGGCTTTTGTGAATAGTGTATTTATATATTTTTTTGCTATAGTTTTGGTATTTTTTTGGTATAGTTGTTTTGGAGTGTGAAGCGGTGTGTTGTTGTTGATGAGATGGGTTCCTTGTAATGCTATTATCTGTGGCTTATATTTGTTTAATAAAAGAGTTGGCAATTTTTGCATCTCATAGGGTTGGGAATGTATTCCTTCACAAGAGCGGTATGCCATGAAATTTGAATTTTTGTTGGGAGACTGAATCGAAAGTTAGCTGCACTACACCGGTCGGAAAAGCTTTGCCATTTATTCGTCGTGAATATTTGTATATGTCGACTACTCCCTGTGCTTTAAGCTCTTGGATTATTTCCTCGTTTGAGACTTGATTAAGGTAGGGCGCATACACAGTGCCTTTCCAGTGGTTAAGATTTTCGTGATACTTTGTTTGGATTTTGCATATACCGAAAAGCTCTTTTGCACTGAGGAATTTTTCGGCAACTGTTGAATTTTCTACAAAAAGTAGTAGTTTTCCATCGCGCATTTTATTAATTTTTAAAATCTTATTGCTTGTTGCAAAACAAGAAAACGAGGAAAGTGGTTTTTGAGGGTCTAGGGCTGACATAATTATATATTTGGGGTTTGGTAGGTTGACAGTAGGGAGTTCTGGGAAAGCTTCCGAAAGAGGAGTTGGCTTTTTCCTTTTGCTTTTGGAGCTATCGCTAAGCAAAGCGAAGCGATTTGCCCCTAGACTGTTATGCCTAGAGGGCATGATGCCGCTTACTTACTTTGTTGTTTTTTTTTTTACTGTACTTGTTTACCAACGAATGAGTGAAAAAAGAAAAAAGAAGAAAAAGAGAATAGGCACTTCAAAGTATGATAAGCTTTGAACTAAACTGCGATTGACTGATATGCGAAAACACAACCGAACGATGCAATGTTTAGTTGACGACTGGGATTCAATCATCTTCAATGCAGTTTGATTGAAAGGCCAATGATATTTTAATTTAATTTTTAACAGACGTTTTATTGCATTACTTTTTTTTTTCTTCTATTGAATAAAATGTCATCCATATCGCTCTCTGTCAAGCTCACTTATCAATCGATGAGTGTGCGAAGCACCCCGTTTTGGTGTTGCCTTTTGGTGGTGACTTAGTGGTGGTGAATTGTTGTTAAAGTATAAATAAATGCAGTAATAATACATACATACACTGTGCCACTTAAGTGAGCATACAGCAATTAAGACTACTGCGTTTGAATTATACTAAATTATAAAATATCAAAAAAGTTATGAAGCTTAAAACAAAAATAAAAATTCTTGCTGCATGTACATGTACATAGAATACACAAACCCAGCCATAGGTTCGCTGCAATTAATAATAATAAATAATAATGAATAAAATCACCTTTTTTGCTACCATTTTGTAATGCTATTTTACTGTCTTTGTTTGCACAATGATACCTGCTGATTTACTTCTATTGTATTTGTGGGTTCATATACATATCTGTGGATGTGTTTGCGCGAAATTGTTTATATGTTATCATTAACAACAATGCAAAGCCAAAGTAAATTTGCAAATTGAAATGACGTTGCAGTTTTACAAGTATATTCATATTTCGTTTGTGCAGAAAAAAACATAAATCGTATAGCTGCCATGAGAAATGTATCAATATCGATCAAAGTGACTAGCATCATGCATTAGCCTTTTCACTCTAACCTAACCTAATTTTATAAATAATTGTATCGAACACCACCACCCCTTCCCTTTAAGGTAGTAAAAGCGAATACTTCGTAAGAGGGAGCATTGCTGATGTGTAACAATGTGTAATATAGTATAATCTCGTTATTCCAGGGCATTTAAAAATCAGGTAGTGTCCGGATTACTGAATGATCCAGAATGCTGAAATAAAAACAAGTAAAAAATCTAAAAATATATTTCTGAAACTTCATTTTGATTTTTGTATGCTACATCTCTCAGACTAACAAGTTTTATAATGCCCCCGAAAATTCAGTTCTCCTGCATATTTGATACACATATTAAATCTTGGATCTTTATCGTGATGATGAATTCCATTCGCTGTCATAAACAATTTTATGAGAACATTTTTTCAGAACACTTTCATCCACAATATTCCAAGCATTACATTAAATTAGTTAATGGGTTGAACAAAAGAAGAGATTAAACCTATTACTTTAGCGCATTTTTAAAATTCTAATAGGATTTCGGTCAATAGCTTGGATAAGAGCTGTAAAATGTAATAGTTTTCTCTGGCAGCTTTTTCCAAAATATCACAGCCTCTTCCGCATTATATTATAGATTTCAGAAAACGTGATACCCATTTCTGCTATTTTTGAACCCAACTTTCAATACAGCAACAGTGTCCTCGTCAGATATTTTGTGATATTTTATTTCATATCATGAGTGAAAACTATTAAGCCACCAGTTACTTGTCTCGAATTCAGCATTGGATCCATGCATAACGCCACAGAATAGTTTGACCATTTCTTTAATGACATCTCAGGAAATTGATGCATTGTGTTGTCATTTATTTGCAACCCAATTGTACAAGCACTCTTCCATCAGATGGTATTTAGCAGATCACATAGTTTTGCGTTTACCCAGGCATAAAAAACATAAGAAATAACGACAACAACTAAGAAATGCCTTTAAAATAATTTCACAGTCTTACTTTACAATCTTTGGTCCATTTAATTTCATCTCGGACATTTAAAATTGTTCTACATTGTACTCCGTTGCCAATTGACGAAGTGAATTTCCTTCATTTAATTTATTTAGAATTTCCTTTTCTTGGTCAATTGTTTTTTCTAACATCTATCTAAATATATAAAATTGGAAGTATGTTTGTATGTTTATTTATTCGTTATGGACGCCGAAACCGCTTTACCGATTTTGATGAAATTTACAGGGAACCTGTAGAATAGGTTTTAAATGGTTACTGTGAAGTTTACTGCGAAAAAATCGACGATTTCGCTAAATATTAAGACCAACTCAATTTTCAGATGCTTCTCAAACTGTACAAATGCGAATAAAACACCAAAACAAAGCGGAATCCGGGAATTGAGTTTACCGACAGTGCTGCTCAAACTGTATAAAGTCGAAATGTTCAAATGTTCGAATAAAAAAAAATTAAAAAAGTGAAGAATACGAAATGCCACTCGAACGGTCAAACACTGGAAGATCAACGAGAAAATCGCATCAGTAGACAGAGCGCAGAGCTGCTGAAACATCCGAAGAGCGAGAGCGTGTTATTTAGAGCATGTGATTTTGTATTAGAAAACGGGGAATCCCCTTTAAAAAGCAAAATAATGGAATTAATAAAAATTAAAATTTTTGAGGTAAATAAAAAGCACATTGTCCGGTTTACAGAGTGTACAATGGAAAGCATTTGGTTGTCCGGATTATCGCGTTGTCCGAATGAGCGATTGTCCGAATTATCGAGATTGTACTGTATAAGGGACTTCAGAGCTGACGATTACTATTGTTTAGTAAGACGTATTTTATAATATTTAATCAATGATAAACAACCTAGTAAGCATAACTATGCCACTAAGTCCCTACGACACTTGGCATGCGTAGGTTTCAAAGCGTCTTTTACACAGGACCATTTGTGTCGCTCTATTGTGACTGTCTGTATTTGATTATGACTATTATTATTTTCTTGTGCTGTTAGTAGAATGTCTAACCTTGACTTCCCCACAATTTCAATGTCCGCTTGAACTAATATCAATAAAACATCACAAACACGCCATTAACAATGACTGAAAATTATTTCGATCATCCTAACCAGCAATTTTCCAACAAAATCACAGAATAAAAATCACACAAAACAAACCGACCCCTTTGGATGGATCAAATGTAAAGGCTTTATTTTTTAATAAAATTGTTATTCTTGTTACTTGTTTGTCGATATTCTTATTGTCGACCTTTTCTATTGTAGCAACCTGTCCGCTAAAGTAATATTTGTTTATATAATGATTTCTCTTTCCCTATTTTTTTCTCATTTCAGTTTATTCTCTATTTTTTAATATATTTTTTTAATTTTAAATATATTTGTCTACGTTTTTGTGTTAATTTTATTTAATTTGTTTTAATTAATTTGTTGTTGTTGTAATTTTAAATATTTTTTATTCATTTTTAGTTTATTAAATTTCATTTTTTATTTATATAGTATTTATTTTATAAATGTCTATACTTTTTATGAAATGTACATAAGTACAACAAATGACGTACTGAATTTTCATTCATTAATTTTCAAAGGAGTAACCAAAACCAAATTTGTGCGTTGACGTCGACGTCGACATCGGCACAGTCAGCGCCGCCTTTATGTAATATTTATTGACGTAATTGGGTTTTTCTTTGGAAATGTAATGATTCCTTCTAAATGTGGTTTTATGTTCTGCCTTTGAACCGTGCACAAGCATACTTTTTGAAAGAGTAGAAGAGTTTTGTTGTTGTTGTTGTTGTCGAGTTCTGTAATCCTATTGACTATTCACAAAACAATAGTGCTTTTATAATTGTCTATTGATTTGTATATATCACAGTAGTATAGGGGAATAAATAAATAAGCACAAAATTAGATGCATTTTAATTGATTTCCTTCAATCATACACTGAATTCAATAAGTTTTACACGTCCATATGTACATACATGAACCCACAGGCATTGACGCACGCATACGCATACCATAAACGTCACGTTGTAAATTCCCAATAAGGTAAAAAGGTGCGAAAGTGCGTAGGAGCGAGACTACTGCGATTGTGGTGACGCTGGTTATGGTTTGTGTTTATGGTTATAGGTGCTTTGGTTTAAGGCGACGAGGCAATTCGATGGTGTGTGTGCGCATATAGTGCAAATATTTCATCGCCTACCCAAAAACAACAACAATAAAAGCATCAACAATACCAGCATCAGAAACAAATACGAATTTCTTTCGGTTTTTGGTTTTTTCATGGTGCAGGGTCATGGTGGAATTTTCACGCGAAGATTCTACACGTAGCTCTACATCTCTGCTTTGCTCATTGTGCTCGGTTGAATTTGGTCGCTCGGTTGCTTTTGTCCCGCATTGGTGATAAATTCGGTTTTCTTTTGATTAACTAAGTGTGTAGGTGTTTGTGACTGATTTGTTTTTATTGGCATCTCTCATTGATTGGTTAGATTTTGTTGATGTTGATGCTTCCTTCATTTCTTATCGCACTGTTGTTTTTGTTGTTGTCGCTCATGCGTGCCTGCGTGCGTACCAGTAAAGGTGGAAAGCGTACAAAGAGTAATGGTTTGTCTTTTGAGGTTTCTGTTTTTATTTCCTTCTTTCCTTTTTTAATTGAAAATAGCTTTAAAGGAATTAGCTCTTATTTGGCTTATTTTCAGTAATTAATAGACTTATGTTCAACAGCCATGAACTTGCATACCTCTCACGTGTGTCTTTGTTGTGGGAAAGAGAGCTGCGCAGAAATGTAAACTGAACTCGTCTGATTTATTTTAAGCTTTTTACATCCTTCACGTAGTTCATGGATTGTTGGCATTACGCAATATATAATTATTGCCATGAAATCTAATATGCATAGACCCTGCAGAAATTTAAAGGTTACTTCAAATGTGATGAGTTAATAAAGATGGCAAAAAGAGTTTTCGGAAGTTATTTTAAACGTTCGCGGAAAACAACGAAATTAAAAAGGCCGTGGAAATACAGTCGACGCTCGATAGTGTGAACTAATTTAAACCGGCTCTGTTCACACTATTGAATTGTTCACAATATCGAATGTTGTATATTTCTTGCTAAATTTAGCTTTTCTTCCAACAAAATATAACAAATTTTTTTTTAATTAAATGATATGGGGTAATATTTGGTTTATGAACCAATGATAAAGACATTTTTCCATGCGTGGAAGTTCAGAAACCCTTAATGTTCTTCGACTTCCTAGCCCACTCTACGTATTGCTAACGCAATTCAAAATTTTTTTATTTTATTTTTATGGCACAAATTGTGGATTTTGTTACTCCATATGTTGTTGTAAAGGCTGATACGCTTGAACCTCGTTTGAATTCATTAATCATTGCTACTTTGCCCTCCAATTTTAGGTACTTGGATTTTTTGTAGAACTCATTGTAAATTTCAATGAACCGCACGTATAACTTGCCACATTTCAAATCACACAAAATTTCAAACTCAACTCGCACTTAATGAAAGACAGAAGTAACTGTAACATCGATTTTTCGGCGCCGGTATGCAAAAAACAGTCTGCACATATCGAAGAAAACAAAGCATAATGTGTCAAATTATTATTATATATTATTAATTATCAGTAGAAAAAGAAAACGAATAAAAATTGTTTTTTTTCGTTCACACTTTTGAACTTGAACTTGTTCACACTACCTAGTGTTCACACTATCGAGCGTCGACTGTATGTGGTAATTTTAAATATAAGGAATACTATAGAATCGCAATGCAAATTTTGTATAGAATCCAGCAGAGCGGAAGAGACAAATGCCAAAAGTGAATATTATCGAAGAAACCGCACTTCGAGTTGCTGTCAGAGATAGATATTGAAGAAATTTTTCGAAGTAATATTTCATTGTATATGCAAATTGTGGCGAAAACGAAAACGATGGTTTAGTTAGTTGCGCGGTCACATCACAGGCCACATTCTAGCCACAAATTTAGTGGTTGCGTGGTTGATAGGTCTGTTAATTAAATGTACTAACCGCATACGGAATTTGTTCGTATTTTGTAAATGAATTTTCACGGAATGCGTGATGCCATATGTATGTGCTTTTCTTAGGAATTCATATTTGATGCAATGGATCCATGTGTCATGTGATATGATGAATACGTAAACTGCTCGTGCGGAGCTCTAAGCTCTACATATGCGCATTAAACTGACTTTCCCTAATGAGCTTTGTTCAGTTTTTCCAAATTCATTAGCTTTTTTTCGTTTCTGGGAAAATTTATTTTGCATTTGAAACGTGCACCAAGCGCACGCCACGTATACTTAATATTCGCA
The DNA here is from genome assembly GCA_035041755.1 of Cacoxenus indagator. Classification (NCBI taxonomy): domain Eukaryota; kingdom Metazoa; phylum Arthropoda; class Insecta; order Diptera; family Drosophilidae; genus Cacoxenus; species Cacoxenus indagator. Next base: position 309,003 of record JAWNKX010000234.1, read on the forward strand.
TCACTCTTTGCGTATACGTCAATACGACAATACGGTTTGGTATGCCCAAAAAATTAAGTACGAGTACCTACGGCCTAGTCCATTTATTTTAATGTTTATTGCGAATAATTGGCAAACTTTGAAGCGAAAAAAATATATTTCTATGCAAATTGGCCATGGCACACTTTATGCTCATTTTGACATTGAACATTTCACTTGATTTCGACCTAAAACGCTTCACGCATTTCTTACATTTGATTTACATATTTACCTCTTTGTGTGTATTTTTTTCACGATCTTTCTTGAATTCTATTCCGATTTGATGGAACTAGACTGCTAGAACTTGTTGTGTGCTACCAGTCAGAGTCAGTCAGTCAGTAGGGAACTCGTTTGATTTGATTATTATGTATTAGGCAAGTCGGTTTGGTCAAACAGTTGGTCAGTAGGATTCTTTTGAGTCGCAATCAATGAGAACGACGCAAAAAGCAACGTCAACATCGAAGTCAATGATGCTACGCAGCATTTGTCGCGTGCTAGCGAGTGCGTGTCGTCAAAGCAGAGACATTAATGGCAGATGTGTCATGTGCATTGGATGTGTATATATAAATGCGTGTGTGTTTGTAGTTTAGAGTCTGTGCCAATTTTCGTTTACTGTTATTAGTAGCTCCCAGCCAGTAGTGAATGAAGGCCGATGTATTCAGTCAGTCGGCCTAGCCTACTTTTAGCGGCGAAAACCACAAGCGGTGATGAGCAATAACGGTACTTCATATATATATGTGTGTATATATGTTAAGTTTTGGTAATGTTGTTGAGCCACATCCCACTACTAAGCCAAATTAACAACTCAGTGTCTTTATTTTGCACATTTCCCGTATGGTAATTTCATTTGCAATGGACTACAGTAGAATTTTTATTTTAGCTGCGTCCATTTAGTTAAGTGTTGGCGACTATTGAGAGAAGAATATCCCGTATATTAGTGCGGAAAATAGAAAATAAAATACATTTCGTGTACTCATCATCCAAACTAAGTAAAACTGAAGATAGTTTTTGTTGCATCGGTTGGTCTGAACACGGACTTGTTTGAGTTCTTAATAATGAGTTAGCTAAAAAGGAGTAATGAATTGAAAATAATGAATAGCTCCTCTTTGCAGCATGTTTCCCAATTTTAGCTCTTAGCTGAAGTCATCACTAAATTAACCTCCAATTTAGAGGACCCCGACAAATCTTATTATTGGGTAGGAATGAAAAAATTAGAACATTTTCTGACAAATTGTATTTAATATAAAAAAGAAAGTATTAAGAAATAAACCTTTTTCTTTTTGAGAGGGGTGATTTGGCTTGGTTTGGCCAATAAAATCCGCCTTTCATTATTGAACAATCCGCGAATCTTCTACTTGTTTACTTGTTTTGCAAGTTTTACGGCACATTTTTTAACTTGTTTTATAGCTCTTTGACTTTGACTTTGATATCGTTTTGTTTTTTGAATGCTGAGCTCATTTCGGTTGACCATTCTACAGTGTGTGGCCACTTTTTTCATGCTCTGTCTGTTGTTCGCCCTCTCTCTATTAAAATTTTGTATGTCATTCACGTTTATGATTTTCGTCAGGCTTGTTGGTTAACCTTATTTTCTTTATTTATATTTGTATGTACTTATGTTTGTCTCTTTGCCACTTTTTCTATGCCTATGCTTATGCTCAACTCCACTTTACATCTTGCTTTTTAGTCATTATTTGATCAATGACAGCCAGCTTAAGTTTCTTGTATTTCCAAGAGGAAGATTAAAGCTATGTTATAGGTCTTATTAGAAGTTTTGTTGAAGAAGTAAACAAAATCGCTCACACAGAGTTGGCTGCTATTGTTATTTAAGTGTAACAATAAAAAACCGTTTGATAACAAGAACACCATGAAAGGCGTATTTCGCTTTTGTTTAGCACCAGGCGACCATTGATTTCCCTCTCCGTGTATTGAAATTTGTGAATTTTTTCGTTATTGGCCGTTATTTTATTATTTGTAATTTAATTGGCGGCGCAGCAGTTAGGCATTGACGTCGCCGACGGTAACTGTTCGTGTAAAGCACCAAGTGAGGATTTATTACTTATTTCTTATTTATAAGCTTTTTGGGCAGAGTATGAATTTGCAAATGTTTGTTGTTGGGTGTCTATATATTCGTTTGCCTTATTTGTTTCATTGTAAGCAAATACAAATTTACTTTCATCGTTGTTAAGGTTTATGCTATTATTTTCGTTGTTGCTGTTGATTGCCGTTATCCCCCGCCGATTTCTACGGCAAGCAAGTTGAAGCAAAATTAAACAAACAGACAAACAAGCTGGCTGGCAAACAGTTGAACCTTAAATGTCAGCGACCTTAGATGCCGCCGGCGAACGTGGCGCCTTTCACTGCCGCTGCTGCTGCGCAAAGCAATAGGCAACTCACGAGCCAACAACAAATTGAAGTCGTTTTGTTTTTTTTAATTTTGGTTTTTATGCCATTGGCAAAAGAAATTGCAGCACAGCAGAAACAGCTGAACAAGTGAGCGAGTAACGAGCTGAGCCTATAAGCGAATAACCGAACAACACTGGGCAACTCACCAATTAGCCACTCTGACCAGCGATGAGCCAACAACGCACTGAGCTCGTGATTATAATGATGATGACGACGGTATTGGCGATAGTGATGACGATGTTGAGCGAGCCAAATTCAAAAGGCTAGTCTGCTGCTGCTTGCAGAGCGAAGGAGCAACTGATCGAGCGGTTGAGTGAGAGACATGAATGATTATAGTTAGTAATGAGCAGTGTGCTGAGCAATGCCAACAACAGCAACAGAGCTATCGGTGTACTACTTACTATATGAGTGCGAGAGAGTTATCCGAATTCGGAGCTGAATGCGACTGTGACTACGCCGGCGTCGAAGACTGTAGCTGACTTCGGACATCGTTGCTGTTGTTGTGATTGTCGGGTCTGGCTGCTGTGTTGATGTTTGCGGATTTTTCGTAGTTCAGTGCGCTTTTCAGTCTGTTGTGAAGGCAACAGCGACAATAACGACAACGGCGACTGGTGGCGACACACAAAAGCAAGAAAAACGACAACGGCGACTACAACTACAACGAAAATATTTTGTTAAAACTCGTAAAGAGGAGACGAAGATTAATAAGCAAAATTTGTATCTTTTTGAAATACATAACAATAGTTATTATTAGTGTTGTTGGTGTTGGTGTTGCTTTACTATGTGTTACTTAACGTAACGTAACGAAGCTAAAATTAATAATAATGGCTAATAAATTAGCCAAAAGAAAATGCGCATTGGGATAGAAGGTGGCTACCGACTCAACAATAATAACGCGATAATTGTGCAACGTACATAGAGCAAAGTTAATGTTCGACGGACGTACGCATTGTGTTGTGACCTTATTAGCCCAGTTAGCGAAGTGGGATCGGTCTAGAAAGTCGAATGTTTATCAAAGCCAAGAGAAGCCGAGACAAGTCAAGCCCGGCCAAGTTAAGCCAACCAACCGGTCGAGCGAACTTTTGCACATACGTTTTCGTAATTTTTCTCTGTTGGCTTAACACTGTGTGTATATATGGGTGCTTGTGTTTGTATCCCGGCAGAAAAGAAACTGTTGATTTAACACTCGCACGTGCGCAACCGACGTAAATACATTTTATACGCCACATGTAGTCTCGCGATTTCCAACTAACTGTAGTATCCGGTTGGATGCGGTCTCCCAGACCACTGGCTGGGTAGTCCAGACGATGCAAAACTAGTTCATCGATAGTGTAGTGTTTTGTATAATGTTTTGACGCTCCCACAAAACCCGAATATTATGCAATGCCGCAATTCGATGAATCTTTTCTGAGCGTTTGCGCTATTGCTGAGCGATTTCGTTTCTACTCCTATACGCTTATACATGATCATGACGATATTCCACAAAAACGACAACAAGGGAATGGTAGTATTAGTAAACTCAATGATCAATTTGGTAATACCAACGACAGTGACAACAACAACAACTTCAAAAAAACGGCGAACAATAACAGTGACAACATTAATAACAACAATAGCAACAAAAATGATTTACATTATAATCATATAAAATTCCACAAGCGTCGCAAATATCGCAAATTTCCACGTTACTATGGCATGGAACCATATCAGACAACGAGTCCATGTGTGATCATGCATATGGTGCGCTGTAAGTGAAAGTGCACTTGGTTTTATTGGGTGTGTGTGTGAGTAAATGTGTGTTTGGTTATTAAGATAGTTGAGCAGAGATGAAGATTTAAATTGTTGCGTATTTTCATTGCAAACATTCACTTTAAAAAATACCTGGAATTAGCAACTGATTTTGTTTATTATCTGTCCATTAATTATTAATAATTAATGAATAAATTAAAATGGGGTAAAATGTTGAATTTTTCTAGGCAATGTCACCAAAAGGTTTCAATGCCATCTTTCATGGACAAGAATTGCTTGTCCACTAGAATTAAACCGAGTGCATTCACGTGTGGTTCTAAACGATGTTATGTTTCCCATATTCTATTATGTTTGTTATCCGAAAATCATGTGTACACTAATATGGGGCTTTAACTATATCTACCCTGGTGATTACATATAAATACATTATATTAAAGGCTTACCCATTGATGCCACATACCTCTATTATAATAGATGCTCTTTTCAAGGATCGAAACACCTGTCATAGGCGCTTTACGTTCCATTTCATGCATTTTGTTTTAGTGCTTCAATGCATTTAATTGTTCCGGTATAGGAGGCAATCCAAAATTGCAATTGCCATTCTGGGCAGGTACCTGTATGGAATCTGTAAAGATAATAGAAATCCCAGGAAGTACTATGATGGGACGACTTATAAATATAACGATTTGTCAATTCTTCAGAGCTGTTAAACAAAACTTTTTTCCTCTTATTTTCCAGACAATACAATCAGCTCGCCAGCGACACCGTCAGCGGGCACTCCAGTTCCGCATCATCATCAACAACACCATTACAATAATAACAATACTAGCAACAACAACAGCAGTGTTTGTGGTGGTACGCCGGCAACACCGACACATAATCCGAAATATAATCAAAGCGGCAGCGGCGTACCACCAGCACCGCCACTTACACCCTGTAACGCTGCTGCTGCTGGTGCTGTTGTTGTTGCTGCGACTCCCTCATCTGCTGGCGGTGGCAGCCATACCTCTGGTCATAAGAACAGTTTGAAGGGCACGAAATTGGCTAGACGTGCACGTTCATTCAAGGACGATCTTGTCGAGAAATTTTCGCTAATGCGCACCACAAACAGTACACTTGGGAGGTAGGAAACTTTATTGAGTCATAACCGTTTGTGTAAACGAATCGGATCGTATAATTTAGTCTGTCTATAGCTATCTATATACATATGTGTATGAAAGTGTGTAGGTATGAGTTTGTACTGAGAAATCATTATGCTGCTAAAAATACAAGTTCTACTCATTCATTGTCCGATCGCTCACCCACTCGATCATTCGCTCATTCATCGATTTAACTTGTCTTTTTTTTCTTTATTGTTTTCTTGTATTCCTTGTATTGTATATTATAGGTCACACTCACCGCACAGTCCACGCAATAAGCATGCATCAATAAAGGCTCCGCCGTCCGCCGAGGAGGTCGCCAAATCATCACAAACGCTCGAGACACACGTCAAGGATATCTCGAATGCATTAAAGCACTTTCGTGATGTTATACTTAAGAAAAAGCTTGAAGTGTTGCCCGGCAATGGGACAGTCATATTAGAGACAATTGCAAGCATGTACTCGGTCATACAGTCGTATACGCTTAATGAGCAGAGTACAGTATTACTGTCGGCCACACAACAGGTCTACCAATCATTGGGCAAGCTAATCAAACTTTGTGATGAGGTTATGCTTAGCGCCGAGGCGAGCGGCGAATGTGCATCGTTGAGCGATGCGAATGTCCGTGAAGTGGTCGATTTGCTCGAGGAGGCTGTGAGGGTAAGTGGAAATAAACGTACATAAGAAAGAGTTCGTGAATTTCATCCATTCTCCGGGTTGAAAAATACTTTAATTTTTTAAATTACAATTTAATTATTTGTGGTTCAGTGTTCATTTTTTTATTTTCGTTTTGTAGAATCTCGTCACGTTGGCACAGCAAAAACTAAAGGAGAAAGATGAGTGCGCATTTCGCTATTCCGGTATGCCAAGCGGCATCAGCGGCATGGTTATCTGCGATATGGTAGCAGCTGGCCATGCAATTACGACAGTCAGCGCACATCATTTGATGCGTCCACCGGTGGGCGATGTTGCCGGGCAACGCACTTCATTACCGGACATCACGCTAACACCCAAAGAACGAGATATACTCGAGAAAACCAACTCGAATCCGATCCGCGGATCACATAGCACAGAGAGCATATTGCGTGATACGAGTCCACCGCCAAAGCCACCACTACCGAATCGTACAAATAATCCACCACCGTTGCCACCGAAGCGACGTAGTCATCATCAACACGGTCAACAACAGCAGCAGTCGCAGTCACATCAACAATCGCAACAGCATCGACAACAGCAAGGCACATACTCAAATAACATTAGCATAAATTCGGATTTGGATTGCAGTTCAGATTTCTCATTAGTGAATTATGATGTCGATCAGTGAGTTAAACAAACATAAATTACAATCATAATTGATGATTCAAATTCATGTACATTTCTTCCACATGTTATCCCTTTTAACATTTTTCATTTGCCCATTGGCATTCCACCACCACCATCGCCACCATTCGTCATTACAGCCTCTCAGTGCGGTCGCGTTCGCCCGACGAGAATTCTAGTCAATGTTCGCTCGACTCGGCGTTGAATCATTCGCGCGGGGAGGAAGAACTAAAATTATTACGTTCGGAGAGTCGACTCGATGATAATGTGATGCCGGATGACGATATGGAAAAAATGTTTGCCATTAGTAGTGAGTATTTGTCAGACATGTACAAATTTGAGTCTTAAGTGAGTCGAAAGAGATGTTGCGGGTGAGAGTGCGGGTGCGCGTGCGACTGCGATTGTGGTGTGTTGAAGTGTAACACTCTCAACTAAGAGTCTGAATATGGTGGCCACTTTTTCTTAAATCATAATAAATTGGAAAACCTCAGAGAATACAAGTAGAAGCAATAAAAATAATACAAAATAGTAATTGAAATGAGTGAAAGAAGAGCGTAATCTCAACTCGAATGGAAATAAGGGGACAATTGGTATTGCACGACGGGAAAACATCAGCCTTCGATTGGCTTTGAATATTTTGGAGTCTTCTCTACGTCTTTTTACGTCTTCTGTTCACATTAGAAATGTTTGGAGATATCTGTAAAGAAAACAGCAGTTAAAATGGTTTATCGACTCTGATTGTAGAATTGTTGAGTTTCTCAAGAAGTCCTCGCGCTAAGTAAACCTATAACCCTTATAAAAAATGCTTTTTGTTTCTATATGTATAAGAAAATATAAGAAATATTAAGACCGTAAAGGCACTTATAAGACAAGCATTTTTTGTTGTTTGCCATGCGGAACTGAGTCAGCTGTAACAAGACATAAGCATAAACTGTGTGTCGGTTTACTATGCCAAACTATGTTTTTTTTTTATTTTCAAACGCATTTTCTTCTTTTATATAAGATATATATATTTATTATAAGATATATAGATAATATATATTTCATGTGACGCTATTGCTAAATAAAAATCACTTTTTCTAGCACTGAAGCGGTAAAAAAGTTATGCTGCAAGGCCTTTAGATTATAAAAATTCTCATCTGACAAGTGAGATGAGACAATTCTCATCATGTGGCCAACCAGTATTTTTATATATTGTCTCCCTCATTTTAAGAATGTCCCTGGATTAAAAGTCGTTATATAATACTTCGAAAGATAATTATAAAAGATAATGTCTTCTTCTTCTTAGCTTTCACAGTCCGGTGTGGACCATAGCTTCATCAACAATTTTCCTCCACTCCGCTCTATCTCTAGTCAGAGCTCTCCAGTCTCCAACACTCAGCTTGTTAAGGTCAACTTCGACGTCGTCTATCCATCTTTTTCTTGGACGTCCACGTTTTCTTCCTCCAATTGGGCGCATTATAAAAGCCTTTTTTGGCATTCTTTCTGCTGGCATCCTCATCATGTGACCAATCCACCTAATACGTTTTGCCTTTATGAAACGTACAACATTTTGCCCGCCGATAATGTTTTCGAGTTCAATGTTGTATCGGATTCGATACGTTCTGTCTTCTAGACGTTTCTTTCGAAAGTCATTAATTGATTGGTATCATTTGTTTTTAATGTCCATATTTCTGCATCGTACGTAACCACTGGTCGTATTAGTATTTTATACATTTTCATTTTCTGTGCTCTTGATAGAATTTTTGAGCGAAACAACTTAATGTTCGCGTAGTACGCCTTGTTCGCAGACTTTATTATCTCGCCGATAGCAATTGTTGAGTCTTTATTTTCCGATAACGTCAAGCCCAAGTAATTGAATTCAGGTACGTTCTCAAAAACATATTTGCCGATTATCAAGTCATTACCAGTTATGTTTTGCGATGATCGAATCATATATTTTGTTTTGTCTGCATTGACATTAAGTCCTAAGACGTTAGCTCTTTCTTCAAACTGCTTCATTTTGCGGATCAGAACATTTTCTCTTTTGGCCATTATGAGCACATCATCTGCATAAGCGCATATTTGGAAATCTCTGTTGAAGATGTTTCCATCTGAATTTAGAACAGACAGAGCATCTCCTTGTTTCACTCCGGACAATACTCTGAAAGACTAAGATACTTCACCTTGAACTAGTACTGTACTGGTCGTGTTTTCTAAAGTGCAGACAACTAGTTCTATCAGTTTCAATGGAATACCAAGCATTTGCAGACAGAATTTTATTTGTTTTCTATCTATACTATCGAAAGCCTGCTTAAAGTCCAAAAAAAGGCAGAAAAGGTGTATATTGTGTTCATAAAACTTCTCAAATATTTGGTTTACCACGAAACCTTGGTCGACAGCTGATCTGTCGCTTCTGAAACCATATTGGTACTCATCCATTATTTTTTCGGCGTAGACATTTATTCTTTGGTATATAATGTTGGTAAATACCTTATAGCCAGTATTGGGTAGGGATATAGTTTTGGCATTTTTTGTGTATAGGTACCATTACGCTGTTTAACCATTCATTAGGTATTTTGTTTGTACGCCATATACTTGTAATTAGAGTATGTATTTCACTGTTCAGAGCCTGTCCACCATATTTCAGTAATTCCGCAGGTATTTCATCTTCGCCACTGCTTTTACCATTTTTTTAGTTTTTCTATAGCTGCTCTCACCTCTTCCAAGGTTGGTTCTTCGACATAGGTTTCAGATATATATATTTGGTGTTTCTCGTCATCAATATATTCATTCATGTATCTGTTAAGTAACTCAGAGAAGTGCTCCTTCCATCTGTCCATTGTTTGCCTTTTATCACTAATTGTCGAAACATTTTTGCCCTTACATACATTGGTTCTTGGCTGGAAGGCTTTGATTTGCCTCTTTATATTCTGATACATGGCCTTAAAATTATTCTCAGAAAAATCCTGCTCAATTTGCGCAACTTGTTGGTTCGTAAACATCTTTTTCTTCTTTCTTATAAGTTTCTTAGCTTCTTTCCTCTTTTCTTGGTATTTGTCATAGTTTGCTCTAGTGGCTCTCTCAGTATATTTTCTTTTTGCTTCTTGTTTCATCTCATTTACTTTTCTACAGCCTTCGTTATACCACTCATTCGTCACTGGTCTTTTTCTCGCCGATCGTAACTTTTGCGATATTTATGACTACATCCTTTATTTTATTCCAGTGGTCATCAATATACAAAACGCTTTGTGCGGCAAGGGTGACATCACTTCTTATATAATCTCTACTGTGTTTTTATATTTAGTTATCAGTGCATTATTTTTATTAATGCCTTCTACATTAAATTTTAATTTCTTATAACCTTTACAGTCATTTACTTTCGATATTCGTTGGCGTATTTTAGACATCACGAGATAGTGGTCTGAATCACAACAAGCACCTCTATATGAACGCACATCTGAAACTGATGTGGTATGCCTCTTATCTATAAGCACATGGTCAATTTGGTTAGCCGCATTACTGCCTGGTTCTTCCTTGTCTGGAGATAAATCCGTTTATGTCTATGGCTGGTGCTACTTATAAATAGACCATGTGAGGCTGCAAAGTTGCATAGGCGTATTCCATTGTCATTTGTGTTATAATATAGTGACAATTTTCCTGCAACATCTCTGATTATGCTTTCCTCCTTTCCAACCTTTGCATTAAAGTCGCCAATTAAAAGCGAAACGTCGTGTTTACTAATTTTGCTAAATAGCTCTTCGAGGTCATCATAAAATTTATTTTTAATATTGTCAGTACTTTCATCGGTCGGTGCGTATGCATTTACAATGGAAATATTTTGGAATTTCCCCTTCAGTCTTAGGTAGCATAATCGATCATTGATACGGAGAAAATTCATTAGGCTTTTCCTTGTTTTACTATCGATGTAAAAACCCGTTCCCCTTTGGCCTTGGGACTCCGAGCCACTGTAGAATATCGAAAAAGCTTTCTTTCTTACTTCTCCGCTTTCTTTCCATCTCATTTCTTGCATTGCGAAAATATTCACTTGGTATCTCATTAACTCATCTGCTATCTCTGCCATTTTTCCCGTCTGCAGCATAGTCAATATATTCCAGGTACAAATTTCCAAATCGTAGTCCTTTAAACGTTGCGTTGGTCGACATCGAAATTCGTTTCTCATCCGAGGCTTTGTTGTTGTTTAATGACTACTTGCTTTAACTGGTATTAGGGCGTCAACCTAAAGACCAGCCCCTCGCGGGCATCTCACCCCATATTATTAGTTCCCAGTACTTTCACCAAAATCTTCCTCTACACTGTAGAAGTCTGTTTGGTCTCCATACCAGGTTAACAGCGTCACCACTAGAAGGCGATATGAGGGGATTGGAAAAAGAGGTGTGAGGCATCCCGTCCCTAGATCCGCCATCAAGTTACACATTTTTCCCTATGATGCCAAAAAAAAAGATAATGTCTACATTGCTGAATTTGTTACTATTTTTTCAATATATTACAGTAAGCGAATTCGGTCCAAAAGTAGCACACTACGTTGTTCGCAAAGAGGTCACTTGTGGTAAACAAACAATCTGAATTAAATTTTTTACATAGTTAAAATCATTTTTAGAATTACGTTCGAAGGCGTCCTCAAGACTATCGCCGCCAGTGTTTGGGGAGGACCAGTATCTCGGCACAGAAATTTTTTTGAGTGCCTCGGTGGCCTAGTGGAAGTGCACTAGGCTACCGACCGCAGATGCCGTAGTCGAACCCCACTGGAGGCTAGATTTGTGGTCATGGGTTAGGCGTGATTATGTATAAAATAAATCAAATTGCAAATCATTTTGTCGATAGTACTTACTTCATATACAGTTTGCCGCCTGCTTTAGAAAAAATAAATCATCTCCTAATAGTTTCCAGAAGTTGATGTCTGAAAAAGTGGTCACCCTCTTTGAGAAAAAGGACACATTCGTTTGCTGAATCGCTCGCCCGTTAACTCCTAAGATTACTACTTACTTGTATCATGTCATACATTCGTATTCCGCTCCTGTTTGTTTTGTATTAGCTTTTTATTTTTATTATTTTTTTTTGTAACTTTAATATGATTTTTGCATAGTTTTTTGAACCCTCGTCTGCCTTGCCACCCATCTGCTGATCCCTATAATATATACATATATACATAATGTTATGTACATACCTCATATATACTCGTGTATGTAATTCCCCCGTACGTATGAATAATGCATTTCCACGATTTAGAAACGCAAATCGACGTTAAAACAGTACCACAAACCGCAACGGCAACAACAACAACAAGGCAAGCAACTACAGTAACTATCTCCGTTGCCGCCAGTGATACGGATATAACCTCACGTAACCACAATGAAATTGCCCTCATCAACAGCGATAACAAGAGAAAAGCTCTTGACAGCGGTAGCGTTAGCAACAGCTTTGGTGGCGTTGGTGTTGATTTCAGCGGTTCTGCGCTTGCATATACATTCGCTGCTGACATGCAGAATGTTGCCAATACAACAAGTCAAGTCATTACGGTAGCTGGTGCAGGCAACGGTGATGGCGAGGGCGGTGGTGCTGGTGGTGGCGGTTATGTCAGCGCCAACAACAGCGCATTGGCAACATCAACGCCATCGGCAGATGTTGCTGCCGAGTGCTGTGCCAGCAGCAGTAGCGGTGCCGGCAGCGATGGCGACAATACGGAAATGCGAAAAACAGCAACGGCGGAGACGCCGACGTCGGAATCGGCATCGGCGTCAGCTGCAACGAACAATCGTCATTCAAATGAATCTGGTACTTTGGATATAATTAAAGTCGTTTTCTTTTTTTTTTTTTTGGTAGTTTGCGTGTTTCTTTGTTTGTTTGTTTGGTTGTTGATTGGGTTGCTTGTTTAACTGTTTTCTCTATTTATTTTTGTGCTATCATTATTTTTTTAATTTTATACTTATAAAAAATTTGTTGTCTGTCCAGACTTTCTTATTGATTTAGATGTAGATGTATATATGTAGATACGTGTACGTATACATGCCTGCAAAGTTGTAGTTTTTGCTATTGTTAGTTACCATTACACTCTATGCGTAGCTTTATAATAAAATATTTTTATTTTATATTATTCTTTTTTTTCCATGTCATCCTTTAGGTTTTGTTTCCATGAAATCGTTTCGTACCTCCACACAGAGCGTCTCGAAACGTTCATCGGATTACAGTTTTCAATCATCGACAAAATCATCGAGTAGCAATTCGGAAATTGCTTTTGGCATTAATCAAGAAACGGCAACAGTAACTGCAACCACAACAACAACAACAACAGCAACAGCGTCTGGAGCGAGTGAATTACATTATAACCAACAACAACAGCAACATCAACAGCTTATGACAACAACAACAACAGCATCATCATTATCATCATCGTCGTCATCAAGAACATCTCGCCAAATCTTTACGGCAAGCAGCAGCAGCAGTATGGCTCTGATGACGTCAAACATTGGTAATATTGAGCAGAGTGCTTCACCCGAAATGATGTTGCAGCAACATGTTGGCGATAGTATGTTGACAACGGCACCACCACCACCAGCACTACCACCAAAAATGTTGCGTCAGGGAGGCAGAATTTCGCAGTATGATAATTTCGATGAAATCGATGACAACAAGTGAGTAGTTTATTCCACAATACACAATACATACCGTCAGGGACTAAAGTTTAGATACACCCTACAAATTTGGAGTTTAAAGAAAAGTAATGGTTTTTATATACATAACTACGTCAACACATATTTTGAAATCAACCTAACGGTAATATAGACTAGGTTGTGTCTAACATGAAACATACATTAATGGAATTCTATAGTCCCTGACTGTATATGATGAAATTGATGAGTACGAGTTCATAGGTATCTAATTTTTTTTTAAATAATGCTCATAAAACTTTGTTTAGTGAATTGGCCGAGCTGCGTCATCCATTGCAACAGTACGCATTGGATCAAACACAATATTTACAGCAGCAGCAACAACAAATCTATCAATGGCAATCGAAGCACCAAAGTCTCATCGAACCGCGTAACAATGTTGCTGGTCTGGGCAGTTGTACGGCAATTAGCACCACTGGCATCGATCGTCAATTGGATGAGCCACCGCCGCTGCCAATGAAGAAAAAGCACAGTAAGTAAAGATGACGTTTGAATGCACTTACTTATGTATGTTTTTCTTTCTTTTTTATTTTTTATCCTTTTTAATGTTTCCTTCTTTCGGTGTGTGTGTGCGTGTGTGTTTATTTTGGGCTTTCTTTTGTACACAATTTCCTGATTTGATAATTTTATTTGAACGCTCGTCGATACAACAACAACAATAATACGAACACCACTACCAACGTTATACAACAACATTTACCAATATGTACGCCAAAATCAAATGCCCACATTGTATCTAAAAATATAAAAAATGTTCAATATACTTTTTGGTTAATTTTCTTTTTCTTCGTTTGCGTTTTGCAATTTGCATTTGATAACTTTTTGTCTTTCCTTTTTTTGCTACGTTGCATTTTGTCAAAGTAGTTGGCCAAGTCGCAATATTAAACGCTTTTCGATACACATCACTAGTACGAAACGATACTCTTCGCTCACTGATGATGCCAGCAACACTAAGCACATTGAGACAAATGATTATCAACACAAACATACAATATCAAATGCATATTACAACAGCAAAAAAAACAAAAATAATAATAACAAGAAGAACAACAATAATAACAAATCGTACAATGCAATTACTTGCATTAGTAGTTGCAATAGTACTAGTACTAGTAGTAATAGTAGTAGTGATACTGATACTCCATTTGATAATGCAGTTAATCAAAAATGTAATATTAATTTATGCAAAACTCTAACCCATCTAAATTGTTGTTGTTCCAAACGAAATCTAGTGTTTCAAAGTGTGGCATTTTCGGGTAAGTGTGTTTGCCGTTCCATCTCTCTCTCTCTCTCTCTCCCGTTTTCTCTTTATCTCTCTCACACTCAACACATATTTTTCTTGCTGTCTAAATTTCAAAATCATTCACTCAATTACAACTTATATCGTTTCTTCGTTAGTTAGTTCGTTGCATACCTAACCAACCAAGCAGTTAAGCCAATTTTATACTTCCTCCTCCCAGAACAGCAATCGCATACAACAAGTTGCGCTAAGCAGAGCCTAGAAGATTTTTCGTTGTTTCATTGTTTATAAGCTTACGAATTGATATAAATAAGCTCATAAACTTTGCCATGAAGTTTATAACAAGGTCGACATAATTAATTCGACAATCCTGCAAGCAACTGTGAAAAATCTCCTAACAATCAACCGCTCAAACAATTACTCCTTATAATCAGAGGCGTAACTTTTTTAACTGTTTAACATACAAATTTATTTAAAAAAATCCCTCTTAAGCGGACACTCCTTTTAATCACACTTGGACAGGTTTTTCGTTTACTTGTTGTTACCACATTTGAGATCGCAGATTATCCTCCTCCATTTTATACCGAGTTTTTTTCCTTATTGCCATCCATGTTTTACACAATTTATCTCACAAATGAATTAACCAAACAAATATACTAAAAATTATCAGCTAAAAAATAAAGGGATTTCTTTACTCAACCTACCAGTACCTACCTACCAGTACTGAGTCAATTCATTATTAAGATGCAATTGAATATTACTCGTTATAGAATCGTATAGGTATAAAAAAAATTTTTTTTTTCGTTTTTATAATTTACTTTCGTAGACTCCAATTCCAATTTTTCAATGACGGTGTGTTTATTTCAAAGTACAATCCTTCCCATTATTTATGGAACACTAAATCATTCACATGACTGCAACGGCCTGTCCCACAATATCCGATACGATCGGTCCCATTTTTCTATAGTTTCGAGCGTATGCAGCCGTATTTTTGCTATAACCAATTGAATGTAGTACTTGAGTGCATCAATTGATCTGAGGTTATTAGCATAACATTTGTCCGCCTCGTAAATAATAGTCCAAGGCAATCAAATCATAGGTGACTGCTCCAAAACGACTTATCAAACTGTTCTCGAACTCGGTGTTCAGCAATTTTATTGTTATGTGAAACGACGCGCCGCCTTGTTGAGAGTTCAACATTTGCATTTACAAAGAAGAATCTTCAATCCTTTGTATAAACTTTATGAAATTGTCGTGGTTTATTTTTATCTATTTATTTTATTTATTTATTTATTTTTTATTGTAGCTTAGAATTTTTATTTTTATCTCTTTTATAGAAATGTTCAAGACCTGCGTGAAGAGCAGCCAATTTTCGTGTTGGCCGAAGTTAGCGTTAGCTTTTTTTGTTATGTTTATGGTTAGCTCGCTTGTTTATAAAAGCTGCTAAAAGCTTATTTTTGCTTATGCGTTGCCTTCGTAATTGGTATTCTAAAGCGTGAAGCCGGTTAAGGAGGAGCAGTGATAATTGCATACAGCACGGATTGGTTAAAATTCGCAAAGCCATAATCTATGCTTAGGACTCAAGGTCGAGCAGTGGTGGTCAATAGTATTTTTGTTTGGTTTGTCTTTTTGTTTTGTTTTGGTTTTACGTTTTCGTTTTTTGTTTTGTTGCTTCTGTGCGCATAATTTTGTTTTTACGGACCACCACTGCCATTACACAACCACCAACACTAGCGGCAGCAGCGCCTCTTTGCTATTACGAAGTATTAATAAACTTCAATTAACTTCTCACAGTTTTGGCGTACATGGAAATTTGCTCGGCGTCAACTCGTTCCATCGAGCAGCATCGGCACACAATGCACTCGTACAATGTCAGTCGGAATATAACACACAGTCAGACAATGAAGTAAGTATTTACAAGTACTTAGTAGTTATGACCCGAATAAACACTAGCCGTGCTAACAACGCTAACCGAATTGTTTGTTTTGCAACACCTAAAACAGCATTATGCCACTTAACAAAGAACCCTCACCGGAGCGCGAAACGCCACCGGCGCTGCCTCCCAAAAGCTACAAACCACGTAAACCAACATCGACACCGCCCACAATAATGACAACACCACCGCCAAGTCCGAAGCCGGCACACCTAAGCTGCGATCAGTATAATGAAGCCGGTCGGCTCGGTCGTGTGCTATCGACTTTACAGCCTAGCAGTGAACTGATGACAACTGTAAATGAGGAGCTCAGTACGGAGCTACTCGGGGGAGATGGCATCGCTATCGGACGCTACAGTGTCAAAGGCGGCGATAGTGTGCTGCGTAATTTTGGTGAGGACAGTAGTAGAAGTATGGATGCTGACGATTTGCGTATTCACCACTCCCATATTTTGCAAAATGAGTCTGTCGCTGATGCTGCACCAATGTCGCCGGGATGCGATGTCGGTGCGAGTGTCGCAGGAGCTGCCGGTAGCAAATCACCAGTTTCAATGCGTGGCAGCAATGAGCGTACACCCATTTGTACGCCCGATTTGACGAACGAGGACGATGAAGGCATCGATGTGGTACTAGGTAATCATAATTACCACAAATACGCGCCAGCACAGGAATTGCCCAATATGCTGGAGGAGATTGACATTACGCCGTATTTAAGTTTTAAGCAGAATTCTGAAGACGGGCCCGAGGTAAAGGGCGGCTACATAGATGCACTCATTGTGCATGCATCGCGTGTACAAAAGGTGGCCGATAATGGTAGGCATTTGTCGCTTGTCGTTGTTGTTAATTGTGTTCTCCACGTTTGGAGTGTGATGTAATGAAATCTAAGTATTTTTCTCTACTCTATATATTTCAGCATTCAGTGAAGCTTTCATAACAACCTTTCGTACGTTCATACAACCTATTGAGGTCATTGAAAAGCTCACGCATCGCTATACCGTCTTCTTTTGCCAAATCAATGATCAAAAGCAAAAGGCAGCCAAAGAGACTTTTTCGTTGTTGGTTCGCGTTGTCAATGATTTGACGTAAGTGTTGAATTCAAAAAGCTATAAAAAATAATTATAAACAGGGATTTTGCTTAGAGTGAAAAATTTTACATAGTCTGTCCATAATTAATTACTATTATTCGTTTTAATCAGATGAAGCAGGAGCTACTATATAGAATTTTATAGAGAACAAATGCTTGCGTGCAATAAGACAAGTGTACTCTCAAGTGGGATGAAACTAAAACCCTTTCAAAAAAATATGAATATGTACAGTTGGTTTTAGAAAAGTTGATCGCCCAAGAGCATAACAGGGGTATCCTGAAGGTGTCTGTAGCCAAAACCATTTATTGTAGTCATTGTCCACACATGATCTTTTAAGACTAAGATTACAGGAACTAAAAGAAAATCTTTAGAAATTTTTTTTTCGTCTTTCAAAGCAATAAAAGTGTTTGAATTGACATTAATTATTGTCATTAAGGCTTAGAAAAAATTAGAAAACGAAAAGAAAAATATGAATTTTTTACCAACAAATTTGCCGTTTCAGCTACTTTCGCGTTTACATTTTAGCTGAAATATTTCATATATACTTTTATTTTTCTTGTATTTTTGTTGAAGATTTTTCAAATGAAATTAATTTTGATTCATTGTCAAAGACAGTCCCTAGGCCTTGTCTGTAGCATTTACTGGTTCGAAATCTTTTTCATATAAAGCTTTAACAACTTTCATTTGTCTCGCTAAGTCCACTGGTAAGGCAATGCTTGCCTTCTTTACTGTTTTTTCGAATGCTTGTTTGCTGGTATACGGCTCCAGAGCACTTCCGTTTGCCTCATTTTTCTTTATATCGCTCAACGTTTTCTGTCTTAGCGATCTTTCTACCTTTTCTCCTTCAGCAACTTCTTATTATTTTTTGCCAATTTGATTAGGTCTGCACGGCGTCTGCTCATCCTCAGTGCTCCTTAATTGCAGTGTTCCCTATACTTGGCATCTTTTTTATTTTTTCCAAATATGAATGTTTTACCCATCTACATAAATACAGTGGTGGCCACGAATTTAGCACACTTGGTATGTGTATCTTTCAGATGAAAATATTTCCTTATGTTTTAATTTTTTTAAACTAATTTTCGTGGGTGTTGTTATATCATATCATATACCGTTAATTTCGTCGAATTCTTTTGTTCCTTTTCTTTTCTAACCCCATTTATTTCAAAGTGGCACAAAAAGTGGCTGGCCACAAATTTAGCACAACTCTAAAATTTTTGTTTTTGGGTTTTAATTTCGACTAATTTAAGTTTTTTGGTAAGATTTGTTCATATTATGGATGTTCATGGATTTAAGCTGACAGATTATGTCATTAGATATGGCGAAAGGAAGAGACTCTGCGGCCAGTTATTCAGCAAATGAATAGCTGTGGAAGCTGAGTTGGAGAGAAGTGTTCCAGCAAGATGATTTATAATACATTACCCCATATACAGAAAAGCGGGAGCACTCATAATGTCAGACAGTGTCCTAGAGCACTAAAGACCACAGCTGGGAGGATTGTTAAATCTATGGAGCCTCAGTCCAGGAGTCTTTCAAGAGCTTACCTTCAATAAAAAGGGAAGTTTCGTGAGAATTTCGCATCAATACCTCTACAAGAATGATAGGAAATCTAAAAGCAAGAATTTTGTTTGCACGCCAGCACTTGAAACAACCAATGATTATTTTTTAAAAAATGGTCTTTGGAGTGACAAATCAATGTTTCGTCGCTTCGGCTCTGACGGTGAAAGTTACGTATGGCGTCCTCCAGCTATGCAGCATCATCCATATAACAGACTAAAGACTGTGAAGTATGGCATTGGTAGTGTTATGGTGTGGGCAGCGTTTTCTTGACACGGTGTTGGTCATGAAATTTAAAACATAAAATTGAAACACGAATGGTTATCCAGTACAAGGTGTACAAGGATATCATTCTTAACAAAATGATACCGAGGATAGCATGCCCCGTACATGTCGTTTTGTGCATGATAATTATCCAAAACACACTTCAGGCATTGTTAAGAGTTGCTTAAATGAGAATGGGGTTACCGTTTGGAGTGACATTGAGAAACATATTCAATTGGTTAAGCCGAATACTTTAACCGATTAATGTACAGAAATCCAAAATGGCTAGTACGCAGTCACAAAGGAACGTTGCATGGCACCATCTTCCTTTCGCCATTTCTAATTACATAATCTGTCAGCTTAAAGCCATAAACATCCATAATATGAACAAATCTTACCAAAAAACTTAAATCAGTCGAAGTTAAATCCCAAAAACAAAAAATTTTAGAGTTGTGCTAAATTTGTGGCCAACCTCTTTTCGTGACACTTTGAAATAAATGGGGATAGAAAAGAAAAGAAACAAAAGAATTCGACGAAATGAACGGTATATGATCAGTATATCAAGTGTGCTAAATTCGTGGCCACCACTGTATTATATGCGTCTTAAATTGTTTTTTTTAATTGTTTTTGAAAAAATATGCACTTACAATGGCGACCGCTATCGGTTTTAAAAATGTGTTAAACTTTTCTGTTAAGTATAGGACAAAATTAAATTAAATTATTAGTGGCAGCCACATGCTTAGAGCGATCGGAAAGTATTGATACCAATGATGTTTTAAATGGCCCATCCACTATGCAAACATGCTTATCAAGCGCCGTGTTTGACAAACTTTTTGAAAAATGTATAAGACATACACTACCTAAGCATTTTTGACAAGCAACATGCTAGCGAGCGTTTTTTGAATATAGACACGGAATATGGACATGTTGTGTGATAATAAGTGCTGTTTTGTGTAGAGATTGTCATTTCAATTTCTAGTTTCTTAACTTAAAATAGGGCATCCTTCGATTTACGTATTAATTTGTTCAACAAAGCGGCTACGTTAATCAAAATTACGTAATCAAATTTTGAGAGTTTCTCATATGATTACTAGCAGGGACTCGGCGCATTGCTGCCTTCGCGTGCGCCCCGCTCTTCGGATGTTTCAGCGGCTCTGCGCTCTGTCTATTTCTGCGATTTTCTCGTTGATCTTCCAGTGTTTGCCTTTTTGGGTAGCATTTCGTATTCTTCACTTTTTGGATTTTTTTTTTTTTTTTTTTCATTCGAATATTTAAACATTTTTACATTGTACAGTTTGAGCAGCACTGTCGGAGGCTTCTTTGTTTTTGTGTTTTATTTGTGTCGGCACAGTTTGAGAAGCACCAGAAAATTTAGTTGGTCTTAATATTTCACGAATTCGAATATTTTTTCGCACCAAAACTTACAGTAACCTTCTAAAGGCTATTCTAGAGTTTCCCTGAATATTTCATCAAAATCGGTAAAGCGGTTTCAGCGTCCATAACGAACAAATAAACAAGCAAACATACTTCCAATTTTATATATAGATGAAGTCAGGCTAATTTATTGTTTTAAAAAATACAAGGATGTTCAGTTGTATATTCTAAATTCTATCACACATAATCGTATAAAAAAAAAAGATTTTTTAATTCATCTAAGTTATGTACATATAGTACATTTTAATCAGAATCACACTCTTAAGTACTTGATGAAAGAATTTCAGCCATGAGCATTGATATGTCATCGTCTGCAACATCTCGCTGCGTAGTTTGATGAAGGATCATCTGATGAAGAAGTGGACTTAAAAAATAAATCAATTACTTTTTTTTTCGTATCAAATTTTATTTAATCTCTTTCGCAATTGAGGTTTACAAGCGCGTTTAGAATTCATATCTCACTGAACGAATTCACAAAAAAACGAAAGCAAAATGCTTACAAACTAAACTGCGGAATATCAGATTTCGCTTTTTCTGAACTGCATAAATCAAATAATTATGAAAATAAGATTTTAAGGGAACAAATTTGTTGGCCACGCAAATCGAAAATACGTAGATCGTGAAATTACTGTATAAAATTCACTTATCATTACGAAGAACTTAAAATGTACATATGCATAATTCAACAAAACGTATAGAAAAAAGTTAGAGTTAGTTCTCTTCACCATTTCCAAATTTAATAAAATAATCTTTCAAATTTGGTGTCGTTCTCCGCGAAATTTGCTGTGAAGTGAACAAAATACACCACAGACTACACAAGCAAAATTCACAAGCAAAGAATGTCACAAATGTCAAAATAAAATAGATTTTCTTCAAACATCGTTTCAAACACGCAAGCACGGCAAGCCGCTTAACAAGAATGTTTAGGTAGTGGATGGGCCTCTTAAGGTACAAGAATGCGACAGCAGTGAAAGCCAAATGAAAGTTTACCCTTAATCGCGCTTAGTTTAAACCGTTTTAAATTTTGTTTTTATTTGTTCCTCGTTACTTAAAATGTAAACATATATTTGGACAAAAATATTTAAGATAAAATGTCATTAAAAGTAGCCAAGAACGAGAAAAACGAATTTACAAACAAACAAAAACAAATTTTCTCATACTAACTGAAAACGTAGACATTTTTTTAACATATAAAAAAAGTAATTTGTTTATTAACATTTAAATTTTCGGTCCCGGTTAACATTTCTTTGCAAATGCCCATAGGGTCTTCACCTTCACTGTGTTACAAGCTTCATGACGAAAATTTATTTATATTTATATATATGTGTATATATTTGTTTTGCTTTCCTTATTCAGCTCGACGGATCTGACCAGTCAATTGTTGACGTTACTAGTCGAATTCGTCTATCAACTTGTCTGTTCGGGTCAATTGTATTTGGCGAAATTGCTGCGTAATAAATTTGTCGAGAAGGTCACACTGTACAAGGAACAAAAAGTGCCAAACTTTCAGGCTGACATGTATATAACGGTCACGAATCAGCCCAGCCTACTTGATTTAAAATCACTGGAAATAGCTGAGCAAATGACGTTGCTCGATGCGGAGCTATTCCAGAAAATCGAGATACCGGAAGTATTACTATTTGCCAAAGAACAATGCGAGGAGAAATCGCCGAACTTGAACAAGTTTACGGAGCACTTCAATAAGATGTCCTATTGGGCGCGTTCGAAGATACTCATGCTGACGGATGCTAAAGAGCGTGAGAAGCACGTCATTAAATTCATTAAGATCATGAAGCATTTGCGTAAGATGAATAACTACAATTCATATTTGGCACTGCTATCGGCGCTGGATTCGGCGCCAATCAGAAGGTGAGCAAGTGCAAAAATGCAAAGATGAAAATGTGCAAAGAACCATATATTAATGGATTATATTCATATTTAGATTGGAGTGGCATAAGACAATTACCGAAGGACTTAAAGAATACTGCACGCTCATTGATTCAAGTTCCAGCTTTCGTATTTATCGGCAGGCGCTTGCCGAGACAAATCCGCCGTGTATACCATATATGTAAGTGGAATTGTGTGGATTTGTAAATGTGTGTGTTTTACAATTGTAATAATTTTCTATCTTTTGTCACTTTCACTCTCCCTCGTACTTTTTCGCTTTCTTGCTCGAGCACAGTGGTCTAGTCCTACAGGATTTAACATTTGTGCATGTCGGCAACCAGGACTACTTGACCAAAGGTGTTATCAACTTTTCGAAACGTTGGCAACAATACAACATCATTGTGAACATGAAACGTTTTAAGAAATGGTAGGCTATATATAAATTATATTTTTGTTATAGTTTGCCTAATGTTTATCGTCACAGCTCGTATCCATTCCGGCGTAATGAACGTATTATACGCTTCTTCGAGAACTTTGAAAACTTTTTAGGAGAAGAAGAAATGTGGCAGATATCGGAGACGATTAAACCACGTGGTAAAAGAGCAGCTAATAATTATTAAAGAACACACTACACAGCACCGCAGATCGTGTCGCTTCAACGTATACCATCGTAGCACATTGTATCGCTTACAGTCGCTTATAGTCTAGACGACAATACCAGATTCTAAATTAGACTAAACTTGGACTCGTAAAGTAAACTATTCTCTATACTTAGAAATCCTCTTAGCAATTGTATATACGGTAGTTATCTATACTCAAATTTATATACTTATTTATGTATTGCTACGAATGCTAGTACATACAAAAACCCCTGACACTTGCACACATATATGTATATATAGATACATTATGTAATTATGTATACGAGTGTACCGATGATAAAATGCAAAAAGAGAAATGTTATTTGTTAATTTGTGTTTGGTCCGAGTCAACAAGAAAGACAAAGTATCAGAAAAATAGTGCTAGAATGAAGACAAAGAGAAATGTTGTAGAAATACAAACAGACACACAGATATACATACATAAAATGCATAAAAATGAAACGAGAAGAAAAATCATAATATACAAAACAAGTATTTCAACGTGCATATTTATTTTCGATTTATATATAGATATAAAAAAAACTATTTTCAGCTATTTACGCACCGTATCTGTAAAACAAAAAAAAAACATGAAATGATTTAAATTTATAAAAACACAACGAAACTTTCAAAGAACTATATGTATATATATATATACAACATATATATATATATATATATAAATATGTTGTATGTACCAAATTGTAGAGAAAAATCATTGTAGAACTTTTGTTTCCATACCCTGAGCTCCAACGGTTAAGCAGTATAGAACTAAGAGCTATTTCATGTGAATAAACTAAGAATAATGTTAGCAATTACAAACAATGTTTAACAAAAAACCGACCCACATAAACATTCTCTGGTCAAGACTTTGCAATACTCGGCTACGTATACCCGCCGGAATATCAATTACACAATCTTCTACCGGCCAACAGCGGAAATATTTTATCCTATGATGACAGAAATTGAAAATTCAGGCAGCAGTATACTCATATATGTATCTCTAAATCTTAAAATAGCAATACCAAAGTTGAAAATAATAATAGTAATGACATAATAATATATAATAAAAAATTACTATTTATCATGCATTGAAAATCTTTTAAAAACACTGAGTCAAAATGAAAATTCTAAATTTAAGCGCAAATAAATAAGAAAACTAAAGGAAAATCAATCAAATAGTCAACAAAGCGAATCTACATAAAATATAACTTTTAAAGCTTGTAACTCTAAATGTTTGTGTCAATGCATTCAGAAAAACAAAAAACTAAACCAAAACAAAAAATGTTTTAAGTCCATTCAAATTATGTGTTTATATGTATGTGTAAATGTGTTTTACCTACTAGTATGCTACTACAAAAAAAAAAAAAACAAAGTAGAAACCACAAAAAGAATTCTGTATCTAATGTATGCATTCCCATATGGAAGCTTCCAAAGAAAGACGCATACATTTAAAGTCAACTAAAATCGACTATTTTCAACAATTACTACAACAACAGCAGCAACAAAAAAATAACAATAATACCAACTATACGTACATTAATGCTAGTCTACTTAAAAACAAAATCAACCCACAATCATAACCAAAATTTATAGCGTGCCCGTTGAATCGAAATTTCGCTCGAACTTAACTTTAGCTTAACGGGATATGCACCGAAATCAGATCACATTAGATTAGACCTCAACAATTGTTTAATTCATTTGCACTTTGTCAAAGGGAACACAATCAGTTGCTTCCATTTTATAGTCCTACATCCGTTCAATTAATTGTCTGCCTTTTCAATGCTCTCTTGTCGACGATGACTTTTCACTTGTATCGACACTTGATTTCGTTTTTTCATTCACTTAAACAATCTTCTTATTAAATTAATGCATAATTATTGCCTTTGATATCTGATTATTCCAAGATTTTTGGGACGTCGTACAATAACCGAATGGCCTATATCGAAGTGTTCCTTCGGCCAGCATTATTCAATTTATCGAAGTTACGTTATATTCAAGGGCTGCCGAAAGTATCTGGTCCTCGTTCTTCATAGTGTCTTTGGAGTTGAACTTTTTGAGCCATCTCTCTACTTAGCTTTTGTTAACTGTTCTTACGCCAAAGTGGTATAGCACACAATGACGACTATTTTCGATTATTCGTGATATTAGACTAATGCACCGACTTTTTATAAACTTTTCGCTTGCAAAGCAACCTCCAAGACAAATTTTAACTCTTCTATTACCCTGGAATATTATTTATTAGACTCTAGAAAGGCAGTTCTAAGAATTTTGTGGCAAGAATTCAAATTTGATGGAATACGCTCTTAGAATTCGATATCTCAATGTTATTATAAGGAATTGCAAATTGCATGAGAGTCTCTAGTGAAACTTGGCTTGGAGAATCTGTCGTATAGCGATGGATATATATTTTTTTTAATTTTACTGGTTTCAGTGAAAAAATATGTGCACTTCAATGAAACATGATGTGAATTAAGTCAAGCCACTGTAATCCACTGTCAAATGGGCATATGGGATATTTCTCTTTGACATTTCACTTTTGCATTTTGTTTTTAATATAAAATATTTTTATCAGTGTGCCTTTTATTTAAATTAAAATTTGTAAAAAAAAAAATTTTTAATATTTTCTCCATATGAAATTGTATAAATGAGCGATTTGAGAATTGGCCGTTTATTTGTGAAATATTATTCAAGAATATTTGCAAGTAATAAATATTCGTGCACAGCTTATGTAGCCAAAAAAGAATTGGGAAATATCAGCAAGAAAGTCGCCATACCTCTAAAAAAAAAAAAACTAGACGAACAGACTTTTTAAGCCTTATCTTTGGTGTATGATAAATGAACTGACAACGTCCTTAATTAACTTGGGCCATACTCTTTTGAAAAAGTCGCTCCAACTAATGGTGCCATTTTGTAGCCAAATTAATTAATTAATTTCAATACTTATGGCAGTTATTATTAGTAAGAAGTGTTGTAAAACCTTGTGCACCTTGTGTAAAAACTTGGGGCACCTAGAGATTCGGAAAGTTTTCAAAGTGGTCATAAGAAAAAAACAATATTCAATATCATCCGAAAAGTTACAAAAAAAGGCATCTTAAAAAATTCGAAATTCATTCGAATTCGTCTACTGAATAAATTGTAAAATATTTACTGTTAGTGAGTGTGCTCTCTCGAAACAAAAAAAAATTCCTTGTCGATGTTCAAGTGAGAACAATGCGCTCCGAAATCAATGCCTTTGCATTATACCATTATAGTTTTAACATATCCTTAGTCAGAAATTTTGATTTAGCTTATTCGAGAGTAACTTTTGAACAGCGGTCTGCAAAGCAAAAATGGGTGTTTTCTTTGAGTATGGCTACGAGTTGTTAGTTTTTTGTGCATACTAAATTCAAATTTGAAATTATATGATTTGACATAAAGAATATCAAAAATGGACGGAGGTACACACTATTTGTATAGCTTAGATAGAACTTGGAATCGACCAGTGTAGCTAGAATACCTCTAAAAGACGGCAAGCGAAGCGTTTTGTATATCAAAAAGAGTGATTATCTAATTTTTGATGTCAGTTGAAAATCTTTAGTGGATAATTTCGGTTTCTAATTTTAATACAATTTCTTTATTCTTTTCTATTTAAATTTTTTTTAGTCGTCTATTTATAAAAACTTGAGGAATTATTAAAGTACTCTTAAGATAGTTTCTTTTTCGTGTGTGTCAATATATATTTACATACTATTGTATATTTTTACTATAAAATAACTTGATCAACTATATGGCTTAGAGTGCATGTGCTATATACAAATATATTAATTTAAAGTTATATATTTTTTTTAAAATAATTTATTTACTTTGTATAGAACTAAAAGCACAATAACACTACAGAAATAACAAATTTACATTTATATATATTTATATTTTAAAGGCAACTATGCTTATAAAAATATTTAAATAAAAACAAAAAATCAAATAGAAAAAAAGGCGACAAATGTTGAAAATATAAAATTAATGAAAAATATATATATATCGCTGCATATGTTAAAAGTATGTATGTTTCTAAAACATACATAAATATATACAGTTCAACTTTAAATAAATACAGCTACACACCCACACATACACACTTACACACACATACAGACTCATATAGGAAACAAGACTGTCTCTAGGAAATATACACATATATACATGCATACATATATTAATGAACGCTCTAATCTGTATTTAACGGCATGAAATACTTTTGTTTGTGTATGCGTTACAAAAAAAAATATAATAATACTAAAAGATAAAAGAGGTATAACCCAAAACTTCAATAAAATTTCCCAAACGAATTTTGAAACAAATACACAACACACACCCATGCATAGGAAGTTAATGTTACATAAAAAATATCCATATATGATAAATATGTATATACAAGATCATATATGTATGTATAAACTCTAACTGGTTTTTAGTACTTGCTTTGTATGTGCCTATTTGATGTACGCACTCATCAAACGTGTTGATTCTCAATTTGAATTTGGAATTTATAGAACGAAAACAAAAAATATATTACTATTAATAGGCAATCCCCTCCTCTACCTCAACCCATCCTTCACTGTAGTTAACCTTAAATAAACCATTTCCCCTACCAAACTAAACTTTAATTTTACTCCACTATAATGTCTCTTGAAATTATCCAATGGAACGTCAATCTGGATCTTCACAAATAATAACACTTCAAGAAACACATATAGTCAACACAACTAACAATAACATCCCCATACCCATTAACTACACTCTAATTACTAATGTAGCAACCAACAGGTTTGGCGGAGTCGCCATTTTGATACACAAATCAATCCAACATAATGAAATTACCATTAACAACAGTTTCGAAGCATTAGCTTTAGAAATCCAATCCAAACAAAAAATAGTGGTTTTCTCAGCATACATTCAGCTCTCCAAAAATTTCTCTCTAACGGAACTAGAAAATTTATTTAAAACCCACCACTCCAACACCTCTTTGATCATTTTGGGTGACTTCAACAGCTGGCACTCCACCTGGGGCTCCCCACAAGATAACAAAAAAGGCAAATTTTATCAAAATATATTCAACGATCCAAACTAATCATTCTCAACGATAAGTCCCCAACCCACTATACAACCCATAATACCTTTACCCACATAGACTTATCCCTCTGCTCACATCAACTGTACCCATACACAAAATGGGAAATATTCGACGACCATTGCGGGAGTGATCATTTCCCAATTTTAATAACAGTTTTCCCCCATCCCCCTCCAAACAACTTTAGCCGCCCATATTTTAAAACAAAAGAAGCCAACTGGAGTTTATTTCAAAAACTATCTAATGAAATTCCAATGAGCTCGAATATAAACAAAGAAACCGCAACCTAAACAAAATAATCTTGCAAAGCGCACACTTTTCCATACCGCAAACATCACACCAAAAACTTCCACACAGAGTTCCGTGGTGGAACAAAACACTCACAGAACTTCGGTTAAGCAAAGTCAATACATGGAAAACTCTCAAACGCAACATCACTCAAGAAAACATCATCAACTACAGGCGCGCCAATGCCATGTTCCGTAGGGAACTTATACGATACAAAAAAGAAGCTTCCACAGCATTTACGTCGACTATACAACCAACCACACCCACCACCAAAATTTGGGCCAACATAAGACGGTTTTGCGGACTCAACCCCAACAAAGTAATCCATTGCGTCACAGACACACCCAACAACACAACTCACACAAACCCAACCATAATAACAGACTTATTTGCACAGCACTGGTCCAACCTATCTAAAGACAACAATTTTGACACACAATTCATAAAAGACAAATACACACCGAAACTAATCCACTATACAACCACAAACACTGCACAAGCATTAGAAAACGATATAACCCTAATCGAACTAAACTCGGCTCTACAATCACTTAAAGGGTCAACCCCAGGACTTAACAGAATCTCATACCCCATGATCAAAAACAGCTCACAATCGACAAAAAATAGAATAATTCAACTCTTCAACAATATTTTCAACAACATCATACCCCAATCGTATAAAACCAGCCTCATCATTCCCATATTAAAACCAAAAGCAAACAAAACGGAAATAACATCATACCGACCCATCTCCTTAAACTGCTGCCTAGCGATAACATTAGACAAAATCATCTCCAAAAGAGTATGGTGGTTCTTAACCAAAAACAATCTGCTTCATGACAACCAATTCGGATTTAAACGCGGCAAATCGGTTGGAGAAAGTCTGCTTTTCGCCCACTTTATGCTTTTCGCAGACTTTCTCATAACCCGATCGTTATCTGCCAAAAAACACACCTCTCTCATCACTCTTGACTTCTCAATTGCATGTGCAACATCTCATGCAACAACATGCAAATCCCGACAACCGAAATCCTCGGCCTAACCATTAACAACAACTACAAGTGGGACAAACACATCAAAACACTTATACCTGCCTTAAATCAGAAACTCAATATAATAAAATGCTTGGCCAGCAAGAAATTCAACTGCAACACACACACACTCTTAAACATAACCAAAGCCACATCAATCCAAAAAATTGATTATGCCCTATTCATATATGGGCACACGCCAAAATCTACCCTTAATAAACTAAAACCCCCACTTTATGCGGCATTCCGGCTTTCTTTAGGAGCACTCCGCTCCACACCCATCAACAACATGCTATACGAAACTAACACACCTACAATCGAAACAAAAAGAGACTACATCCTATCTAAAATGTACAAAACACTACTAAACTCCACAGACACCTCTATTAAGATATACATAAAACAAAACTCCTAAACTCACAACGGCCATAGCAAGAATAATAAATACTTGCAAGAACAACAACATACCATATCTCCCCCAAAAAACACTAGACACCAAACCCGCCTGGCTTCTCGCCGATTCCCTAATAAACACCTCACTCCGAATCTACCAGAAAACTATTACCCCCAACAATCAACACACAACACTTCCACCGAATTAAATCAAACCTTAAGAATCACACCTTCATCTATACCGATGGATCATTCCAAAATAATATTGTAACCTACGCCATCACGACCGAAACAACCATACTCCAATATGGCATCCTACCACACTATTCCTCAATCTTCTCCGCAGAAGCAATAGCCATCCTCGAAGCAATAAAACTTATTATAAAAAGAGAAAAGTAAAACTTCGTTATTTGCACCGACTCACTCTCGGCAATAGACGCAATTTCTAACATCAACAATCACAATACGCAGCCCTACCACCATAAGATCCCACCTCATAAGCGCCGCCCCAAGAATTAAAATTCTATGGGTCCCAGGCCACTCTAACATAAAAGGCAATGAGCTGGCAGACAAAACAGCCAAAGCCACCCTAAACATGCCCCTTATCCTAACCCAGAACACCAACCCAACAGACATTAACAAATATCTTGGAAGTAATTTATCAGATAACCTCAAAAACAACATTACCAAATGCAATAAATGGTACTAAGCCATCAACACAAACTTCCTACATACAGATGACCCCAATAAAACACTCATTGCCCTAACTGCCATTCAACCACAAACACCGACTTAGACCACATACTAAAACAAAATCTTCAAAAATAAAAACCCCAAAACCGCACTCACAAATCCCACAGAAGAAAACATTATCAAAATCATAACATACCTAAAAGAAATAAACATACATCACAAAATTTAAGCCAAACGACATGTACTTATGTAAATTCTAATATTGTACCATAGTATATAAGCTGGCCTTAGCTGTAACACACACACAATTTATATAATAATAATAATATACTGTAATAACCCTCCACCACCACCGGGCCGAAGGCCGCAGCAGCCAGCCCCCCCCCCCCTGGTTAATCATAGCTTTTTAAGTTTTATTAACTTTATTAAATAAATATTTTTTTATTTTATTTATTTATAATTAGAAAGATAAAAATAAATTTTTATCCTACTTAACTAGAGCACTAGCTGCTAGGGCTTTCAGCTCTTATGAAACTTATATAAGGTGGTTAATCTTAGCATGTAATAGGAATTTGTATAACTGATTTATAGTAGAGGTGTTTATGGTTTTAAGTAATTTGATGGGGTTGAGTTGCAGAATTGATCGCGTAGATTGTAGCGCTGAGCAGTCAGTAAGGAGATGTTGGACCGATGTTTGATTGGCGTTGCAGAGGAGGCAGGTATCATCATTGTTTCTGAGCAGTATGTGTACGTGTGTTAGTCGGGTGTGCCCCAGCCGAAGGCGGACGAATGATTGAATAGCATTCCTGTGGCATTTTGTTGGATAAAAGACGGGTAATCCCTCTGTGTTGAATTGCTTGTAATGGTGGTGAAGGGCATCCCATGCCATTTTGTTTTTCTTTGCAATGTGGCCATTAATTAGTCTAAAGATGTCCGCTTTCTCAATTTGGTTGGAAAGCTGTAGTGGCTGTTTCAATGCCAATTTAGCACGTGTATCTGCTAGTTCGTTCCCGGTAGTATTGACATGTCCAGGGATCCACATTAATTTTATGTTATTGTGGTCAATGAGACAGTTACATATTTGAGATATGATTATACTATTGTTGCTATGGTTTCGGATTGCATCTATGGTTGACTTACTGTCTGTTCAGATCACAACTATATTTGGTTGTTCGGCGGCGTAATTAGTTGCTTGGAGAATGGCAGTAGCTTCTGATGTATATGCTGAACAGAAAGAATTTAAGATTCCTGCGGTGATAGTGTTGTTGAAATTATAAACTATGGCAAAGGAGTAAAGGAGTTGAGTAACTAGATCTTGATACGTCGGTGAATATAAATTTAGCGCTGTTAGAGCTCAGAGATGGTAAGTGTCCAGAAATAGTTTTCTGGAAAATTTTCTGTTAGTTAGGAATGCTTTGATAAGGTTATATATTTTGGTTCCAATTTTCCATGTATACCGACTCTATCCAATGCTTTCTCGAAGTCTAGATTGAGCATTGTTACGTGATTCTTTGTTGCCATTGCCGTAGAGCAGAGGTGTCCTATTGAGAGGAGGGCATCAATGGTACCATGCCCCATTTTGAAACCAAATTGATTTGGTGTTAGTAGGTTTTTTCGAAGGGCAAACCAAACTATTCTTTTAGAGATGATTTTTTCTAGTATTTTGCCTGGACAGGATAGCAGTGATATAGGACGGTACCCTGATATTTCAGTTGCTAATTTGTTTGGTTTAGGTATTGGGACAGTGATAGCAAATTTCCAATTTTGTGGATAAATTCCTTCATTAAATACATTATTATACAAAAGTAATAGGCGTGTTTTAAGTGACTGGGGTAGGTTTTTCAACATTGGATATGAGATTTTATCAAACCCTGGTGATTTCCCTTTCACGGAGGAAAGGGCAATTTCTAATTCAATATCTGTGATATTTGATTCTATTATTTTAGCAAGGGGAGACGGATGTCTGTTTATATATGTTGAGCTAAGTATATGTTGTTTTTTAGAATTGAACAGCAGGTGAAAATTTGTGTTGTGTGAGTACTATGACCAGGTATTGGCTAGGGTATTGGTAATATCTTTGGAGTCGTGTAGAGGTCCGGTTCTAGTGTTGAGAAAAGGAATTGTGGTAGGATTGTAGCACCCATTTAACATTTTGATATTTTCCCATATCTTTTGGGAGTTTGAGGATGGGTTTATTGACGCGTTAGGCGTTCAAAAGCAGTACTTTTTGCTTCTCTACATTTCTTACGAAACAGGGCATTAAATTTTTTGTATGTTACCAGATTGGGTAAATTTTGTACTTCTTTGTAGGTGTGCCACGCGCTTTGTTTTTTGGACCGTAGGACGGCTAATTCTTGATTCCACCAGGGTACCAATTTAATTCTTGGTCGCAAATTGGTTTGTGGAATATAGGAGTGTGCAGCTGTCCGGATTAATTAATGAATGGTTGAACATTCTTTGTTAATGTTTGATGACACAGGAACCGTTTAGCATTTATTATTAAGATGTGCTTGAAAGAGTTGCCAATTTGCTCTTTCTGTTATAAGTTTCTGACTTGGAGATTTTTTTGAATTTTTATTGAGTGTTATGGATGATTTAATTGGATAGTGGTCACTACTATGGAGGCTATTTAAAATGTTCGTAGTATGTTCAGATTTTCTGAAATGAGTTGGTTTTCAATAATTTTGCCCAGAGGGTTGGTTTTAGCTGAGCCCCACATGGGACTCCAGGCATTAAAGTCTCCTTGTATAATTATTGGGGTGCGTGATTGGCTGATGTTGTTTCTCAAATCACCTTTAGTGAAGTGTTGGTCAGGTGGAATGTAAATGTTAATTAAAGTGACTTTAAATCCAATGTTTAGTTCGACAGCTAATGCCGCGATCGGTGGTTGCAGATGAATAATTTTATGTGGATAGTTTTTTTTACCATAATTGCTATACCTTGTTTATTGGTTGTGCTTTGTGGTAAGTTATAAAAATAACTGTCGTAGGAATTTGACACGATTACATGACTATTTTGGAAAATATGTGTTTCTTGTATAGAGAAAACTAATGGGAAATGTTCTTTGATAAGAACTTGTAGATTTGTTATATTGTTATACAGGCCATTTATATTCCACTGTAGAAAACAGAACATGATTGAATTAAAAAGGAAAAGGGGAGACAAGAAAAGAAAGAATTTGATCTGCAAGTGAGTGGAAATTTACCGTTTACCCCCAGCACCGACCCCGGCAAAGTGTTTACATTCTGAATACATACTCACGGTGTACAAAGTAGCGATAAAACTAGTCACTGCGTAGTAGATGAAGACACGTGCTGGGGGGGAACGAAAAATATTACTGGAATTAAGTCATTTCATCATCTTCGCTGCCGACCATAAAGGAATCAAGCAAAGCTGAAGGGGAGGTGGGGAATGAGTTGGGTATATGAGTTGAATTTGATGGGATTTGGTTGTTCGGGAGGTAAAGGATGGGTGATTACCGTATTTTCTTTTGTTTTGTGTTCGTGCGTTAAAGTAAAGTTGGTGTTGTTGGTATTTGCGGTAGTTATGTTGGTAGTAGTTGTGTCGGTAGTATTTGGTTTGATTGCGACAGTCTTGTTGTATTGTGTTATTGGTGTTTACGTATGCTTTTTTTCGTGTTGAGTTTGTTTTTGAGAGTTGCTTTCATTAGGTATGTTTAGCTTTGCTGTGGCGGCATATGAGTCTAGTGGGGTTACGGATGTTTTCTGCGATTTGAATATTTGTTTAGCTTCTTTTACTGTACATTTATTTTGTGTTTGTATTTAAAGAATTTCTTTCTGTTGTACAAACATACGGCATTTGTTGGATGAAGCTAAATGTTCCTGCTGGCAGTTGGCACAATGGGTGCGGGAGCACATGTCAGGAAGATGGGGTGGGAGATTGCAATTCTCGCAAATAGGATCTTTGTTGCAGCGTTTAGCTGTATGACCTAATCTTTGACAATTTTTACAGCGCATGGGGCTGGAATAATATGGTCTTACTTTAACTTTGTGCCAGGAAATGTCCAAAGTCTCCGGGAGGGAGTACAGGTTAAAGTTAACCAGTAATACACCGCTGCGTTTAGCCTTGCCGTCAATCATTTTAGTGTATTTGCATACAGAAGAGAAACCTTGGGGAGCCAGTTCGCGTACGATTTCTTCTTCACTAACGTTGTTCAGGCATGGTGCGTAAATAGAGCCTTTCGAAGTGTTCAGATTTTCATGATAGCTGCATTTAATTGGACATACACCAGTCAAAGATTTGCACGCAATGAATTTCTCAGCTACTTTGGTATTGTTGACCAAGATCAACATTTTACAGTCGCGTAATTCCGAAATGGATGTATATTCTTTGCTGATAATTTGGATTGCGCGATGGATAGCGAAACATGAGTATTGCGACAATGGCTTGTTCTCATCAACTGAGGACATAACCACAAACTTCGGGTCGGGTCGTGTGTAGGTTGGTAGGGAGGGAAATTATCCCAATAACTTAGAAGGATTTTGTTTTTTTATTTGGGGACCGTTTGCCAAAATAGCGAAACGGTTTTTACCCAGATTGGTCGGCCCAGGGGCCATTTCGTTATTTCCTTCACGCGATTTGCGGTTTCAAGCAGAGAAAAGTCCTATAACGAACACGAAGAACAAAAGAATGTATGTATGTATGTATACAGTAAAAACCGAAAACGAAAGCGAAATAAAAAGAAGAATGCTCGATTAGTCACTCCACGAACGGTAGTCGACGACTGTTATTAAATAAATAAATATTACTATTAACAATGCAAATATGCTTTGCTCCCTACACTCCACTGTTTAAAAAAATAATCGTTAAAAAAGTTTATAACCATGTGGGCTTAATAAACGCTCTACTATCTACATATAATTGTTTCAAATGCATAAATCTTCACATTTCTCTATCTTCTTCTATATGAACATGTAGTGCGTAAGCCTGCGAAAGTGAATAATTAAGTTACTTCTTTGAGTAGGAAATAAAAATAATGCGAGTAAGCAATTACCTAACATGCTTTACATAATCCGTAATCGTCTTATTTTTATTATTTTTCTTTCTCAAAGAAATTGACAGCTTTCTTATGATTTGCGCTTCTTCTTTTCTTGTATACTTCCAAGTATAATGTACTAAATTTTCACTGATTAATATACACTCAATTGTCAAATTCGCTCTGATCAAGTTGTGCCTATTCGAGTCTTTTCCTGTATCATTTGAATGACAAATATTATTCTGTTTTTCTGTGTTTAGTTTTACTTACCAGAACTGCGCTTCATTGCATATATTATAATTTTTTTTTTTTTTTTTGTCAAACAAAGAGAAATGTTTATCGCTTTACTTTCTAAAAAATAATTTTAATTTGCAATCTATAAAAAAGTATGGAAAGTACATACAAGTAGTTGCTTCTTAATAATGTTTTGTATCCTATTATACTGAAATATTAAAGTTCAATTTTTTTAAAATATATTAGAGAACCAAAAACTACGACTGGACTATTAAGTAAAACTTTTCTTTGGCTTCCTACCCTTATCTCTGTAGAGGCACCTTAAGAACCTCACTGACTCTATCCCACCATAAAATTGTTCTAAGTAACCAGAACTGAGCGTTGACTCATATTTCCGCCGATCCGTTATGTGTTGTACGGAATATATACCGTATATAAACTTTTTCCGTATTTGACTTAAAATTTACTCGATAATTTTCTTTTGTTATTCTTAAATTAAATTATTATTAAATTTTAGTAGCTATAATTGTTTGTTTTTTAACATAACTTTTTTTATTTTTCATCCCTAACCTTACAATTGTATACCCACAATCTGTAAGTACTTTTTTCTAGTGCATATTTATTGATCCAAACTTTTTTGTTCTTCATCTATGTATGTATGTTATATAGTAGTGCAATTCAAAACTGTAAATTTTTTTGTAATTATTGATAGTATTTATATATATACAATATTATATACACACACACGCAACACAAAAAAAACAAATTGAGTTATATATACATATAAAGCGTCAAAGATTATATTGTATTAACTCATTTTAAACTAAACAAAGGAAAACGCCAGCAGACAAATTTTAATCTATTTGTTTAAATAACTTTACACAATAAATGTATTTTTCCTTTAAAAAGAGACCGTTGTTTTATTGGATGTAGTATCACGCCATACTGTTTATTCAATTTGTACTGCGTTTTATATTCTTTACGCGATAATTACTTTGCGATGAATTTTGTAAAACGGTGAAGCAGACATCAGGAACAGTATACTAGTGGATCCTGAACGGACGTTGTTCTGCTTCAGATAGTAAAGTTGCCCTTGTGAGATATGCTTTCTTATTGTCGGGGCTGCACTTAAGCGGCAACCATTGTATTGTGCGCCAAATGTTAAAAATATTGTTAAAACAAACTGCCTGGATATCGTAGTTTCATGCATACGTACACCACTGATTGATCATATATGCATGGCCGTGTAAGGGCCGTATAACAGTTGTTCTACAAAGTCACATTAAGGGCCAAATACACAACGCAAACATGTTTGCGTCATGCTTGTTAAAAAATGCGTAGCATTGATAAACATGGCGTTCGTCAAACATGTTTGCGTAGTGGATGGGCCCTTTTAAGTGCTGTATCAGAATGCATGAAAAAATGCATATGTGAAGCGTTGCCACGCGTAAAGATCGCATGTCTAACGACAGTTAAGCGTATGTTTGACATATTTTCATGACAGAAAAAGTTTTCAAAAAGTTTTTTTGCTTTTCTTAAATAGCACATATATCCTTAATCATCAAACTCAGATATAATCTATATGTACAATGTAATTAAGAAGATAAAAGTAAATTGGAAAAAAGAGAAAAACTAGATCACATCTAGCTAATCTAAAGTTAGGGTTAATGAAACCAGTCGAATGCATGAATACTACTTAATTATGGATGTTAAAGCTGTTTGTTTGTATCTTTTTAGTATATTACTTCACACGGGTATCTCTGGCTTCGCTGCCATAATGAATGATTGCAATGAATATATTGAATAAAAATTTGTAAAATTAATAAATAAAAATACACATAATAACAAGAACTAACGGGGGAGCATATATTCACATTTGGTGAATTGATTTGAAACTTATCGATATCTTAAAGTAGTTTTTTATGTCCTTTTAATGTGTGAAAGTATTCAAAGATTGGTATTTTTTAGGCATTGCCAAAATTAAATGATTTTTCTTTAAAGTGCAATATACTCTTGTCAGGTCTCTGGTTGCGAGTGGAAGGAATTTTGTGAGTTTGCGTCGATTAGAACGCGACGTTTAAATAGCGATAATTTTTCAAGTTGAGGGTTTTTGTGGACTTGTAAGAATTTTATTATCTAGCATTTGCACTGACCGACCGAAATAAAGAGTTGCAACGTGTGTTGCGCGGCACATACAAACAACATTAATAAGGCAATCTGCTTGAACAAAGAAATAAAAGAATTGCATAGAGAAACGTGTAGAAAAATGAGTGGGGATGTGGCTTTTGCTGAAAATGTAAGTAAACTGTTGGTTTTTATTTTATTTTATGTAATTATTTTTTTCTTGTTAATTTTTTTATTATTAAATTGCAAGCACGTTAATGGTAGCGGAAAAGTGCAAACGTGTTGATAATCCACTCAAGTAGATTTGTGCGTGTGTATGTGCCCTCGAAAATATTGTGTACAGAAGATTGAGAAATAACCGCTCTGATATCTTTTTACCATTGTTATAATGCACAAGGAAATGCATCGTCTATTATAAAAACTTAGATTTATGAATATTACATGTGTGCAACAGCAAAAGCAACAGCAAAGCACTACTGCCACCACCCCATCTAATTTGTTAGTTCCTTAGATTTGGTTCGTTTCTACGTTTATCCCCCCACCCATCCGGTTACAAAATGTGTGGTACTCCATTTAATCAAGTGTGTGGTTTGTGTCAATAAATAAATGACAAGATGCAGCAGCGCCATCTTCAAACAATTATTTAGCGTACACACCAACCACCAACACCTAACGCAGAATTGGGCCAATTTTTTATGAAAAACAAAAATTAAAAATTGCAAATATGACATTAGAATATTAAGATAATAGAAAATTAAAAATATGTATCTGTGTATGCACTTTCAATTGAATTATTAACTGTTATTTAAAGTTTTCAGCATCATGTTAGTTTGGTTCTCAAAAGCGCTGGGTTGGGTGCCTTGACAAGTTTTCTGTATTCCGTGTAAATCATCTTATGGCTAAGTATGTGTGTGCCTGCATGTATGGTTGGTTGTTGGTTGATATTTGTTCGTAACTTACCCAAAATGTTAAAGTGAACGAAACAGTGAGAGAAAGCAATTTTTTGTTGGATTGACTGGTTGCGGGTTTCTTCTCGCATTTATTTAGTACTTGTAATTGTAAGGCCGGCGACACCGATCGACTTCTCGACCATTCGGGTGCACGCGGCATATCTCTCTATCACTATTATACACAAGAGAGAGGTTTAATATTTCTTTCACCACGTGTTCCTTAGGCTATTTTCATTCGAGTTTTATGTGTTTATAAAGTTGCATCGAACTCTTTTCTGACTCACATGCGTATTGAAGTGACCTCTTTTTACGTGAATTTTCTATTTGTTCTTTATTACAGCATATCCACACACAAAATGGTGGCAGCAGCTGTGATTTGAAAATCAACTGCATGGTGAACGGTCATAATAATCATCATATTAGTACCAGTAACAGCAGTAAACATAAATCATCCAGTAAGGATAAACATCGTGATAAAGATCGTGAGCAAAAAAGTTCCAGTTCATCAAAGGAGCACAAAAGCAGCAGTAGTCGGTAAGTTGATTGTCACTTTTTTATCTGGCCGGCAGGTAAACGCTAAATTTGTGGCGTTATTGCAGTGATAAGGAACGGGATAGAAACCATAGCAGATCCTCAAGTAGCAAGGACAAGCACAGGGACAAGGATCGCGAGGGCAGCAACAACCATCGCAGCTCATCAAGTTCAAGTCATCGGGATAAGGATAAAGAAAAAGATAAAGAGAGAGAGAAACATAAATCGTCCTCATCATCGTCATCAAGTCACCACAAAAGTTCTTCGAAAGATAAGGACCGCAAGGACATAGATCGAGAGAAGGACCGCGATCGCAAATATGGCAGTAGTTCCAGTTCAAGTAAAGACAAAGATAAGGACAGGGAGCGCCACCATAAATCATCATCTTCATCGTCCAGTACACGCAATAAAGACAAAGACAAAGAGCGGAGCCACAAAAGCAGCACATCGTCGTCATCTTCCTCCTTATCGAAGAACAAACATTCCAGTTCGTCGAAGCACTCTTCATCGTCGACATCGTCTTCATCCTCCAACTTAAACTCCACTACCCAAGAACAAAAACCCCCCACATATGATGGCGTATTTATAAAACCAGAGCCGTTGACGCCGTCAAATGAAATCAAGTGCGAAGAGAAGAGCGGCTACGAGTCGACGGTGATTTGCAATGGCAACCATAACAATGGTTACAATATAGGCAGTACCACCAGCATGAAGGTGGACATCAAAAAAGATAAAGTAAATGAAAGCTATGATTTGGATATATCTGAGGCGAGCTCCTGCGACTATTCAATGTCGCAGTTTAAGTCTGATGAACCACAATTTGTTGTCAAACAGGAAGCTTCCTACACCGAGGACAGCATGCAGATGGACTACGAAGAGAACACCGCCGATGGGGATGATGATGATGAGGATGTCCCATTGGCAATGCGAAAACGGAGGTCAACCTTCGGTATTGAAGACGACGATGATGATGATGACGATGAGGTACCGCTAATGTCACGCAAAGTTAAAAAGGAGTCGAAGGGAAAGAAAGCTTTGAGGAAGCGCATCAAAGAAGAAGAACCCGAAGACGCATCAAAGCCGAAGAAAAAGAAGTCCATTAAGGTAAATATTATTAAGCGTGTCATACACGAATTGCTCTAAGGAGCTAAGGGCGGAACAAAAGTAGCTTATGCTCTCCTTTTAATAGGCCGATGCCGAGGTCAAGACAGAGGGAGCAACACCCACGAAACGTGTAAAAAGGGAGAAAAAAGACGAAGAAGAAGACGTCTGGCGTTGGTAAGTTCAGTTACTATTTGTTTCAGCAATACAGAAAAGAGTATTCATTCATATAGAGGTTACATTTCTCTCAAAAGATTTTTGAGCTTTTTTCAAATAAGTAGAAACTATAAGAATATGTTACTTTTCTATACATGTCCCTTTTTCGCTATCATATCATTCCCACAACAATATCAATACAATAATAATAAAAATAGGTGACGGCAATGAAAACAAACAAAACAAAGGTGATATACAGAAATTCGTTTTCACACTAATTCGAACGAAATTTGATTTGCGCGATTGAGACTCGAACTTCGCGAACTGTGCGTATTGCTCGTACAGTCAAACACCCAAATCTCGAATTACCATAATGCATAACAAAAGTTCGAGTTATGGGGATATTCCAGTTATGGAAGACATATTATATTGATTTTTCACTATAAACGTACTCAATTCGAGTCATGGAGATATTCGACTTATAAAAGTTCTACCTATGGAAATTCGACGATAGTTAAAAATTTCACTTGGGTTTCTTGGGCTTTTCAATAAATGCGCATTCACTGTACTTGCTCTTGAAATGGATTTCGTTTTCTGCCACAACCGAAAATTTTCATCAAGAAGTTGAAGTCAAAAATCAAAACTTGCCATTGTGTGGGTGACCTTGTTGTGTAGGTGTGGTCCGTGTATGGGATTGTGTTGGTTTTTATTGTCTCCCTTGCGTGCGAAATGTGATAAGTTTGAGTGTGTTGTGTAGGTATAGTGCGTGTATAAAATTGTATTTGTTACTTATTGTGTGTGTCACTGGGAATATTTTTGTATGATTTTGCTTTGTGATCATGCCTACTTCTTTTGTTGGCCGCCTGGTATTTTCATTTCGTTCATATAAATGAATATAGGCAAAATACAAGGCAGCCATGGCTCGATTTCGTTTGTTAAAGAACGATTTCATAAATTAAAGAAAACTCCACAAAATTTGCCTAATATTCTCGAACACCTTGCAAATAAAAAACTTTCAACAAAAAAATCAAAGAAAGAAGGCAGTGTCTCTGATTTTTGTTTTTATTATGTCTTTCTTGTGTTTTTATAATTTTCTTATCATTCAATATTATCCCCTTTTACGGCAGTCCGTCCATTTGCTTGTTTACCTTAAGCAAACCAACAGAATATTTTACGCCACATGGTTGAACAGACAAGAAATCTGTACAACTGCTTAAAATTTAACATAAGCCAATCGTTTCTTAAAAGTCTCTCCGGCCATTTTTTTAAGGGAGAAATGGGAACTCTATATGAATAAGTTCTCTCTGCTCTATATGAATGTATACTCGTTGGGTCTTTGTGTATGCGGCAAACAGCTGTTCTCTCGTTGCGAGTAACACACGTGATTTTGAGGTTAAGTCGTATATCCGTTGCTTCCGTACATTTACGTAAAGCATTGCTCGTGTTCAGCTGTTGTTGAGCCATTTTTCGGTCAGTTGTTAGTTGTCACAAATGGCAACAACTGCTCTGCTTAGGCAAAGTCAACGCGAATTATTTATTGGCTTGAATAAGTGCACAATTAATAACAAGCTTCTGGTGAGCGTGTGGCAACTGTGTGGAGATGTCGCCGCGCATTTTCGAGCACATGCGACGCCAACAACTGCCTCAACGTCCGAGAAAATATCAAAATCCCCAATCATCAAATCGTTCCGGGGGAAGACGTATTGCGATAACACGAAATTAAATCGGTACTCTTTTGTTTCAAGGTGGGAGGAGGAAAAGCGCGAGGATGGCGTCAAATGGAATTCACTCGAGCACAAAGGACCAGTGTTCGCGCCACTATACGAACGTCTGCCACGCAATGTTCGCTTCTTCTATGACGGCAAGCCGATGGAGCTGTCACAGGAAACCGAGGAGGCGGCAACATTCTATGCGAAAATGCTGAATCACGATTATTGCACAAAAGATATTTTTAACAATAACTTTTTCAAGGATTTCCGAAAATCGATGACGTCAAAGGAACGCGAAATTATCAAAGATTTTAAAAAGTGCAATTTCAATGAGATGCATCAATACTTCACAGCTGAATCGGAGAAGCGAAAGGCGGCCTCGAAGGAGGAGAAAAATGCAAGGAAGCTGGAGAATGAGGCTCTCATAAAGGAGTATGGTTTCTGTATGATTGACGGGCACAAAGAAAAAATTGGTAATTTTCGTCTGGAGCCGCCAGGATTGTTTCGAGGCCGTGGTGAGCATCCGAAAATGGGGATGATCAAGCGTCGTATACAAGCCAGCGATGTTTCGATCAATTGCGGAAAAAAATCAATAATACCATCACCGCCGGCTGGCGAACGCTGGAAGGAGGTGCGCCATGACAACACTGTCACTTGGCTTGCATCTTGGGTCGAAAATGTGCAGGGCCAAGTGAAGTACATCATGTTAAACCCTTCGTCAAAGTTGAAGGGCGAAAAGGATCACATCAAATACGAAACAGCTCGTCGATTAGCCAAGTCCATTGATAAAATACGCTCAACATATCGCGAGGAGTGGAAGTCGAAGGAAATGCGGGTTCGCCAACGTGCGGTCGCGCTGTACTTCATTGATATACTGGCACTGAGAGCTGGCAACGAAAAGGACGAGGATCAAGCCGACACTGTCGGTTGTTGTTCACTGCGAGTTGAGCACGTTCAGTTACACAAAACGCTTAACAGCAAAGAGAATGTTGTCGTGTTCGATTTTCTCGGCAAGGATTCAATACGCTACTACAATGAAGTCGAAGTGGAGAAGCGCGTCTTTAAGAACTTGGAACTCTTTATGGAAAATAAGAAGGATGGTGACGATCTCTTTGATCGTCTCAACACTCAGGTGCTAAATGAGCATCTCAAGGAGTTGATGGATGGTAAGAATTAGTGGAATGAAAATCAAAAGTCGAACAAATGAAGCTAATAATTACTTTTCTGATGTATTTTGTTAGGACTCACCGCAAAAGTGTTCCGTACGTACAATGCATCGGTTACGCTACAGAATCAATTGGATAAGCTAACCGATCCAAATGCAACGGTGCCAG
Source organism: Cacoxenus indagator (assembly GCA_035041755.1). NCBI lineage: Eukaryota > Metazoa > Arthropoda > Insecta > Diptera > Drosophilidae > Cacoxenus > Cacoxenus indagator. Next base: position 352,988 of record JAWNKX010000234.1, read on the forward strand.
AGAAATTGCTCGCCTATAATCGGGCCAATCGAGCGGTTGCCATATTGTGTAACCATCAACGTTCAGTACCCAAAGGGCACCAAAAATCAATGGAAAATCTTAAGGAGAAAATACGCACTAAGCGCGATGCTATCGATGATTGCGAATCAGAATACTACGTAAGTTAATTTTTTGGTTTTGTGCCAAAGTTCAGGAAGTAGATCATAGACCACCAGGACTAATAGATATACGTATATTTTTATTGAATTTTATTTTATGCAGGATCTTAAGAAGTCTGCCAAACATGGCTCAGTCAAGGAGAAAATAAACGCTGATAAGAAGGCTAAACAGCTTGAACGTTTGAAGGAACAGCTTAAGAAATTGGAATTACAAGAGACTGATAGAGATGAGAATAAGACCATTGCCTTGGGCACATCGAAGCTAAATTATCTCGACCCACGTATTTCTGTAGCTTGGTGAGTGTAGAAACGACGATCATCACTCTATGTATATAGCTAATATCATTATTAATAATTTGATTAACTTTTTTTCTTTTCTCTTCACAATTTGCAGGTGCAAAAAGCATGGCGTACCGATCGAGAAAATATTTAACAAAACTCAACGCACGAAATTCCTCTGGGCAATACATATGGCCGATGAGAATTATCGTTTCTAAAATCTTACATATGTTCTTTATGTTGTGTTTTTTTTGTTTTTGTTTTTGAGTATACCAGGAGAAAAGCCCACCACCGCCACCGCCCACACAACAGTAATCGCAATAACATCATAATCAACAACAACTATAACCTAGATTTTAAGAAAAACAACTTTGAAACACAACCCCAGATCATTTGCTGCTCTAGATACACAAAAAACGTTAACATAGCATGATAGCAATAACAACAGGAACATAAGGGGAGCAACGGATCGTATCAGACGACTGAAGAGACATTTGTCCGAACGTATATAGTATATATATATCATATATATAATCAGTTCATGATGTCGAAGTTTAGTGAAGGGAGAAATGGGCCATACAGCCAAAAAAGCGCTTTTGTTGTACGGTATGGTGTGTGTGTTTATATGTATGTATGTATACGCTGGTATATAGTGTAGTATATACAGGGGTAGTCAGTATTTACAGAAAGAAGCATTTTTTCCATATTCTATTAAAAGGCGCTTTTATTGCTGTTGTTGGGAGTTTATTGAAAATTGGAGAATTTAAAGTTTTCCCCAATTAATTCCCAACAACAAAAGCACGTTTATGAAATCGATTATAAATGCTGCTTTGACAACCCCTGTATTATGCTATAGACATACGACATAGAGAATGGTAGTCGATCGGTTAATTGATTGATCTCTCGTTGTAGAACATTGGCCAATTTTTAGGATGACTGTCGCTTTTTGTTGTCTACGTCTGTTTGGCGTCACAGCAGTTGATTTATTCCTCCAATACATTTGACTTCCGATTTTCGATAACTGCTTATCCACACCACCGCACTCCCTGACATACATTTTTAATGAAATACATAAAGAACAATCGAATGGCTGCAAAAAAGGCCAATCAATCCAATAAACACAATAAGCAACTCTCAAACATATAGACACCACCACCCATTCGTACACACACTCGTACACATACGTACACAGATGCTTATTTGGAATTAGTTTAGGTTCCAATATATACTGTGAGCAAGTTATAATTAATAATTTTGCTTTCTATAATTATTTCAGCCAAGTATACACATATATTTTTATATATATATATAAGTAAATATATATATTTATATGTATTTGTGTATACATATTATTTTTTAAAATTAGGTTTTATATAGTGAAATTTTTTTTATAATGCTATTTAAAAATTGAAACGTTCATTCAAAGAAAATTGTGTAAGACGTAATTTTAGTATAGGCATAACTTTTAGCATAGCATAAATTAAAAGAAATCAGTAACAATTGCAGCGTCTACAAAAAGTGAAAAGGCGCTCTTACACAAAAAAAGGAAGATTAGATATACAATAAAAGTACAGTGTGTACGGTGTGCATGGTACACGCACAGTGCTTTAAAATACAGTAAACCAAGTTCGGACACTCAAGATGAAATAGAAAATGAAAGCGAAAGTGAATTGCGGCTTAAATAATTACATTATTGATCATTTTAATTGTTCTTTTATATCAATACATATATGTATAATGAATATATACTGATATCTAATTTAATAGTTAAGCCCAAAGCTTATCAAATTTATTCTTTGAGTTTGAGAATCCTAGATTACAAAAAAAATTTATATATTTTAACTATACTGTGGAAATTTCCTTCAGTCTAATAATACAAAAACAAAACAAACATAAATACAAACAAAAGAAAACAAAAAACAAGGGAAAGCCAACAACCAATGATGTAGGTAGTGAAACACCATAATGAATGATAATGAAGATGTGGCAAATTGTCAAGGCAGAGCAGACAAGGCACAGCCGCCAGCAGGTTTCAAATAGATTTGCACAGGCAGCGGAGCGAGCACATAATGATGCAACTAAAATCGCCAGCGGATGTTGCAGTATAATTAATAAGTACCGAAATGAGAAATTAGCACAGCATCAACACACACAAGACACATCTACTAAAGTGTACCACCAGTGGGTACAAAAAGCGATGGTTGGTGGAGTGCAATTCCAACGTTATCACACTACATACATATGTATGTGCGACAAATCGTACTTGTTGCGAAGCAAATTTAGAGAAGAGAATTTTTGTAGTTTATGTATTTCGTGCAATTAGCATAAGTAAACAATTTTTATGTCTAAGAGAACAATACAAAATAAATAAACAAACAAGAAGAAAAAACCACAAAAAAGTGAATGCAAATGCAATATGGGACAACGCGATCGGGCGGCAGATCAGATCGATTGATGACTGATTGTTTGATTAAATTATTAATTGATTGATTATACTTTTACTCTACAATATACAAGTGTAATTTAGTATAAATTTTAAATGAATAGAAAACATGCGTATGATAATTTGATGGAGCACCTTGTCGTGAAGAGTTGGGGTGGAGTGGTTGAAGTGATCCAAAAAAAGTAAATTTAATTTAAAAATAAAAATAAAAAAGATTATGAATTGAAATTAGCATATTGAAGAGAAAATTTAAATAAGCTAGTAAGAAATGGGCCGCCCAAAAAAAAAAAACAAGAAAATATAAACAACCACAACGCAACAGCGGCGTAGATATTTACACTAAACTCAGATTCACGCAAGCTTATTCATGAAGTATGTTTTACTGTAATTCTAAGATGCCTTCGTAGGCAGGATGCAAATAAATTTAAAAATAATTAAAGAGACTAAAATTTGGAAAAACGATAACCTCGAATATGTGAATATGAAATAAGGGGTTTGAGGTGCATTATGGATTGCATTTTTTTATTTTCCATACGCTGTACATTTTGTCGTAACAGACCGCGTACGTCTACTAGGACTACAAACCACATAATCACTTTTATCTGACATATCGTGCTAAAATGGTGGCATATTGCACCTTACGTTTATACTCAAAGAAAACCTGAAAATACTTAAACCCGAAGATTAATGTATATTATGACCAACATAAAGTATATGCCAGTTTTTGAAACAATTTGAAACAAATGAGGATAAAAATGTAAAGGAACCAAAGAATTCAATGAAATTAACGGCATATGATCAGTACATCATAAAAAACACCCACGAAAAAAATTGTTACAAAAAACATAAAACATAAGGAAATATTTTCATCTGAAAGTTATAAGTACCAAATGTGTTAAATTCGTGGCCACCACTGTACTATACATGCGAGGTATTTCTGTAGGCAGCTTACGGTACAAGTTCTTAGCTCTTCCAATTAATTTGGTTTTATTATTATTTATTTATTAATTGAAAAAAGGTTCCGGAACTCTGGAGTATCTGTGTTTAGTGTATATATACTCTGTTAGTGGATCGTATAACACCCACATAAATCCATGGGCCTTTGTGTTGGGCTTCAGCTTATAGTGACCATCCAATACTTAGACTTGCATTTTATTTTTTTATTTTTTATTTTTACATCGACTTAGTAGGTACGCAATGACCACACACTGATCTCACATGGGGCAGGCCCAGGTGGCATCAAAATTCACCCAGTCACATAGACTGGGCTCAGCTGGTCTTAATTGCTAATATCTTTGGTGATCCTGCGATACCAAAGCTAATGTCTACGTAATAAATATTTGGCTACAGACAAAAACATCATCAGCCATTAACATAATCAGCATGCAAGATTAAACTAAAGATAATATTAAATTTAGAATTCAATACCTACAATAACATATCTATTTATTCAAGGACGAAATTTAGGTTACAAGTATAGAAATAAGTTGTGCATTAATTCAATGATGCCAACAATTTAGTTTTTATAACATAAGAAGAGGTGGGAGGAGCAGCACACGCAAAGTGGGTATTAAAAGATTTGCATAAGACATAGAATGGATCATGTTGCAAATAAGAAGCTCTACAAAAGGAAAGAATAATAGGAGAATAGTTTCTAGTTGAACGTGCTGGTACACTAAAGTTAATCATTCTAAGTAAGGAAGGTGAGTTAATACTACCATAAATGAGGTTATACATAAAAGTTACACCAATGACCGTTCTACGACTAGACAAGGTAGGGAGGTTGATTGTATTGCATATTAAGAGTATGTAAAGTAGAAAATTGATTTCTATATTTTACTGGCTACTTGAGTTTCTGGCAATATACAGAACTCTTAAATTATATACAGAAATCGACATTATACGGAATTGGACGGTGTTAACATAAAGAGTCTACTGCACGGTGGATTTCGGCAAGGTCGCGAAGAGAATGTGAGTGGTGCAATTGGGTGAAGGGATCATGATCATGATCGATCGATGTGTCCTTGGTTTTGGAGTGGTGTCACTGAATACACGCGTCCAGCTCCCACACAGGTGAACCGAGCTATATGGCTGCGTGACATTTACGAAAACGCTGATTATGTCAGCATTCCACGGTTTTCTTCGCTTTTCGACGCGATGGTAAAACTGGTCAAACAGTTGGGTTTGACTATCCACAAGGTATGCGAGGGTAAAGCTTTGGAGCTTTGAGTATTCTTAAGGTGCCTTCCCACTTTTATCTCTTACGCCCAACATCACTTACATTGTGACGCTCGTGATGGCCACAGATCGGTATAAGGCGAATGGTGTTATCGCCATCAACACAGTTTACATGCTGCTGGTTCTAAGCGCAGTTGGTACACTAGTGATGCACGAATCCTTGGATTTCCATTGAAATTAGAAGCATTCTTGGTGATTGAATCTGATTCCTACGAATTTCAGTAAGAAACCGAATCCCACCCGTAAAGAATGCGTACAAAGTATATACATATATTAAAAAAAAAAATTTTAAAAAAAACGAAATATTTCAAATTTACAAATATATATGTATATATTTACATATATACAATATATTTTTTCTTTGGATTTGGATTCGTTAAGTATGTGAATCCAAAAAAACTTGGATTTCTGCATTACTATGGTTCACCTTGGCCACCTACTATAAGCCATTCCGGAAACAAGTTCGGCTACAAATTCAGTGTACTCTGCGGAAACGGCAGTCCACGCTGCCCATTGACAAAATCAAAACTATGCGGTTATAGGCGACTACATATGTATGTATCTGGCTAGCATCAGATGATGCACCACACAGCGATGCAATGATCTGGAATCGACAATCGCGCCACAGCCGCTGCACCAAGTTGGCAAGAAAATACAATTGCTTTAAAACGAAAAATGTCAAGGTCTAGTAGAATTTATCGAATTCGAATTCAATCAACTCCCTTACATTTGAAGCCCCTTAGTTTCTTCGGCGAGAATCTGCGCAAACGACCAAATGATGCGGCAATGTGCAACGCCAGTGGAGCGATATGAAGCGGTCATGTCCGAAAGCGGATAAGTACGTCAACACTTTCAAGAGTCTCGATATCACAGAGCAAGTTATTGGCAAAATCTTTGAAATATTTTCGTAGCTCTATTCAGTTTTAGATCGAGTAATTTCGCCAATCAACCATCACGTTGACGACGACCCGCCAGTCCGCTTGTCCAATACTCAACTGAATCAATATGGTGCCCAAGGAGTTATGCTCTGGCATTAATCTTAAAAGCGTTGAGCAGACAACGGAATCTTTGCCATTTTTTCCAGTTGCGCATTTCTTTGTTTTTGATGTCATTAATTACTTAATAATTTAAAAAAAAATTATTACAGAAATAAATGGCGATGGACTTTTTAAATATATTTTTTTGTGGTTATGAATAAATATTTATTAATCTTTATTGTTATATTTATAATGATATCGCTTAGGTTCACATAAGAATTCTATTACCCGACTGCAATCAATGGGTTTATGTTTAAAATATTAGCGTTGTCATGATTCAATTTTTAAAAAAATTATATATATGTATATATGAGAAAATTATTTTCAATAAATTTTAGCGACTAAAGACGTGCTCCTTGCCAATTGCAAACGATCTGAACTACTTCACAATAGTTTTAAAAAAAAAAGAGGATCAAGACAAATTAAAATATGCATTATTTTTAGTGTATAAATCAATAAAAATTTTTTTACAATAAAAAAATTATATATATAGATATATATTTCTTTTCTTTATTTTTTTCTTTTTTGCATCTCCGTGTGTCAGCTTAAACTAGGTTCGCATAAAAAGTGTATTTATATACGTATAGGAATATGTTTCTATTCAAATTTAAGATTCTTCCCGCCCCGACCATGCTATTATTAAACCGACGGTCTGAGCAACTCGTCTTATTTCTTCGACACAGTAGCGGCAGCACGGCTAAATTCACGCCACTCAACCATTTATCATTATCTTTAGGTATATAAATATATAAAATTTACTTTTTTCTTTGCATCATATAAATTTATATAATTTTAATTAATAAAATTGCTAAAAAGCGCGTACATGAAATAAATTTTGAAATTTCGAAACCACGGTCACACTGCGCTCTTCAACACTTAAAAGTGCAAACTTGCATGATGCTGCGGTTTTTGAAAATGTTCTTTGTTGACATTCATAGACTTAGCCATTTGTCTCGGGCTAGATGTATAAAGTTTATTAATGTAGGCAACGGAAGGATTCGCAAAAAATTGGCATAACCATATTAGCAGTATTGGCTTGTGTTGTAACGATAGCACTTATCGATGCGATCTCGATATCAGACGCGATCTTTTTTTTAAACGTTTCCAATTCGTTTAAGATATTTGACTTTTGGCATTGCAATTGCAATAATAATAACTCGACTTGTAACTTAATTTGTTGTAATCGTCATCGTCGTCGTCGTCCTTGTTGTTGCTGTCCGCTGTCGTCATCGTTGATGTCTTCTGTCGTCGTTGATGTCTTCAGTCACGGTCGATGTTGTTTGTCATCGTCGTCGATGTTGTTGTTCTTGTTCATCCTAGATGCTGTTGTTGTTCATCCTCCATGCTATTGTTGTTCATCCTCGATGGTTGTGTTTTAAAACGATTATATATGTATACGAATATAAAATTGATTAAAATGTTTTTTCTCGTTGCTTTTGTTGTTCCATTCTATAAAATCGAATCGAATGCATATGCAGTCTCATTGTGCGCATTGCTGTTGGTCTTGTTATTGCTCATTATATTGGATTAGCTTTGTTTTTCTTTTTTTCTTTTGTTTAGGACGCGCATAATCATTCTAACTCCACTCCCTCGTTTGCCAAATCTATTGGCATTGCAAAACATCCTACTTTCCACCACTAAGACCACCACTATTTTCCACCCCTCCCGAATAACGCTAATCATTGTGCGCTCCGGGTCTTGTGTTACGCAGTTATACGTAACGCATTTTGATTTTGTTAATAATTTTTTAGAATTCCCACTGCGTTGCGGCATCGCCGCCATCATCGAGCAGCTTGAATGAACCGTTTTTAGTGGCGCCCAAATATTTGCCCTGTTGTGATCTGCACAGTGAATAGAAAAGAGAAGAATAAAATGCTTGGTAAACGAATGTGTTGCAGTCTAAGACAAGACATGGCGCACGTACCTGATGCAAATTCTTGTCGGCTCACGAAGCTCCAAAAAGAAACCATCGCTTGGCTCTTCAGCATCAACGGATATGACGTCGCCATCGATACGCCAATATTTGCCGCTATGTCCCTTGAAATGCACGAGTCCCTTTTGGGCGCGTTCCACTAGTATAGTTTCATATGTGGCTTTATTGCACTCCAGCTTCAAGTTGCCCGGTGTGCGATAACCAACGAAGCCCTGTTCGCATTTAAGCACCAGAATGGGTCTGCACGGCGAATGACGAATTTAATAGAAACATTAGTTTTCAACTTTTCTCGCGCCAAATCTTTGTTCGATGAGCTGCTCACCTATTGATCAAGTAAAAATAGAACTTGGTAATGTCCTCAATGGTCTCCGAGATAGCGAACAAATGCCCGGAACGCTTGGTGGACAAGAATTTTCCGTTGTTGGCGCGGAAAGACAACGAACCATCTCCATGCCAGATCAGTTCGAAAAGCGCATCGGCGCAACGACGATTTCCGGTAGCTTGAATACCGCCGCCAGTGGACAGGCACCAATAGCGATCCTGAGTAGTACGCAACGCCCAGCGATGTGCAGACCAATCATATTCCAATTGGAATGTCTCGTTCTCGCCGATCTCGTCCTGATTAGCTGTAACATCGACGCCCTGCTTCACGGACACATAGCGCAAATTGAGGCCAGCAATGAAAGAGGCCTGCGGCAGTGAATCCTCAAACGAGAAAAGCTCATCGCGTGTCACTGTAGACGAGCGCGATTTCAGCACAGCCTTCGAGCCAATTGGCGAGAGGTATTGACCTTGTCTAAAAAGAGGAAAGAGAAGGGAGCGTAAGAAGTCACATTTAAGCTCTCTACTTATTGGACTTACCTATCGCGCAAAGCTAAGTGACCGCCGTGGTACTCGGCGCTGAAAAGGCAATCCTCATTGCAAACAACCTGCAATTTGCCATTGGCATTTAAGTACCTGAAATGAGATGTTAAGCTTCAGTATGAATTCTTATCCGCTGCTAGTGCTCGAATACTCACTTATTGTTGCACGTGTGTAGCGCATAGCGGCCGCCCTCATCGGCGCGAAATTCGAGAGTGAAGAGGGTGTCCTCACCCCATGGGATATTTGCGTCGACATGAATCTCATCCTGTGACTCGGATAAATGGGCAAAACGCTTGCGTCCAATGGAACGCAAATTCACCTGCGGACGCGCCGCCAAGTGCACAGTCCAGAATTCGCTGGCGCTGGGCGTCTTAGCTATGCAAACAAGTTTATCGGGTGTACCGCCAAGAAAATGGTTACGCGATTCGTTCTTTAAAGCCCAACGGCCGCTTCCGTCTTCGCTGATGCTTATTTGAAAACGACTACCAGCATCGCGTTCCTCGCTCTCACATAATACATTTCCGAATTGGTCGACGGAAAGGTACTTATTTAAATGAGATCTTAAATAAATAATACCTAAAAAAATGAAAAGGAAGAGTAAAAGTAAAGAGTAAAAATTAAATATCACAATTTAGTTTTATGCTAACGGTCTGGCTCCAGATAAGCGATATTCAATTAGCAAAGCGAAGCAAATATACACCAAAAATGCGTGAAAGCCAAAAGCGTCTAACTTTTACCGGACTCTACTAGATAACAAATAAGCATGCTACCATATCGATGTACACAATATGTCACTGCTGAGAAAGCTTTCGGTTACTACTAAGGTCTGGACAGTGCAAAGGTTCCTCTTCCTCAGAAGTTTTTATTGCTGTTGTTAATGGTTTCCAACTGCCGTACAGAAAAAGCTCGAGACCATGGGTAGTATGTAAAGTAATTTCACGAAAAGGATTGGAAGAGAAAGGCAATAGACGTGACCCATTAGCATTTACACCACAATTTTAGCGTTTTACTCGTAGTGATGCTGTACGCATTTCAACGCTCTCTTGCTATGCGGAGTGCATCGAGTTTGAACTGCAGATGTGTTGGTAGCGGCTAGTGGGATTCTTAACGATTCGCCAACAATTGAATGCAAACTGAGTGATAAATGATGGCGCGATGTTCGTCGGCTGAGAACTTTGTTCACTATAAAGAGGTATTTCTAGGTTATAACGGAGTGGAAGAGTATCAGCCGTCGATGCCACAGCCATTTATAATCTGTGTGAGAGCAACTTACAGCAATTTTGCTCGGCAACAACGGCAGATTACATTTGTTGTCGAAGGAAGTGGGGCTTAGCTTGCGGAATGGCACACCGGCAGCACAAAATGATTTATAGTTGATCATCGGACAAAATTGTGAAGGATGGGGGCACGGTAAAACAACTAAATGCAAACCATTTGTAAAAAAAAGAAAAACACCATTAACAACAACAATGGTAAATTGCTGAGAATGCGCTGCTGCGCTTGATGTAGCAGCATAAGGAAGCCAAGTTTATAAGGAGCCAGTCAAAGCAACAAACCAGACCGACCCATTTTGGTGGCGTAATTTGAATGAGAGGTTTCTATTGGTTTTGCATTTTCTAGCCAATTTTTAGTAATTCTATTTCGCTTTACTCCGTCTGAAAAAAAAAAACAAATAAAAATAGATAGTAATAAAGATGAATAGATAAACAGACAATCACAGTAGTTGCATAAACTAGAAATTTGCAATTAGAATCTTGTGCTCAGAGAAAAGTTAAAGGAGGCAAAAACAAAAAATTAACAACTGGAACATTAGTTGGAGAATACCAACAAAAACAACAACAACAACAACGAACATGCGACTTGTTAAAACGATAACAGAACATTTTCGTTGAAACGTTGAAGAGAAGAGATGAGAAGAGAAGAGAAGAGAAGAGCAAGGCGAGCAGCAAAAACAGAACATGCCATTGGTAAAATAACATAACCACAGGAGCCCCCAAGCGACTTATGACGAAGCACAGAATGACGTGCGAGTGGTTTAGCAGCGCACCCGAGCTTCTCATGTCAACTGATTGCCATTGTGCCTGAATGGCATTGATAGTGCAACAAGCCAAATAGTTATTTAGGCAGACAGATAAACAGTGAGATAGAGAGACAGACAGACAAAAGAGGAAGGAGGTAGCCATATGCAGCAATAACGTTTTAATTACATCTTCTTTATGTTACTGTGCATGTGTGTGTCACATATATTGTACTTACTCTCCCCGGTGTTCGATGGCTCGAGTGTCCAGAGTTGCTTTTTTTTGAGACTAGCGCCATTCGCGTTTAGCTTGAAGCCAAAAGTCTCAGCGGTCATATATTTGTGCTGACCGTTGATCAATCCAATGGTCCACCAACCTTTTTGTTGATTTTGTGATATTATGTCGCCATTTGTGTGGGTCAGCTCGCCGCTTAGACCATTCATTGTGGATATTGGTTTTGGAGCAATGGTGCCGGCTCAATACACAGTGGGAATCGAAGTCAAAATCAATGTGTTTCAAGGATGTACCTAATATATATTTATCAATTTCGCACAAAGAGGAGCTGTAAATAAAAAAAGAAAAGTAAGAATTAATATTTTTCATGGATTGAAATAATTTTTTTTTTTTGTTTTTCTTATGCATAATTTATGTAAAAGCACGAAAGTTTACGGTGCCCAGTGTCTTCTGCATGCAAACAAATCGGCATTTGCAGCGATAAGCTGATATTGCTACGCAGTGACTTGGCCCCATGCCGGGAGTACGCGTACGCACTCGCTTCTAATATCAAACATAAATTGTTAGCCGTTTGACAGCTTCAATGTCAACGCGAACGGAAATGCAAACTAGGCTTGAGCACTTTACGTCTGCTGCAGTTGCAGTCACACGCACGCCTCACAGTTGCAGTTTCCGACTAACTTCATCACATTTCAATGTCTTCCTCTAATGGATTTTTGTTTTATTTTTATTATTTTTTTTCTCCAAATATTTTACCTTTTTTATTTTCGGAAGTTTCAATAGAAATACAATGTGATAGTCAGGCAAATAAATTACTTCAATTTATTCAGCTAGATTTAAGTATGATTTGGAAGTCAAAGACTACTGAGGTTCACATCTGTTTTTCTTTTGCTTTTTCTTATTTTAACTAAAATACTTGATGAAGTGAGAGGCATGATGAATACGATATACATACGTTGCCGTTCTGTCATTCGACTTGAATCCCTTTATGGGATCTTCAGCGAACACTGGGTAAAATTTTAGTGTAGAATACGGGTTTTTGAATCTGTAGCTTCATTGGCTGCATTAATTCCATCCAAAATCCCTTACAGTTTTTTAATAGAAACAGATATATATAGAGACAGATTTGGGAATGATTCTGTGGCTTATAGTAAAAGAGTCTCAGAAGATTTATGGGCGCCCCTTGGTACGTCCGCAACTCCACGCTGCATAGGGATCTTGCCGTGCCAACTGTTATGGAGGTGATTAATTCTCACAGCTGCCGCTATCACTACAGACTTTTGTCGCACCCAAATCCTCTAGCTTTCTCCCTCACCCGTATCTCAACAAGGCGTAGACTGAAGAGGCTGCACCCACATGATCTCCCTCTAAGAAGGATACAGCCTTCTATAATTAATTAAGTTAGTATAAGTCTAATTTTTTATTTTTATTGTCACGTCATTATTTTTTTTAAATCCGACAAATGTTTTATGCAGTTTACTGCGTTTAATGTTATAATTTAATTTAAAAAAAAAAAAAAAAAAGTAAAAGAGTTTTCACTCTACCTTGAAAACAAACTCTACTTGTATGTAAGAAGCATTTTTTATATTAAAAGCTTCTATGAATTCTGGTCAGTGACATGTAATGGTCAAAAATTCGAAGTATCAGCATAAATAGCTGGCAAATAGCTGTCCAATTTTTAATAGTTCTGGCATTTCTTCAATAGTAACTTTCCATTTAGCCTTGTTGATTTATTTAATGTATATTGACGCTAAACATAAAACGCTCAAAATTGTATTTTCGACCCTCACAACTGTTTTTATTTGATTTGAATAAATCGGCTGCCGAAGCTCATCAAACACTCTTAGAAACTTATAGCGATGCAGCTCTGTTATATTCAAAATTTCGGTTATGGTATCAATGATTTAAATGGTTATGGTGATTTTGAGGCCAATGTCAAAGAACGGTCTGGAGGATCAACGAAGTTCGAAGATAATGAATTGCAAGAATTATTGGAGGAAGATCCAGCTCAAACTCCTAATCAAATTGCAAACAGCTTAGCAGTTGATGAATGAACTCTATCCAAACGTTTATATGCGATGGAAAAGATCCAAAAAGGGAAAAAAGACTATCATACGAATTGACTGGAAATTCGATTTCAAACCGCTTCGACAACATCGCTGCGTCATTGGTTGCTACGCAAGAAAATAAGATTTTTTTGTAGCGTATTGTGACTGTTTTAGCAACAATGCGTGCAACAGACGAAAATCATTTTCTTGCATGACAACTCTAGGCCACACGTTGCAAGAGTTGTGAAGGATACACTTTTGGAGTTCCAACAGGAAGTTCTGTCGCACCCGGCTTTCTCGACAGACAAGGCGGCTTCTGATTACAACTTGTTTAGATCCATGCATGACATGGTTTATATAAGGAAGTATATGCTGAGGAAGTATGAAAATGCATCGATGAATGGATCGCTGCCAAACTATCGTTCTTTCGACGTGGTATTGCCATGTTGCCAAAAAGTTGGGAAAAGGTTGTAGAAAATGATTGGTAATAAATTGAATATACATATTTTTGTCCCTTATTAAATAAAAAAATAACCACAATTTATGCAAGCACCTAATATATAAATCGCATTTGTAATAAGACAATGCGCCAACTATTATATAAAGCCCCTTCTTCTTAGTTAAAACCTCTGTCTGGAATATGAAATGCTCCGCATTATTTATTACATTTCCTGTTTCCTTAATAAACAGAACATGCAAATCACTTTGATAAAGCTACCCACATGTGTACCATATAAAAGTCCTAACGGTTCAGATATCAAATTGCTGCCCACAAGTGTACTTTTCAGATTAAGCACAGTTACTGCGACCAATAATGTACTGAGTTAAATGCAATAAAACGTGTGTCCTTATTTCTTGTTTTATAAATAAACTTTTTAATATTTTATTTTTATTTTTTTTGTAATTTTAAAAATGGGCACAACGTGCTGGAAACAACAAACATTTACTCTCTAACCATGGATGACTCTATACTAAATCAAAGCCTAATCACTACCAAGCACGCTATGAGCTGTTCCCTTTCCAACTATAACTACCTCCTTCTCGATGAGCCCAACTCATTTTGCTCTTTCATCAAAGTACGTATGTATATTTGCCATAACCAAGAAAAGCCTACTCCAGTTGGACCGACACCCATTTTGGACAACGTTGATTTTGCATGGCTGAATAGACAATTCAAATGATAACAATGGCGTGGGCGCAACATCGCCGCCTAACCAACCGACAAAGAAAAAAACCATGCGGCATAATTAATATGCCGCCGTTTCCATAAGGAAGGAAGATTTAATCATCAAAAATACAACCACAAAACATTATATACATATATAAAATAATCCCGCTCAAAAATAACAAGTAACAACAATAACAACAAGGAATCAAGTTGGCAGGCAGACAATGTTGATGCAAAACCTAGAGGGCGACAGTAAGCGGGCGTCACTTCAGCCGAATGGACAACAGGAGCTGCCACAGGCTGAATATAAAAACAGGGAACGCCCGAACATCAAACACAGCAACAACAAAACAACTTTGAACTGAACTGGGCTGGGCAATGGACTTTTTAAATATATTTTTTTGTGGTTATGAATAAATATTTATTAATCTTTATTGTTATATTTATAATGATATCGCTTAGGTTCACATAAGAATTCTATTACCCGACTGCAATCAATGGGTTTATGTTTAAAATATTAGCGTTGTCATGATTCAATTTTTAAAAAAATTATATATATGTATGTATGAGAAAATTATTTTCAATAAATTTTAGCGACTAAAGACGTGCTCCTTGCCAATTGCAAACGATCTGAACTACTTCACAATAGTTTAAAAAAAAAAAGAGGATCAAGACAAATTAAAATATGCATTATTTTTAGTGTATAAATCAATAAAAATTTTTTTACAATAAAAAAATTATATATATAGATATATATTTCTTTTCTTTATTTTTTTCTTTTTTGCATCTCCGTGTGTCAGCTTAAACTAGGTTCGCATAAAAAGTGTATTTATATACGTATAGGAATATGTTTCTATTCAAATTTAAGATTCTTCCCGCCCCGACCATGCTATTATTAAACCGACGGTCTGAGCAACTCGTCTTATTTCTTCGACACAGTAGCGGCAGCACGGCTAAATTCACGCCACTCAACCATTTATCATTATCTTTAGGTATATAAATATATAAAATTTACTTTTTTCTTTGCATCATATAAATTTATATAATTTTAATTAATAAAATTGCTAAAAAGCGCGTACATGAAATAAATTTTGAAATTTCGAAACCACGGTCACACTGCGCTCTTCAACACTTAAAAGTGCAAACTTGCATGATGCTGCGGTTTTTGAAAATGTTCTTTGTTGACATTCATAGACTTAGCCATTTGTCTCGGGCTAGATGTAAAAAGTTTATTAATGTAGGCAACGGAAGGATTCGCAAAAAATTGGCATAACCATATTAGCAGTATTGGCTTGTGTTGTAACGATAGCACTTATCGATGCGATCTCGATATCAGACGCGATCTTTTTTTTAAACGTTTCCAATTCGTTTAAGATATTTGACTTTTGGCATTGCAATTGCAATAATAATAACTCGACCTGTAACTTAATTTGTTGTAATCGTCATCGTCGTCGTCGTCCTTGTTGTTGCTGTCCGCTGTCGTCATCGTTGATGTCTTCTGTCGTCGTTGATGTCTTCAGTCACGGTCGATGTTGTTTGTCATCGTCGTCGATGTTGTTGTTCTTGTTCATCCTAGATGCTGTTGTTGTTCATCCTCCATGCTATTGTTGTTCATCCTCGATGGTTGTGTTTTAAAACGATTATATATGTATACGAATATAAAATTGATTAAAATGTTTTTTCTCGTTGCTTTTGTTGTTCCATTCTATAAAATCGAATCGAATGCATATGCAGTCTCATTGTGCGCATTGCTGTTGGTCTTGTTATTGCTCATTATATTGGATTAGCTTTGTTTTTCTTTTTTTCTTTTGTTTAGGACGCGCATAATCATTCTAACTCCACTCCCTCGTTTGCCAAATCTATTGGCATTGCAAAACATCCTACTTTCCACCACTAAGACCACCACTATTTTCCACCCCTCCCGAATAACGCTAATCATTGTGCGCTCCGGGTCTTGTGTTACGCAGTTATACGTAACGCATTTTGATTTTGTTAATAATTTTTTAGAATTCCCACTGCGTTGCGGCATCGCCGCCATCATCGAGCAGCTTGAATGAACCGTTTTTAGTGGCGCCCAAATATTTGCCCTGTTGTGATCTGCACAGTGAATAGAAAAGAGAAGAATAAAATGCTTGGTAAACGAATGTGTTGCAGTCTAAGACAAGACATGGCGCACGTACCTGATGCAAATTCTTGTCGGCTCACGAAGCTCCAAAAAGAAACCATCGCTTGGCTCTTCAGCATCAACGGATATGACGTCGCCATCGATACGCCAATATTTGCCGCTATGTCCCTTGAAATGCACGAGTCCCTTTTGGGCGCGTTCCACTAGTATAGTTTCATATGTGGCTTTATTGCACTCCAGCTTCAAGTTGCCCGGTGTGCGATAACCAACGAAGCCCTGTTCGCATTTAAGCACCAGAATGGGTCTGCACGGCGAATGACGAATTTAATAGAAACATTAGTTTTCAACTTTTCTCGCGCCAAATCTTTGTTCGATGAGCTGCTCACCTATTGATCAAGTAAAAATAGAACTTGGTAATGTCCTCAATGGTCTCCGAGATAGCGAACAAATGCCCGGAACGCTTGGTGGACAAGAATTTTCCGTTGTTGGCGCGGAAAGACAACGAACCATCTCCATGCCAGATCAGTTCGAAAAGCGCATCGGCGCAACGACGATTTCCGGTAGCTTGAATACCGCCGCCAGTGGACAGGCACCAATAGCGATCCTGAGTAGTACGCAACGCCCAGCGATGTGCAGACCAATCATATTCCAATTGGAATGTCTCGTTCTCGCCGATCTCGTCCTGATTAGCTGTAACATCGACGCCCTGCTTCACGGACACATAGCGCAAATTGAGGCCAGCAATGAAAGAGGCCTGCGGCAGTGAATCCTCAAACGAGAAAAGCTCATCGCGTGTCACTGTAGACGAGCGCGATTTCAGCACAGCCTTCGAGCCAATTGGCGAGAGGTATTGACCTTGTCTAAAAAGAGGAAAGAGAAGGGAGCGTAAGAAGTCACATTTAAGCTCTCTACTTATTGGACTTACCTATCGCGCAAAGCTAAGTGACCGCCGTGGTACTCGGCGCTGAAAAGGCAATCCTCATTGCAAACAACCTGCAATTTGCCATTGGCATTTAAGTACCTGAAATGAGATGTTAAGCTTCAGTATGAATTCTTATCCGCTGCTAGTGCTCGAATACTCACTTATTGTTGCACGTGTGTAGCGCATAGCGGCCGCCCTCATCGGCGCGAAATTCGAGAGTGAAGAGGGTGTCCTCACCCCATGGGATATTTGCGTCGACATGAATCTCATCCTGTGACTCGGATAAATGGGCAAAACGCTTGCGTCCAATGGAACGCAAATTCACCTGCGGACGCGCCGCCAAGTGCACAGTCCAGAATTCGCTGGCGCTGGGCGTCTTAGCTATGCAAACAAGTTTATCGGGTGTACCGCCAAGAAAATGGTTACGCGATTCGTTCTTTAAAGCCCAACGGCCGCTTCCGTCTTCGCTGATGCTTATTTGAAAACGACTACCAGCATCGCGTTCCTCGCTCTCACATAATACATTTCCGAATTGGTCGACGGAAAGGTACTTATTTAAATGAGATCTTAAATAAATAATACCTAAAAAAATGAAAAGGAAGAGTAAAAGTAAAGAGTAAAAATTAAATATCACAATTTAGTTTTATGCTAACGGTCTGGCTCCAGATAAGCGATATTCAATTAGCAAAGCGAAGCAAATATACACCAAAAATGCGTGAAAGCCAAAAGCGTCTAACTTTTACCGGACTCTACTAGATAACAAATAAGCATGCTACCATATCGATGTACACAATATGTCACTGCTGAGAAAGCTTTCGGTTACTACTAAGGTCTGGACAGTGCAAAGGTTCCTCTTCCTCAGAAGTTTTTATTGCTGTTGTTAATGGTTTCCAACTGCCGTACAGAAAAAGCTCGAGACCATGGGTAGTATGTAAAGTAATTTCACGAAAAGGATTGGAAGAGAAAGGCAATAGACGTGACCCATTAGCATTTACACCACAATTTTAGCGTTTTACTCGTAGTGATGCTGTACGCATTTCAACGCTCTCTTGCTATGCGGAGTGCATCGAGTTTGAACTGCAGATGTGTTGGTAGCGGCTAGTGGGATTCTTAACGATTCGCCAACAATTGAATGCAAACTGAGTGATAAATGATGGCGCGATGTTCGTCGGCTGAGAACTTTGTTCACTATAAAGAGGTATTTCTAGGTTATAACGGAGTGGAAGAGTATCAGCCGTCGATGCCACAGCCATTTATAATCTGTGTGAGAGCAACTTACAGCAATTTTGCTCGGCAACAACGGCAGATTACATTTGTTGTCGAAGGAAGTGGGGCTTAGCTTGCGGAATGGCACACCGGCAGCACAAAATGATTTATAGTTGATCATCGGACAAAATTGTGAAGGATGGGGGCACGGTAAAACAACTAAATGCAAACCATTTGTAAAAAAAAGAAAAACACCATTAACAACAACAATGGTAAATTGCTGAGAATGCGCTGCTGCGCTTGATGTAGCAGCATAAGGAAGCCAAGTTTATAAGGAGCCAGTCAAAGCAACAAACCAGACCGACCCATTTTGGTGGCGTAATTTGAATGAGAGGTTTCTATTGGTTTTGCATTTTCTAGCCAATTTTTAGTAATTCTATTTCGCTTTACTCCGTCTGAAAAAAAAAAACAAATAAAAATAGATAGTAATAAAGATGAATAGATAAACAGACAATCACAGTAGTTGCATAAACTAGAAATTTGCAATTAGAATCTTGTGCTCAGAGAAAAGTTAAAGGAGGCAAAAACAAAAAATTAACAACTGGAACATTAGTTGGAGAATACCAACAAAAACAACAACAACAACAACGAACATGCGACTTGTTAAAACGATAACAGAACATTTTCGTTGAAACGTTGAAGAGAAGAGATGAGAAGAGAAGAGAAGAGAAGAGCAAGGCGAGCAGCAAAAACAGAACATGCCATTGGTAAAATAACATAACCACAGGAGCCCCCAAGCGACTTATGACGAAGCACAGAATGACGTGCGAGTGGTTTAGCAGCGCACCCGAGCTTCTCATGTCAACTGATTGCCATTGTGCCTGAATGGCATTGATAGTGCAACAAGCCAAATAGTTATTTAGGCAGACAGATAAACAGTGAGATAGAGAGACAGACAGACAAAAGAGGAAGGAGGTAGCCATATGCAGCAATAACGTTTTAATTACATCTTCTTTATGTTACTGTGCATGTGTGTGTCACATATATTGTACTTACTCTCCCCGGTGTTCGATGGCTCGAGTGTCCAGAGTTGCTTTTTTTTGAGACTAGCGCCATTCGCGTTTAGCTTGAAGCCAAAAGTCTCAGCGGTCATATATTTGTGCTGACCGTTGATCAATCCAATGGTCCACCAACCTTTTTGTTGATTTTGTGATATTATGTCGCCATTTGTGTGGGTCAGCTCGCCGCTTAGACCATTCATTGTGGATATTGGTTTTGGAGCAATGGTGCCGGCTCAATACACAGTGGGAATCGAAGTCAAAATCAATGTGTTTCAAGGATGTACCTAATATATATTTATCAATTTCGCACAAAGAGGAGCTGTAAATAAAAAAAGAAAAGTAAGAATTAATATTTTTCATGGATTGAAATAATTTTTTTTTTTGTTTTTCTTATGCATAATTTATGTAAAAGCACGAAAGTTTACGGTGCCCAGTGTCTTCTGCATGCAAACAAATCGGCATTTGCAGCGATAAGCTGATATTGCTACGCAGTGACTTGGCCCCATGCCGGGCGTACGCGTACGCACTCGCTTCTAATATCAAACATAAATTGTTAGCCGTTTGACAGCTTCAATGTCAACGCGAACGGAAATGCAAACTAGGCTTGAGCACTTTACGTCTGCTGCAGTTGCAGTCACACGCACGCCTCACAGTTGCAGTTTCCGACTAACTTCATCACATTTCAATGTCTTCCTCTAATGGATTTTTGTTTTATTTTTATTATTTTTTTTCTCCAAATATTTTACCTTTTTTATTTTCGGAAGTTTCAATAGAAATACAATGTGATAGTCAGGCAAATAAATTACTTCAATTTATTCAGCTAGATTTAAGTATGATTTGGAAGTCAAAGACTACTGAGGTTCACATCTGTTTTTCTTTTGCTTTTTCTTATTTTAACTAAAATACTTGATGAAGTGAGAGGCATGATGAATACGATATACATACGTTGCCGTTCTGTCATTCGACTTGAATCCCTTTATGGGATCTTCAGCGAACACTGGGTAAAATTTTAGTGTAGAATACGGGTTTTTGAATCTGTAGCTTCATTGGCTGCATTAATTCCATCCAAAATCCCTTACAGTTTTTTAATAGAAACAGATATATATAGAGACAGATTTGGGAATGATTCTGTGGCTTATAGTAAAAGAGTTTTCACTCTACCTTGAAAACAAACTCTACTTGTATGTAAGAAGCATTTTTTATATTAAAAGCTTCTATGAATTCTGGTCAGTGACATGTAATGGTCAAAAATTCGAAGTATCAGCATAAATAGCTGGCAAATAGCTGTCCAATTTTTAATAGTTCTGGCATTTCTCCAATAGTAACTTTCCATTTAGCCTTGTTGATTTATTTAATGTATATTGACGCTAAACATAAAACGCTCAAAATTGTATTTTCGACCCTCACAACTGTTTTTATTTGATTTGAATAAATCGGCTGCCGAAGCTCATCAAACACTCTTAGAAACTTATAGCGATGCAGCTCTGTTATATTCAAAATTTCGGTTATGGTATCAATGATTTAAATGGTTATGGTGATTTTGAGGCCAATGTCAAAGAACGGTCTGGAGGATCAACGAAGTTCGAAGATAATGAATTGCAAGAATTATTGGAGGAAGACCCAGCTCAAACTCCTAAGCAAATTGCAAACAGCTTAGCAGTTGATGAATGAACTCTATCCAAACGTTTATATGCGATGGAAAAGATCCAAAAAGGGAAAAAAGACTATCATACGAATTGACTGGAAATTCGATTTCAAACCGCTTCAACAACATCGCTGCGTCATTGGTTGCTACGCAAGAAAATAAGATTTTTTTGTAGCGTATTGTGACTGTTTTAGCAACAATGCGTGCAACAGACGAAAATCATTTTCTTGCATGACAACTCTAGGCCACACGTTGCAAGAGTTGTGAAGGATACACTTTTGGAGTTCCAACAGGAAGTTCTGTCGCACCCGGCTTTCTCGACAGATAAGGCGGCTTCTGATTACAACTTGTTTAGATCCATGCATGACATGGTTTATATAAGGAAGTATATGCTGAGGAAGTATGAAAATGCATCGATGAATGGATCGCTGCCAAACTATCGTTCTTTCGACGTGGTATTGCCATGTTGCCAAAAAGTTGGGAAAAGGTTGTAGAAAATGATTGGTAATAAATTGAATATACATATTTTTGTCCCTTATTAAATAAAAAAATGACCACAATTTATGCAAGCACCTAATATATAAATCGCATTTGTAATAAGACAATGCGCCAACTATTATATAAAGCCCCTTCTTCTTAGTTAAAACCTCTGTCTGGAATATGAAATGCTCCGCATTATTTATTACATTTCCTGTTTCCTTAATAAACAGAACATGCAAATCACTTTGATAAAGCTACCCACATGTGTACCATATAAAAGTCCTAACGGTTCAGATATCAAATTGCTGCCCACAAGTGTACTTTTCAGATTAAGCGCAGTTACTGCGACCAATAATGTACTGAGTTAAATGCAATAAAACGCGTGTCCTTATTTCTTGTTTTATAAATAAACTTTTTAATATTTTATTTTTATTTTTTTTTGTAATTTTAAAAATGGGCACAACGTGCTGGAAACAACAAACATTTACTCTCTAACCATGGATGACTCTATACTAAATCAAAGCCTAATCACTACCAAGCACGCTATGAGCTGTTCCCTTTCCAACTATAACTACCTCCTTCTCGATGAGCGCAACACATTTTGCTCTTTCATCAAAGTACGTATGTATATTTGCCATAACCAAGAAAAGCCTACTCCAGTTGGACCGACACCCATTTTGGACAACGTTGATTTTGCATGGCTGAATAGACAATTCAAATGATAACAATGGCGTTGGCGCAACATCGCCGCCTAACCAACCGACAAAGAAAAAAACCATGCGGCATAATTAATATGCCGCCGTTTCCATAAGGAAGGAAGATTTAATCATCAAAAATACAACCACAAAACATTATATACATATATAAAATAATCCCGCTCAAAAATAACAAGTAACAACAATAACAACAAGGAATCAAGTTGGCAGGCAGACAATGTTGATGCAAAACCTAGAGGGCGACAGTAAGCGGGCGTCACTTCAGCCGAATGGACAACAGGAGCTGCCACAGGCTGAATATAAAAACAGGGAACGCCCGAACATCAAACACAGCAACAACAAAACAACTTTGAACTGAACTGGGCTGGGCAACCCTGGCCGCCAACGTTCCTTAGATGAATTGCTCACAATTGTGTGAATAAGTGAATGCAGGGTGTGGATTTGCATACTAATTTCGCAAATGAAACTGTCAGCAAAGCAAGACACGCACGCTCAAAAAGGAGCCTGAACAACGTACGCAGGTGTATGTGGATGGAGCAGCAAGCCACACGAGAAGAGCAAGGCAAATCCAAGCAATGCAAAGCAGCCCTGACAGAAAGTAAAGTGGATAAGTGTGTGTGTGTGTGCCTACGTGTGTGTCTTTTCAGCTATATACTGTGTGCCTGCCTAGCATGCACCTCAAAACAAATGGGCGTTGGCTCAAGCAACAACAACAGCAGAACGAACGAAACCAAAAGTTTCAGGATTTTCATACAAGCATTCCAGCAAATGACGTTTCGTAGGGCTGGACAGACCAACAATTTACTAAGAAAAGTAACAAAGTCAACGTACGAGATTTTCTTGTGGCGTCAGCTTATGTTGAAATGTCATGATATAAAAAATAAAAAAACCACAAAAGAGAGGAACAATTATTTGATGCATTATGCAGAAATCAAAAAACAACATTTAATAATAAATTTCACGGTAAATGAAATCTGATAAGCCGACGTCCGATTAAAACCCGAAATGCACGAAGAAGAAAAAAAAATAACAGAAAAAGAAATCTAGGAAATTAAAGGAAAAATGTTTATGAGTTGCATTTGAAACGATCATCGCTAGCATCATGTTTCAGCAACACGAATGCGAATGCGGGCAACAATATCAGCAGCAGCGACAGCTTATCAGCGGGAAAAGGCCGTTGCAGCGCGTATTCGTTTCGAGCTCAGTTAACAGTTAAAATAGTTCAAAGAGACACACAAATGGCTTTAATGCAACAAGAACGAGTGAACAACAAACGAATAAACGAACAAATGAATGCAGCAGTGATGATGTTGATGACGAATCGGTAGCAGTTTCAAGAAAAACTAGTCAGTTGTAGTGCTCAACTCTCTTATAGTCCACTCCAGTTGTTCACTCAAATGTCGTCATTCATGTTATTTTATGTTGGTCAAAATGCACTAAGAAGGTTCATCCAACAGTTTTACCTGAGTGATAGCTCATACAAAATGTGAGAGTTTAAGAAATATGAAAAAAATTTCTACTTAATATGTATATCATTATTATATATGCACGTACTCGTATAGGTACACTCAAGCGACAGTCAACAAAATTTAAGTTTGAAGATTAGTTGAAAAGTTCAAACCGTAAAATTAAAACCTCGAAGATGAAAGAAAGTCCTGGATTAAGTTTTGCCATTCATAAAAGACGATAGCCTTATAGCTCGAGAGTTGGCCGAAGGTTCTAAGGTGTCGTTTCAATAAGTCAGGAAAGAACATGTACGAATTTTGTAATAATTTTCCGTAACAATTTGGCGATATTTTCACCCGGAAAGTGTATATTACCCCAATAATAATACTCCACTTAGGAAAATGTTAGACTATTTAAAAAAAAAAAATGGCATTGTGCGAAATTTGCACTTTTATCTGAACTCAGCGCAATAAACTTTTTGTTGCCCTCTCGCTGTTGTAGTTCGAGCCATATTGTTGTTTGCGCAAATCAATTCAATTAAGTTGCAACACTTTTTCTTCAATTTTTTTTATTTTTTTTTTGGCACACAATTAAATGCACCAAACTTAATTGGTAAACAGATTTGTTTATGCACTGCACTCTGTCATAAATGATAACCCAAGTGTACTCATGATAATAGTGACATTTTGCAATTGGCTGATGATACATACATATTTTAATACATATATAAAAATCAAGTGTCCTCATGTTCGATCACGTTAATGTCCGAAACCAACCAACACAGTTCAATAAAATGTTTCGAATGTGTATGATTGGGTCTCGAATCCATAGTAGGTTAATTTTGGGCATAACAGCATACGCTGTTATCGAGATCCAAATCGACATAATTTTTACATAGTAAACCGATTTTAATATATACACATATATTTTTTTTAACAACAAATGAATGACATATGTATGTATGGCTCACGAGCGATTGTAGCAACTAAAAATTTCGGTGTTGGTCAAATCACTTTTCAAGTACAACAAACATTGCCCGGAGAATTTATGTCATTCAAATCGGTCGAAACTGTGGCTGATGTAAACAAAACTGTCAATTAGCTAACAAAATTCTTAAATTCACTCGATTTGCGCGGACTACAACATAAACTGCGTTTTAAAATTGGTTCCTCCTCAATCATTTTGCTTCATAATTGAAATCCGCCCAAACTGTGCAATGGCACGCGATCGATGATCAAACGCATTATGGAAAATCTCATAGAAGCTACGCATTCCAATGAGTACCATGTGGACACATCAATTCAGTTCCAGCGCCTACAATTTCTTATTCATTTTGCATTGGCAATGGCATTAATAAGGTGCAAATTGAAACTGGAAAATCCATATTACCTGCACGGACGACATTACTTGCGTGGCAGAACAACGTCAACCAGACGGGCCCACCAGTATTATACAAAAATACATATACCATATATACTAGCACATACATAGATATATACACATGTGTTAGATATAAACGAAAGACACATCTGATATTGCTGATAACAATAACTCGATATCCATTGATTGTTCTTTCAATGTGCACTGTTGCTTTGTTGTCATTGATTGTAGCACTATCGTTCTGCTATTTGTGGAGTCACATGAAATATCAACCGAAACAAATTGAAATACATGTATGTATACAAATAAAATTTTTCTATATGTCTACTCAACCCCAACAACATTATTTATAAGCGAAGCCATACAAAAAGTGTAATGAATGTTTGCGTTTATAATTAATTTGCGTAGTACCACAAATCAAGGGCAGCGCCTGCGTTAACGTCAGACAGAAGTAGCAATAACAGCAGCTGAAGCAGCAGCAGCAGACTGAGTTGTCGTCAAGTACGCAACATAATTTTATGACTTATCTATGTATATGTAATGGAACGCAACATGTAGGGGTCGTGCGGGCATGCATGCATGCGTCGAAGTAGAAGCAGAGTCCACAACTCTGTCCACAACAGTAAGTGATAAAAGTAATAGGAGAAGAAAAATATAACGAGAGGAACAAGAAAAAGGAGAGCAATGGAAATGGTGAGCAATGGCAACAAGCAAAAGGCCACATTGATTTATGCTTAAGACTTTTTAAGCATTTAAGATTTTTTGTTGTTAATTTCTTTCATTTGCTTTACTCATATGATGTCTTAAGTACGTGAGCAAGAAAGAATATAATCAACTCCAACATCTAATAAGTGGAAATTAAAGCATGAACAAAAAGAGCAAACCTCTGCACGGAACTAAAAACGATACAACAACGAGAACAATGTCTTAAAATAAAGCGCGCATTTTAAAAATAATCTCACCGCAGACACATGAATGAAATATTTTATTTAATAATATTTTATTTAATATTTCTTTTCCTATAGTGCTGCTCCCTCTTTTTAATACGACTATGTATTTTACCCTCGCCACTAGTTTTATGATTCCCGCATCACCACCACTACCACCCAACCAAAATGAGAAGAGCGCGTTGGCTGCAACCCAAAGTCTTGTGGAAAGATGGGCTCACTAACAACAAAGCAATGTAAATGCAAGGTAAGAAGAGCGGCTTTGTCTCAATTTCCACAATGAACGTGAAATAGCAGCAGACGACAGTCACAAAAGCGAAGAAGGGATAAAGTTTGTTGTTAGACAGATGGATGAGAAGATGCGAAGCGCATGCTTGCTTGCTGGCTACATAGGCGCTGTTTTACGGTTTATACTGTTCTGTTCTATTGAACGCTATTCTCGTTGGTTCTGTTCTGATTTTACTTTAGAATTTGTGAAGTCCATTTTCTAGTTTTAACAAGCAGCAATCACAGATGGACTAATCATTAGATGGACTAAGCTGAACTGACACGAGCAACGCCATTTATATAGGCAAGACCAACATTATTTATGAATACATTATGAAGCCGGTCACCAACCCAACCCGACTGACACCATATTCCCACAACCAAACCAACTTACTCTCTCTTTTTCTGCGTGTATGTTTATGAATGCTGGATTTGGCACAAGACGCAAATTATAAACGCTGAAAAATCTGAGCTGAGCTTAGCGTTGGCTTAGAAAATAAAATATGTCAGAGACTCTCATCTTAAAAGTCTGACTACTATCTTATGAAATTAAAAGTTTTATTTTGATTTCATTTATTTTTCTTTTTTATTTTTCATTTTAATTGATTAAATTATCTAATTAAAAAATCGCCAGACCTGCTTTTATATTATGGTCTTCACTATCACTTGGAAAACGTGTATGGCCACTTAATGTTATTAAAACCTCAATTAGTTAACTGTGCATTGGACAATATAACTAATCAGAAACATTATGTTTCACGATAAAAGTAATATATTGACTAGAAGCTAATTTATAAGAAAGTATGTAGGAAGTAACCATCTCACAAACTACGGTCATAATTATTTTCACGTCTGCTCATTAATTCAAGCAATTGTTGTTCGCTTAAGGAACTGCTTATTGAAATAATAGATTTCTTCAAAAAGTATTGTCAACAAACTTAAAGGTCCCACCATAAAAAAATTAATTTAATATTGAAATTGGTGAAGAGTTGGATCCATGATATATGAAACAGACATTTCCATTTTATGCAGAGTCCTACTTTTAAAACCACACGACGCAATAGAGATGTCATTTACCTTAGTGTTCCTTTGTTGTGTTGCATCCGGCTAAGATAAATATTTCTTTTAAAATTTCACGTAAAATAGTCCACCCGCGAACAGGGGTTAATCCAGTACCAAAAGGCATAACTACCCTTTCTTATATACCCCAAATAGTAAAGGCTCCTTATTCTTATACACACCACGCCACCACGATTTTGCAATGCTACAAAGCTTTGCGTAAAGGTAATGAATAATACAACAAGAGCTTTAATGGCAAATTTAAAAGACAAAATGACTGTTGCCACGTACCTAACATACATATGACTGACATATAGATATGATTGTGCATGCGTTGGAAACCATTCTGCTTTGTGTACGCAACAGACGAATAAACAAATAATATTGTGTATACAAAGACACTTCAGTAAACTGGACTTAAACACAAACATGTTCGTCCTTTTAGTCATACTTTCATACAATGCATGACTGATACTCGCTAATGGAATATAGTTATGTACGTAATTTATTTATGATGATTGTACATGATGAAGACATCTTTGATCAACCACATTGCTCCTGTCACTCTCGGTGAATTTTCGACCAAGAGAGGAGTGAGTGTAAAGTTTCAATATTATATACAAACACACATATGTACACAGGTGAAATCAAATCATACTCCACCAATCAAGTTGTGGTATTAAAACTTGTTGCATTTTCAAATCAAATCGATCTAATTAGAATAGACATACATCTTTTGACTTAACAATTTTTTCGATTACTCGTTTTTATCTAATTACAAATGTAAGCCAAACTAAATTGGGTCGAACAGAAATAACCGTAAAAAAATAGAGTTAAATGTTCTTCAGCTTGATGACGAACCAATTGTGTAGAAAAACATTTTTTGCTTCTGCGATCGGCACGACACGCATGTGTATCAACTAACTTGAAACTGTTATTTTTTTAAGTTTTTTCTTTCTTTCTCTATTTTCTAATATAAAATACTATATGTTGTCAAATGACCGATTAATCGTGCGAAATGCGCCCACAAAAACAAAAAGATCAACGAAACTGCTCAAGTGGCACCGTTGCGACATTAGAGATTTGCATATGAAAAGCGCGACAATTGGTCGCACAGATTTTCTCTTTCGTCACAAAGTTCTAACGGGTTTTTCTTATTTTCTTTTTTCACCAACATATGCATACATATGTAAAATTGTATGATAAGCAGGGACTGCAGCATTAGCAACCGCAATAACTGGACGCCAACGACGAGATAACAAACGAATAAAGAAATATTCGAGGCCACGTTATGTGAACAAATCACGTTATAACAAAACACAAAAAAAACTTTTACTTTTCATAACGTTTGAGGTTCAGTTAGGTTTGGTTTGCTTGCTTCGGTCCATTCGTATAATAGATTGCATTTGGCGCTTTCTAAAATATTTCTTTTTTTGTTTGCTTTGGATAATTTTCATTGGCTAGCTCGCTGCATCGTTGCAACATCCCAAGAGCGTGTGAATGCCGTTACGCTTGCCATGTACAATGAAGCAGAGCGTAAAACAACAAAATAATAATGGAGACAGCAACCATCACAACGGCAACTAAATAAACATTGCTATTAACAATTAATCAATTAATTAAACGATGCAACTGCAAACGGCCGCTTCCAAATATAATCATGAACTCTCTCTCTCTCTACCTCCGTCCCATTCATGAACTCTTACCATCGAATCCACTATTTTTCTTGCGTTGATAGAGATGTCGTTGATTTGTATTTTTTTAACACCCAACACTTTCATCATCCACAACTGCTATCTAAGCAAGCCATACAGAACTGCATACACAGACACAGATTTGTTGCTCTTTGCGCTTTTTACAATTTCGTCCAAATCAATTTGAATTGCGTTGGTTTCAATTGCGAGACTCAAGACGGCGCTCGACTGCAATTTAAGGCAATTCACTGTCACGGCCAGTCCAATTAGACACGACACCCGTTCGCTCGGCGAACGCCACAACTATACAGCCGTTGCCACTGCCACTGCCATTGCCATTGCCACTGACATCTGCATTGTTCACTTCTTTAATACATGTGTCGATTAGTTCGTCGGCCTGTGTTAGTTTCTTTCGTTTAATTTTCGCGCGCAATATCAAATTACCAGCAATCAATGTCATACGAGCAAATGAACCAATTCCACAGCTCGCTCAACTTAATTCAATCGTCATCCAAACGCAACTCATGGATTTATGGGTTTTTTTTGCTTATCAGTTAAAAGCGACAACAGGACGTAGAACCAGGCGATGAACACGATATATATATAGTTTATTCCCTTGGTTCCGATTAGAAAATTAAGGTATAATTGGTACACATATTTACTAGTACGCCCCTACTTGGTTTTTAATTTATAATGGTTTCTCAAGACTGGTAGAAGGAGAAAGCTCCGGAGACTGTATCCTGTCGACCTTGCGCCCAGATTCTTGTAAGTCTAATGGAAACCACTAATCACACTTAGATAAACTCTTCGATTTTAAATTAAATTAAATTCAAATAATTAAAAAAAAAAAACCATATTCTATCGATTAGTGGGTTTTATTTTCCAATTATTACCTGTAATAATTTCACAGAGTATATATTCAGGCAATGAACAATCAACAGACTCTGCAGTCATCAGACACAATACAAATGTTGTTTCCCTTAAAACAACTACAAGATGTATGTATGTTTATGACCATCAGTAGTAGAGATCTATAACTTAACATCGACTCCAGATGAGGTTCTTTTAATAATTCTATTCTCTTAAGCAAATAATGATTATTGCTAACCTTGCCAGCACTTGAAATGTAATGATCTTCAGTTTATTGCATCTCGTCCCGCAGAAACTCTGAGTTGTCTGATTCAGGCTAAAATTATTTCTTTAATATGACGAGTAAAGTGTAGAAATATGTTTAAAACTGAATTCAAGAAACAAAAAAATTATATTGAAGTTGAAAAACATCCAAGTGATGGAGGCAACGTAATGAGATGTAAAATAATGCCCCGAGAAATGATGACGACGTACGTCCAACAACAAAGCGACTGCCATCAAAGTCGAACCGATTTTAGTCACCGTTGTTCCAACGCATTTCTGCCACAAATAAACTACCGCTAGAAGCGCTGAAGCTGATCTTAGTGTAGCGACTGCGCTGGCGCAACCAGCGAGGCCGCCAGACCAGCCAGCGAACCACGCAGCCAGCCAACTTGTGCATGCATGCATTTCAAATATGATTTATGCGCCAATTACATGTATTTTACAAATATTTCTATGCTGCCCGCACTCTAATCTTTTGGCTTCTTGCTGCTATGTTGGGTCGCTTTTTAATAAGCGCATAAAATAACAGAAAGAAAATAATAACAGTTTCAGCGGTGAGTGCTTGGCTGCAAGGCCGGAAAAATGCCATAAATATCGCTTCGGCGAAATTTTTTTTCCAGCTAGCAAGCGGATCCAGTTATCTGAACTGAACTTAGTAAATCACAGAGTCAAAGCTCGCACACTATAAATTGCAGTCGAAGCGTAACGTTCAATGGGCCCCCAGGATGCACAGGACAAGAGGTTAACGTCGAAACCCTGACCATAACCATAACCGAAACGAACGACTAGTATCCAGCAATTGTGAAAGGATTGGATTGGTCGATTGATCGAAATTCGAACGTCAAGCAAAGTTCGATTCAGCAAGCAAAAATTCTTCCTGAAACGATTACCGTGGCCAAGTGCACTGAAGCTTGAACGAACTGAAAACGCAATCATTAGATCGTCAGACCGTCGGTCTACCGTTCATTCATTTCGTGTTTGTCATAAAACCAACAACTCCAGTTTAAAATGTCTAAAACTTTACTCTTTCTTCAGCACGCCACATTTCACCGTCCCAACTTATCGTAACACTACAGATGACAAACAATTGACGAAATGGTGGCGACGGTGACGACGACTGCTTTCTTCGAATGTTGATTCTACACAAACGCCAACCGACAAGTTTGCGAACTAGTTGGCAAGGCCAGCAGCGTGCGCGATCGAGCGAGCAATCGATTCGTGTTTAGCCGGTCGAGTCACCTAAACACATCTCTGGCTTTTGCTAACCATCGCAACAGATCGCCATCGCTCCATCATCAACACCATCATCATAATCGTAAGCATGATTACGTTTTTGTAGTGTTGGCACTGTTGCTGATGTTGATGCTGCACAACGGCTCGGTCGCAAAATCAAATCAGTGCAACTTAACTAAAATCTTAACTCGTCTGTCTGTCTGTCTGTCTGTCTGTTTGTCTGTTTCTCTGTGTGTGTGTGTGTGCATTTGTGATATGGCATGTGCCAAACAAGCACTTAACGCAATTAAGAGTAACGCATCACGATCAAGGCCAAACGATATGCACACACAGCCGCACACAAAAGAAACCAATAGTCTGAGGCATGACACCCTGTATTTCTTAATTAACAATCGCACTGCTTTTAATTGAAATTTCTTGCATGTACAAATAAACGTATACTAGTATACTTGGGTCGATCAATAACTGCACGTGTGTGTATACAAGACAAGTGGCTTTACTGGGCGAAGTCGACATTACCGCCATGTACTTTTATCTGTAAAACGGCACCATACTAAATTTCTGGCAGCCAATATTGCAAGTGTTTTATGTTTCTCTGTATAATAGAGAAAAATGCAATTCATAATTCGCTTTTCATTTCTGGATACAAAATGCGAAGAAATAAAAGTTGGATGCTGTCTATGACAAAGTTAAGATATTAGTTATAAAAATGTGACGGCAGACATGGTTAGCTAGATATCGTTGAACACAACATAATTGTCGCTTATCACCTAAGTGCGTACAGTAGAATTAGCCGTTTAAAAAGGTGTTAGGGGGCATATTGGAGAGTACTGCCTAGGTCGCGTGTTAATGCTTTTTCTTGTCCCGGTCATTACAGTAGAAGTCGTAGGGGCGTCATACGGAACGACAATCAATATTTTATATTATAAGTTAGGTATGTTGACCCGGTGGTTAGGTTATGTTGACCCGGTGGGTATCACGTTTGCTCACCGTGGAATACGGCTGTCAATGTTTGATTTTCATTAAACGAAATTAAGCGAAACACTTTTTGGTCAACCCTCGTATATGCTACTTGTGCAAGTATTAAAAATCTCGCCAGAAATTCAATTAAGGAGTTTATCAACCAAATTCGATAGCAACAAACAACAACAATATCAAAGAACGTAGCTTAATCGAATGAAAATTGTACTCGTGCCATTGTTTATTTTATTATCCTGACATAAAGCGGAAGTTGAGTACGACGAACGGCGGTGGCCCTCTTCGAAGAAGAAAACGAAGTTCGTTGCTCGGTTGTTGAACTCATATTGCAATTGCTTGTCTCTGTGGTATCTGTTTCATATGAATGCGCCGACAACACAACATATCAATTGGAATGCATCTTCGTAGTTTTTAAGAATAACACGCATCCATAAAATAAACTAAATGGAACAGAAACACTCAAAAAGTCTGACCAATGCAATTGGAAAATATAATTAAAAAGGGACATGCAATAAAATAGAAATAAAATAAAACAACAAAACGATAAAGAAAATACCCAAGGGCAAGGAGGAGTAGATGAAACTGTCTTCCCCTGGAAAATGTACAACTTTCAACGCATTTCCCGTGTCGTTCTTTTTGTTTCCCATAATTTATGTAAAACCGATAAGCAACAAAAGCAGATAATACAGCCGAAGGCACTAAGTGCAACAGCGAAGTTTTATCCTGAAGTCGTGCTCAGACCTCTGCCATTTTGCTGTCTGCATGAACCAAACCGACGAACATTTAGCATCCACGATGTGACTTGCATATGTATGTATATAGTACATTGGGTGCAAACTCTGACGATAAGCAGATCAGGCTGGGTAGTTCGAATTCTTGTATTCCCTTGTTGTTGCCTATTAATAAACCCGCGACCGGAAAAGGCCAACGTTGAAATGTGAAAAGAAAATAATCGAGTTGGTTGATAAACTTGTAGCAACTATTGGGTAGGAAAAGGGTGAAAGACAGACAGGTCGCAACGGAATCGTCTTTGCGATTACTTTATTCCGAAAATCTGTTGAGCTAAATATTAACACCAACTGCTTTATTAAAGTTTTTTAAAAAAAATGGAGTAAAAAAGTTCTACAAATCTTAAACTTGCACTAATTGAAATCAAATTCTAGACAGCCGTGTAGATATGATAGATTTAATACCAATTTCTTTTCCCTTCTGCTGCCATTCTTTACAATGTCATTCACAGTAAGTCAGTTGCAGGAACATAGTCATCAACCGCACTTAGTGATGTAGAATACGATGGTGTGTATATATGTATGATATGGGCGAAAGCATGGAAAAAGCGTTAAATGTTGAACTTAAAATACCAAAAGAATGCTTAACAGCAATAACATAGCGGGGTCAATGAAGAACGAACGACCAACCAAATTGTTGAAGTAGTGAGGCGGTGGTAAATATGCGAGAAACGCGCATGACTCAGCAATCGGAAAGTAGAGCGAGTCAACAAAGCAGAAGAGGTGAATCGAATCGCAATGAAGCCTGCCAAGAGCATAAGGCAGACACGACTGCCGGAGACTGAGAACAGAAACAGAATACCGAAGTCAGACAGAAGCAAATGGAATGAATTGACTTGTCGTAGAGTGAAACAGAGTAACGTAGAGTGCATTGAAGCGTTGTTTAATGGGTTGCACGGCAGCCGACATCAGGAGCACAAAGTTACAATGGTAAGAATAGATTGACTAAAGCGTACGTGAACAAAAGAAACCGAGATAAGTCAAGAAAAGCACCAGAAGTGAGTGACACAAGAATTCACATATGGAAGAAAAGTAAAGCGCCAAGCAGTCAACAAGCGCAAAGATAGATTGAAATAGCAATAGGCTGAGTATGCGGGCGGGATTACAGTGTGTGTGCGTATGTTTTATGCCTGTGGTTGAGTGCTAGTCGCTGCACTGCGGGAGAGATCGCAGACCACGGCAACGACAACGACAGCTGGGAAATCAGTGCATATGAACGCTGATACGAACACCAACACATTTCAAGGACAAGTAACAAACGCAATGCGTAACGGCAACGTCCGTCCAACGACAATGACGGCGCTAAAAGATGAGAGCACAATGTTAAACGCAATCAAGTAAAGAGAATCTGCTGATTTTTGGTTCAATGAACGAGGGGCAAAGCAAAGTTTCTTCTTCGTCACAGCATTTTTTACGTGCGTCTCCTCTGGTCGGCTATGTTGTGCTGTGATGTTGTTGCTGTTGGGCTGCGTTGCTTTTTCTTTGACAAAAGCAACACTTGAAAAGGGCGATTATCAACAACAGCAACAACAACAACAACAATAATAACAACAACAACAATAATAACAACAACAACAATAACAACAACAAGCATTTCGAATTGCCTTTAACTCTACCTGATTTCCGGCGACCAACGGAAAAACATTGCAATGCGATGGGCGTTGTATGTGACTCACGTTGCTTATGTCAAGCCAAGGATTGGATTTATGACAAAAGCCAACTGCTGCTTGCTGCACATACTAATTGAAATAGCAATTGGAATTCATCGATTTTGATATTGAAGTCGATGTCACTCAGTTACCATTGCCGATATAATCCCTATTTAGCAAGTAATAAACAATGATGACTACGAATTATCGATTGGCTGGCTGCAGGCAGTTTTGCATTTAAGGGATGCCACGCCATGGGCAGAAGCTGCGCGGGGGTGGCTTTGAAATCGACGATTGCTTGCGTTTATCCACAGGTAAACACCGAAATATTTAATACATACGCTTATATATTAATATATATGTATTTATTTACATCATATACATATTTATTTTCCCAATTTATTCACTTAGCATACATTTTATGTATTTTGTATGTGCAAATCTTAATTTACAAAATGAAGCGGAAGACCAAACAAATAACCAAAAAATGCTACATTGGTATATAACTATCGGGGGATTTGGGCAGAGTACACGCCCTAAAACAACGCCAGAAGTCGCCGTTGAATGTGGTTCAAAGGACGCAACGCGATAGATACACAAACACACTTATAGACATATGGCCAGAAGTGCGTGCATCAACAGAAAAACAATTAAAACCATGGCGACCTCAATCCCGATGATGCCGAAGAAGAGTAGCAAATAATTAAACTTGGCAATTAAAATGAAATAAGGATCAAAGCGTTATCATAGTGTCAGCAATGCACAGCAAGCCGTAAGACTACCACAAAACAACAATGACAATGGCGACGACAACTAAAGCTAAAAGAAATAATAGCAAAATTAAAGAAACTGGAATGTAAGTCAGTTAGTTACAGTTGCGGTTCCATCCAAATTGAGTTTATAATCATTGTCACCGGTCGTTAGCTATGTACATAAAGCGACAAAAATAGACGACGAGCGGGTTGCGACGTACACTACACATGATCCCCTGAACATTTGAACGTGGAGAAAATGAACTTGATTTTCTATGAGACATTTGAAAGCCGATTACAACAACTACATTTACAGTGAAGAAAATTTGCAATAAAGAAAACAGAGAAAAAATTAAATATAGGAAAACTAAATGCTTCGCAACAGATCGTACTGCAGTGCAAATAAACAAAGAAGTTGGTATCATGCACTGTTGATGAATTTTAGTTAAATTGTATTATCGAAAAAATCACTCTGCTTTTACCATTTGAATTAAGTATATTAGTTCAATCTGGCAACGCGCACGCCAATTCGCTGTGGTTAGGTGAGGTGTAGACTGTGGTGTGTGGTGAATGAATGCGCCAATGTCAAGGCAATTAGAACCAAAAGCCGGTTGCAGAAATTTTCAACATGAAATTAAGTGTTCATGAAAACGTGGTGTGCTGTCTCGTCGCAAATGCGAGCTATCAAAGTAGTATGGAAAGAGCGCAAGTCAAGACGGTGAGAGCGAGCGAGAAATGGCTGAAAATGAGAGGGGCTCAGCAACAACAACCAAAAAAAAGGCGCCACTAGTTCAGCCAGCCTTGCCAACTTCCCAACAAAGCTAAGCAGATTGACCGCGGAAGGAGTCATTCTAGGGTGGTGAGAAATTCGCCGCAAGCACAACCCGGCGCTGCGACAAGACTGAAAGATAACTAATCACAGACTCTTCCGTCCTTTTTGGCTTAAAGAAAAATGGTTCGAAAAACGACAATGGCAAACACTAAACGCAGTTGCATCAATAAAAAAAAATTTTTTTGCACCGATTTTTTTGAGCTTACCACTTATAGTTGTATTTGTTATTGCCGCTCCTCACGTGAATTCACCGGCGTTTTGCTGTTGGACAATTCAACGCTTCACTTCGCAGATTTTTCACGTTAACAATCGGTATTCCGAAAAAAAAAATTAAATTTTATATTTCAGTCCTTATTTTCTACTTGTATGTTGTCGGTATAAACAAAGCACACACACTAAATGATTCTTTACTAAAATTCCATTCAAAAAAGGAGGAAAATCATAGACAACTCCGTTATTTTGATGTTTCGGCAAGTAATATTTGTACCGGAAAATGATTTCGTTCTCTTCCTCTTTATAATTTAACTATTTGTTTGATTGCCTTTATTTGTGGAAAAAAAAATATTTTGACCGATTTTTCAAAAAGGACTTCCCACTAGGCTTTACCACCAAAACTCGACCAATCGAGAAGAACTTCACGCGAACCGTAGCCAAAAACGAATGCTGTGATGCCGGATCCAATAAGATGAAAGTGCAAAAGTTGCAATAGAGAAATATACTAAATAATACCGTACAACTCTATCATTGAGTTGCATCTCCGTCCACACAAAATACAATTTTTCTAAGTTTCATCGCTTCTTATTGAGACATAAGGCCCTATTAACTCACTGTTAACTTAAAAGCACATTCAAATTTGCTAACAGTCTTTTCTTGTTATAACTGTGCTGTATGTTTTTACAAAAAATACTTCATACATAAGGCATAGAATGTAATGTTTTATTTAGCACTCTGTTA
The DNA here is from genome assembly GCA_035041755.1 of Cacoxenus indagator. NCBI lineage: Eukaryota > Metazoa > Arthropoda > Insecta > Diptera > Drosophilidae > Cacoxenus > Cacoxenus indagator. The sequence goes on from JAWNKX010000234.1 coordinate 390,676, forward strand.
CGCATTGAATATGTTAAATCATTTAAAGGGCCCATTCACTACGCAAACATGTTTGACAAACGTCGTGTTTGTCAAGCGGCTTGACAGTGGGTGGCCGAGTTTGCGTGTTTGGATCGATGTTTGAAGAAAATCGATTTAATTTTGATACTTTTGTGCTTGTGCAACTATGTTTGTGTTGTGTGTGGGCAAATTTCTTCACTTTATAATAAATTTCGAGGCGAACGGTTTAGTCAACATGAACGCGCATAATAATTTTTGGTGCGAGTTCTTGAAAATGTTCCAGACGTTGACTGTTTTATAATAAGTGAAGAGTGATAATTATTGATCGTGTTGAAAAGACGGCGGCATTTGACAAATCCAGATATACCATCAACATCCACCACCCACACCACCTTTTCGACCTATTGTAGCCAAAAACGAATTGACTCGAAACTCCTCTTCCACTTCATCTAATTTAAAAGATTCCTTTATTGATTTCTCTAGCGACAATGAAAACATGTAATATTTTTTATTATATTTTTCAGTTTTTTTTATACACTAATGAAATGAATTTTTTATATTAAGTGTTTTGAATGACAAAATGAAAAACAAAGTAAATTGATTTTTATATATTATGTGTCTATTATTAAAGTTTCTATATATAAAATAACAATTTTCACTGATTCTGACGCTTAAATACTTTTGTTTACATTTCTGTTGCAAATTTGATCCGCCATGGTACAATTCCCACAATATTGAAGTACTCGGAAAATTTATTTCACACATCCATTAAACGTTTGCTTGGCCGTTGCATGCATCGTGTTTAAAATAGCATTAGCAGGTGTCGCCCAAATCAGCACTTTTTGTTTACCACGTTTTCATCCAAACACGTTTTTTTTCAGTTTGCTTTCGCTTTCTTTTGCAGAAAATAGTACTGATTATGACCACACTTGCTTCATCCGTATCCATTTTAAACCACCTTAATTATTCGAATTGCGTTTGAAATCGTACTTCCAGTCGCTTAAGTGCACTGTTGATGTAGCATGCTGCGACATACATAATTAAGTGAACGCGTTCACATTATGTTTTAAATAGCACAATCACTTGGACTTGATCTATTTCATTTTATTTATTTACGATACCTTCGTTACAATAAGAGTTTTACTAAAGAATTAATATTTACAAAGTTGACCGTAGATTTGCTTACTACTGAAATGTTAAATTTTTGATCTAATGATTTTATAACAATACTTTATATTTACAAGGAAAATGGGAAAAGAAAAATCTTTAAATTATATCGGTTAGGAAGTGAAACTTATGACTATGACTGGTTCTTAGTCAAACTAACACTAGTTAGTTTTGCGAGTACTGGCCTTGGCAAACTAATTCTGAAGTTCTTTTTTTTTATACATACATAGGTAAAATGCATCTGAGAGCACTTAAGTGGGGTATACACGCTTTAGAGTTGGTTTACAGAGTTATTGTATTGATAATGACTGGTATTTCAATTGGCTATAATTTGATCAATGGTGCTTATTTTAACTATTTCATGCAAGCACACAGTGGAGAAGAGGAAAGGCAATTTAAGAATCATCTTCAAAAGCTTGTTTTGGATTAAAAGCAGTTTTTTCCGATGAGTTTGCGCACAATCACCTTAGACTACCGATCCCTAGAGCATAATTGGCACAACTATGGATTTATAAATAATATACTTATTGTGTGTGGTATAGAATTCTAATTATTTTGTTAACTTTATCAATTGTTTTGCTTAAATGAAGATTAAAGTTTAGTTTTTTGTCTAGGAAAAGACCAAGATATCGTAGATAAGAATCCACCGCTGTCAATGGCAAGGTGAGCGATGGGTAAAAAGCAAGACTTGCGCTTTCGTGTAAAGAAGTTAGTTTTATTACAATTTATTTTGATTTTCCATTTGCTGTAATAAGCAGCTGCGACATCTGAAGCATTTTGTAAGTTTCTATATATATCTATAAAAGTATTGATGCACAGTCAACAGTCGTATCATCTGCAAACATGGACATGACGCAGTTTTCAAAATGTGGTATATCATATGTAAATGTGTTGTATAGAGTGGGTCCAAGGACAGAACCTTGGGGAACACCAGCACATACATATATGAGCTGAGATTTGATTGTGTCCCGTTTACAACAGTATGCAAATACCTATGAGCAAAGAAGCTTTGTATTGTTTTTGTTAGATATAAAGAAGTGTTGATGGATTAGTCCATTACGCCATACGGTGTCAAAAGTAGCTTCAATGTCAAGAGCCATACCATACCATTTTATTTTGGATATTATCCTTAACAAACCTTTTTAGTTTGAGAATTGGGTGGATGCAGCTAAGTTGGGCTCTGAATCCATATTGGTCACTAGGGAAGATATGATTTGCATCCAAGTGAAAAGTAAGCCTAACCTTTATAATTTTTTAAAAATTTTGGATTTGCCATTTAGCCATTAGACCTGGCGATTTATTGATTGGAAGCGATTGTATAACACAAACTACATCAGAAGTTGTAATTAGTGGAAAGCCCAAATTCTGCCCTGGAGTAGAATCGATTGTGCTTAGGGAGTCATTGTACTTGACTAAATATGTTGTACTGGCATCAGATTGTGATTTTCCTCGAAAACGTTAGTTAATATGTTGGCTTTTTGTTCGCAGCTGTATGATTCGTTAAGGTAGTTTACAAAAGGAAACAACTTTGACTTGTTCTTTATTATTTTGGTTATTTTCTCAAAAAGCTTCGAATGCTTGTCTAGTTTATTGTTCCAGCAATTCTTGTTGTGTATAAGTAATTCAGAACTAATAAGACGGTTAAAATGTGCAAGTCGCGCTTTGAAGATTGGCAATCGTGTCTTGAACAGCTCAAGAACACATTTTGGGAGTTGGGTGCTGAAGTGCTTTTACGGGGGCTTAGAAACAGCCTTCTCGATAGCTTCAATTATTTTTGTTTTGAGTTTATCAATCATTTCCTCAACTTGGTCAGTGCTTAGCTGCAAGTTAATAGCAAGAGTTTCTTGAAAATTATTCGTGGACGTTAGAAGTGACATTTACTAACACCGTAGAAGATATCATGTTCGGGGAGTTAGAAAGGAAAATATCCAGAGTAGGGGGTTTTCTTATTAGAGTATGGGATATAAGTGGGTGCAAGAACAGTTCATAGAGAGTGTTTCCCCAGCAGTTAGATCTTAAGCAGTTCCATCGACTGATTCGACAGTTTAGATCGCCTGCAATTAGATAACGGCCAGTGGTTCTAGCCAATTTAGTTGTGTGATTTGAACATGGCTTTTTGGTGAGAGCGACGCTTTGATAAACTACAATTTTTGAGGCAGCAAGCATTGTTTCCAGGAAAGTATACAAAGAATAACTTTAGTGGATTATTATTATCAAGAAAAACCCCAATTCCAATGTTTTCAACTAAGTGGGTGTCTACATTGGGAATTTGTTTATGTTTAAGTTTGTTGTTTACAACAGTAGCTACTCCGCCTACTCTGCTGATAAAGCGGTCATTTCTATACACGGAGTAATTGAAAGATGCAAAGTGATCGTTGTGCTTTAGCAGGTTTCGCTAAATAAACTAATATGTACATTCTGTTCGAGCATTCCATGCCATAATGTTAAGAGAATTTGCTATATTATTCGATAGTGTAGACATACTTAATAGCTAATTGTGCGATTTCATTAAACTGTTCTACTTTTGTAGCACTGTTAAGTAATTTTGATAAAAGTTCCATAGTTAGATCATTAATTTCAACCAGTGAAAAAGGATTGGGTGAGTTTGTTGGGTGTCATGTGCAGGCGTATGCTTAGACTCGTTTTATAAGCAGCAACAATTCGCAACACTTCTTCCCCTCTCGCAACACTTCTTTGTTATGAAGAGATGCACGTGGCTTACGGGGTAGCTCGTAAAGCTGGTACCTTGTGTTGCGCGCTACTGTCTCGCTTTCTTCTTTGTGTTCGTTTGGTTTTTTCGCCGTTGATTTATTTCGTTCGTTTTTTGTAGAGTGAGTATTGGCGAAAATTACGGGAGGTATGTGTTTGAAGTAAACAACGAGTTTCAGCGAATGGAAGCGAACAGCAATACCAAAGAAGAATGAAATGCAAGCAATAACTTGCTTCGTGTAGAATAGGTCTTACAAATTTGTTGTTTACATTTATTCTTGCCAATAATAAGTATAATAAGCTTAAACGAAGGTATATTGAGTAATAAAACAAAGAACGATATTTTTGCAGAAGGGTTAAAGTCAGTCAATCAAAAATACGCGCGGTCAGTAGTTGTAGCAGAATGTGGTTGCCATACAGCGGCCTGCGCTGGTACTTCGATGTTAATAGCAGACAAATAACATAAGCAAGCTATTGGCTTCTGACTTCTGGAAAATACCGTAAAAAATTAAGAGAAATGTAAACTCTGTTTGAAGGACTTATAAAAGTTTTGGTGAGGAGGTTTCCAGCGCAAAAAGCGCAATAATTTTTGAAGTTGCACCAACTTGACCCATGTCAAATAGCTGGCAGTTATACATTGACCTTTTAATAGTTCGTGAACAAATTAGGATAGTAATAGGAGTAATAATCTCCTTATTGTTGCTTCTTTCAACCGGTTCTTAATCGGTAGAATCACCCGCTGTCATATCATTTTCCATTTAATCCGTTGATGTTTGTAGTGGACACACAGTTTGTCAAGAAAGTGTTTTGACATCATAAAAAAGTACTATTTTTCAACTTTAAGTCGAGGAAAAAGGTACTTATATGGTTTAAAAAAATTGTTTTTCACTGATTATGATTTATTAACTTAATTTCTATATATATATATATATATATATATATATATATATATATATATATATATCGAAAAGTAATACAGTTTTAAGAAAGACACAGAGAAATAAAAAAGAGGCCAAACAACTGTTATTTTGCAGTGTCAAGAATATTTTTTAACAAAACAGAATATAGAAGGAAAAGTGAGAAAAAAAATCAACTAAAAGTAATTTAATCCTTAGTAAGTTTTCCTTTTGTATCTACCGCAAGACGTAATCCCGTGGAATTTGCACCCATTCCCCCAGTATTGCCCTTTTAAGGGCTGCTCGCGTTGTTGGTTGCCTTTTTGCCACTTTTTTCTTTAAGTATGCCCACAAATTTTCAATTGGGTTGGGCTCAGGACATCTGAGCTGGCGTACCAAATACTTTTCCGGTGTTAAAACGCAGCCACATCCTCAATAAATGGGTTTTTATTTGGGATCATTGTCTTAGTAAAATTTGAATTTTTGTTTGTTTTGTTTCCAGAATGAATCCAAATTTGCTTGCACTTTTCACTAATTGGTAATTTAAAATATTCAAATACTGTTGAACATCCATCGTATTTTCCATAAAAGCTAATTCACCAACCTCTGGATATGCACCCCCACACCATGCATGAAAGTTTTCTAAATGTTACCGTCGCTACAATATTGTGCACTTCTAATGACTTTAATGGCTTATGCCACACTTTTTTGGGTTCGTCATTATAGTTCATCATAATTTTTATTTCCTCATATAATATGTCGTCATCTCAGTATCTTTCCTGGATGTCTACATGCATTGACGCGAAGGTGAAGCGTTTTTTCACATGCAGTGCAGAAAGCAGTGGTTTTTTTGGGCAACTCGCGAAGTGTACTGGTTCCTTTTTAAAGCTTGGCGTAGCGTTTCATAGGAAATGGTAACACCACACTGTTCCTAGAATTCAGTAGCAAGGGATCTTGTCCAAATTTTTGGATTTTTGCTACCAAACGGCGTTCAGCTCGCTGAGATAATTTGTTTGGCCGGCCATGAGATGAGTTAAGTTCCAGTCTGTTTGCTTTATTTGCTCCCTTAATAATATTATATAACATTTGCCTAGTCAAAGAGAACGTCTCAGCTAACTATTCGACATTTTTTCCAATTTGATGGTTATAATAAACCAGTTGAATGACATCAAATGTCGTTCTTCGTCCAGGTATCTTCAATATTTATTGTTAACCGCAAGAACTTCTATATGTATATATGTATGTATATATGTAGAAACATACACATGGAGATTTTTTCGTATACCCAGCAGTAACTTCAAGTAAGAAAAATTGCATTCTTTACATATGATTTGTGAGGTAGAAGTACTTACAATATTTTACGTCTTCCTTTCGTTTGTACACGGGGTGGCTGTCTTTGTGAGGTATTATTCTTCAGAACTTCGAAGTGTTCGGCTTTCCTCCGAAATAATTATTCTCGAAGTACTTACTATAGCAGCTAAAATAGTAACTTCATCTTTGTAAGCTGTCGAAATTATTATTTCTTCAAGTATTTAATTCATGTAAAATAAAAGTAAAATACAGCGGTTAAAAAACTATTTTTTTTTTCAGTGTGTGATTTAAACTGCTAAGCACTGAATATTAAGCAAATGCACTGCCCACTAAAGGCATGGTAATGGTCATGGTCAATACTTCCAACCTCCTGTAAGTTGCATTGTTCCTTGGTGACGCCAGATGTCACTCCCATCATCAAGGACTGGTAGCGGCAGGCTAATCATCTATCGGAGAAAAACCATTCGATTTGTGTAAGCACCACAAGTCTTGCATATCCAAAAATTGTAACAGGCTTGTGAGGCCCTATGCTCCCAAAAAGAAAGAACAAGGCAAAAAAAAATCAGGTTTTTATATGGACCACTTTTTCCCCCACTAATGTTGTTCAGGTTTATTTTGTATTAATTTGTTTACTTATTTCATTGTTTATTATTTTATTAAATTTTTTTTTATTTTCTCTCGAAATTATAACTGTCATCGTAGCGATTTTCTTTTAAGTCCAAATTTTTTTACAAGCCGCCGAAATTTTTTTTCATTCATATTCATATTGAGTGTTATCGGACGTACAAAATAACAAATTTAAGCGGTAAGTTTTTTTCAAAAAACTATTTCATGGTATAGTTTTCGAAAGTGTGTGACTAATTTATTTCATTATCTCACCACAGATTTTGAATCTACCATTAAAATTGTCCCCGTACATAAAATTCACAGGTAAGATTGTACAGGATCATAAAAGGCATCTATTAAAATTATTATTATGATTGGACAGGGGCCGTTGAAATATGTATGTAATGGATTCGCCATCTAAATCAGAATACAATCGCTTCAAATATGCAGCAATCGTTTACTAGAACCAGCTGCCTATGAAAAAGTTGGCTTCGAAAGCTCGGAGGCGAATGTGGAAGTTGATAAGCAGGCGCAGGTGAAGGCGACTGTGAAAACCAAAGAGTATTCATTCATAAGTTCATGAATAAGTTCTCTCTGGTGAAAACCATTATTGCAGAAGCTCACAAAGAGTAAGAAATTGAATTATGTCTGAAAAGCGTTTTACGCGAAGAAGAACTCAATAACAGAAACGCCTAAAATGTCGAATCGCACTTGTGTTTCTCATAAAAAGTTTACTTAATTAAATGCATTTAAAATAAATGTTGATTTTTATAAATTGGAATAAAATATGATATTATTTAACTGTGTCATTGTAATTTTACCTATTATTTCTTTGTTTCTTCAACCCTGATTGCACGCACATTGTGGTGCGGCAATGGTGACATTCGGTCTGATATGCAGTGCCGTTGTCGGCCTATAAAAACATTTAATCAATTGTTTTTGTAAATTTTCGAGGCGAAGCTCATGTTAATCGTCCATCCTCCCCTACCAAGTCGAAGCGCGTTTATATGATAACATTTCCTTACTGCTGACATCCATCTGGTGGTATCATTTCCAACTCCGAACAACAGCGTGTTTAATGAACATGCATGAAGCATGCATTAATACAACCAGAAAACAAGAAAACCTCAGCTAAAAAGATTTTGGTAGGACGCTCTTTCTACTAAAGATCATGTCTCAATTTTAGGAACTGATTTTGAAAAGGCGTTTCATAGCATGGGCATGTGGTACTTTCTCAACTCGAGCTTTGGGGAGTCGGTCCGAGAATCTTTAATCTGGTAAAGGCCTTTATAACCCGACGTTCTTTCAAGCTATTACTCGCTTCACAATGAAATTCGACAAGGTTACCCCTCTCAGTAGATTTATTTATTATAGTTGATATTCAACTATCAGTATACGTGGAATAACACCTTCTCAAAAATCTTAGCAAGATTAACAAGTTAACCCAATTAACACAAAACAATCGACTGCGAAATTGAAGCCAACGGTCAAATAAAATGTGCCTTGCGCATTCTATATATGTATATGTGTGTCTGGATATGTATGTAAGTATATACATACATTCATATGGCTTAACTATTTTTAATTAGAAATTGGAGAACCGCAATTAACCGAATTCGTATGCAATTCGCTCAAGTGAACTACTGTTTAAACAATAATTCTGGCTGGCGTACTGCATGGGTAGCACACAAGACAAACCGCCATAGGAAACGCTCCGTGCTCTAATAACTTCGCATGCAGCTTATAAGCCACATGAAGGCAGAGTAGCACCGTCAGCAACATCAGCAGCAGAAGGCCAAATTCGTTACTGTTTGAAAAAGAAAAAAGGAAAATCTCAACAGAACAGCGTAATGAGACTGTAAAAAATACGGTTTATCAAATGGCAAATGTGTGAATGTATGTGTGTGCATCTGTTTGTATGTGTTTTTCTTAAGCATTTAGTGGTGCAAGAAACATTTTCACCGTCGCAACGAAATTAGTTAAATATTTATAATGCGGCCATGACTGCATTTTATTTTACAGTTCGTAATCATTGGGTATTTAAAAGTGTTTTCTTTTCATGCCTTCATGCCTTAACGATTTTCATTAGCGCAAATAAAATTTATGCGTGAACACAGTCGAGTGGCTCCATTGCCAGATTAGTGAACGAAAAGGGAATTATAGAGATTTAAATTAAAATAAATATTTTAGGAAAATATTATTTTCCATATTACTGCTCAACAGAACCAGTGTTGGCAATGGCATAACTATAGAATTTACTTTAGCGCCCCCTTGTGGCTAAGAATTCGCTTGGCATATAACAGGCAGCACTTAAAGCAATTAGGTGCAGATAATAGCAGGCAACTCTATGCGCTACTTCGCTCAGCTGTGCCAAAGTATCAGACGTTTGCACTTATTTGCTAACAAATAATCTGGTGTTGACGCTATCCGTGCGTTACTGTCAAGTAACGCAAAAAGTACACGCACATGAAGAGCGAAGAGGAAAGACTACTGAAATGTTTATATTTAAATTGTTTAGATTAACGGTAGCCATCTTTGGCATTGTTTGAAGTTGTCTATTTCTCCAAACGAGGCGAATCGATTGCTGTGCGTGACAAAGACATTAGCGGAGGTGGTGGCGGTTGCATTAGCTTCAGTAAATCGAAACTTGTCTGAACGCATTCTCATATAAAAGTTTACAAAAGTAAAGTGAATTTCATTGACTGCTTTGCCTCTATTGTGCACTGGAAACATACAAGAATGAGAACAAAAAATAGTGGAAAATATAAGAAGAAAAACAAACACAATAAAAAGGAATTCTAGTGAGCAAACAAAAGAAGTGCGTGAAGAACAAAGTAAGAACTCCAGGCAGAGTCAGAAAACTTTTCGATTCCAATTGTATTAACTATTAACGAATAAGCATACGCAAACGCGAATAGGATTCGAAAAATATTGATATTTGCAGTTGTCATTTATTTTTGATTATCGAGTGGCGCAGGTCGCTCACTGTTATTAGTGTGTGAGGAGCAGGTGGTGTGTTGCACACTCATTTCGCTCTCATACGTTGTTTTCGCGAAGGCATACATATACAAACGTGTAATTTGTTTGCGTATTTCTGAGTCCATGAGAGAGAGTGAGAGTGTGTGTGCGAATGTAACTTCCGCATTGCACGCACAAGCTTAGTGAGCAACAGCAGAAGGGAAAAGCAGCATCAACAACTACAAACAAGTATAAAAAAAAAACAAATTCAACAGACGCGATAACATTAACAAACGAACAAAACAGCAAACAATAAAACGTGCAACGGCGTCAGTATTGGAACCGTCGCCGATCTTTAGTACTTCAACTTCAGTTAGATTATAGCGCTCTCTTACACAAACACGCACACAAAAACACTGTCAGAGAGTAACACAAGTCCATGGATGTCCTGGAATTACTAAGCGTCGGCGTACGTCACTACGGTTCCCTATTTTCCGATACATGGTGTCAGTACGTCTCGAAGGAAATTCAATCCGCCGTAAGTAGAAAATATCTATTGCACCAACACTGGTCGGGAAGGTTAAGGGTAATGTGCGTGTAGCATTTGACTTGTATTTGTTGCATTCACGAATGTTGCGCAGGGAAGTTAGTGATTTTGGGTGGTGATTACGCTGATCGATTTTTCTTATGATTGGTCTTGATATCCTGTCATCGCACATGTTGCTGTCGATCATTTATTTTGTTTATTTTATGTTTACTTGTGTAAGTTGTTTCGCAAGAAAAATTAAAAAAATGCAGATTTAGCATTACTTCTTACTATATATATTTTCGTGGTCTCTACCCACACGTCGACGCGAAAGAGCCATAACGATGACGATAACGACTACGGCGCCGACGACGACATAGCTTATCCCCATACATACATATGTATATACATATGTACTCGTATATGTGTATGAAATAAATTCAGACGCAAAATGATTCAATTTCATTGCTTCCTGTCGTTGTTTTACGTGCTGTTTTTACTTGTTTTTATTGTAACATTTGTTTGGGATTTCGCCTTGGCCATCACGTTGGTGTTGGCAACCACAACAGTTGAACCAATTTATATGATATTTGTATTTTCGTAGTTTTCAATGGAGGCCGCCCTCATATAACTATAATCACACGCGATTTTTAACGCTTTTTTCATTGTCTCTCTCGGGTATAGTTCTACTCAAAACACACATTTACTCTCACTCTTTTTTAAGCCACCCGTCCGTTTCCATGTTATTCACACACATGTGTTCGTTGCTCTCTTATCACATTTTATTTTGGTAGCACCTACGGTGTCGTCTTCAACTTCGTTGTTCCTTATTGTTTTTGTTATATTTTTTTTTATTGTTTTAAGTTATTCAACCTTCGATTTAGTTTTTAATTACATTTAATTGTGTTGGGGCACTGAAATAGAACGACGGCATATCAGTTTTTATTCAACACGTTGCGAGAGCGTTTTATTTTAATAAACAAAGTCTCATGTAAAATGTACTGTGATAAGTAATTCTTCTCCGAATGTATCTGATTCCTAATGCATTTGCTAATCAGTTAAATTTTGAAGGGCGTAAGACTTGAAATACTCATTGCTCTTATAAACTGGGCACCATATAAATTTATAATGGTGCAGCTTAGAGCTTTTAGCGGTTGCTGCCCTTTTCATACACCAACTTGCAGTCAAAACCCTTCTCTAAAACCAATTTGATCTGTTTAAGCCAAGCATTGTATCCTTTATTTATGGAATGGTCTGTCGAATTATTAAACACTCTCTGAGTATTTTTACTTTGAACTATAAAATTTTCCGTGTCCCGCATTCAATCGCAGGTTAGATTATTGATGATTACCGAAATTATGACGACGCTGACTACAACGGCGACGTAAGTCCAAAGCAGCAACTGATAAGCTGCAAAATGATGGCAAAGTGATTGCGATTGGGGAGCGTAAGGGTGAAAGTATCGAGGTTGAATATCCCGACGGGAAATCAAAAATCAATAATTCAATTAACCTTGAGAGGCCAAATCAATTTACGGCTGCTTGGGGGCTTGATGCAATTGACTAGATTCGTTTCGAGGCGGCTGTACACGAGACCGGTGTGGAATACCGGTGTTAAATAATTGGCGAACACGTTGCGTGAGAACACAACATCAATAATAATGTAATGAAAGATTACACCGCTGTAGGTCACTTATGCGATCTCGCAATCAAATTAGATAGAGATTCACGTGTGGCATGCTTCGCAGGCAAGTATTTGCTTGGATTTATCAATATCACATCCGTTAAGTCCTTGTAGAGCATAAATCCCCAATGGGCTTGTAATGCTACAGCTTCCACAGTTAGGTACCACTACAAAATGGAGAGATTTTGCCACTTATGCAAGAGAGATAAACAGCGTAGTATTAGTTACATAAATCTTACTAACGAGGCATCCCTAATGCTGGAGTGTACGTCCATGTTTTTTAAAGGTTGGTACAAGAGCCGTTTTATTATATGTAAGTCAAAATATCGATTATGTATGGCCGTTTTGTTTGACCAAAAGCCCATATTTCGGAAAGGTCGTTATTTGCCTTATTGGCAAAGTGGTTTTTAACAGACACATTGGAATCCAATGTTTTTCAATTCAAAAGTTTTGAAGATAGCGAAACAAATAAGAATCTGTTGGTGCATCACTTCGCAACTCAGAGTGACTAAAGATATATGCAGTAGAGCATTGTTATGATGGAAGATGACACCTAGCCCAATTGGCTAATCCAGTGTGCTTCCTTTTTATAGCTGCCGACAATACATATATAGACGAATTGATTGTTTGACTCGGTGACAACAGCTCAAAGTGAATGACACCTGTCGAATTCCGCCAAACGGACCACATCATTTTCCTCTGGCCTTTTATGTGGTTCGAGACGATTCATCTTTTTTGCCCGTTGGTCTGTTTCGCTTAGCAACGTAACGGTAAACAACCCATTTTTATCACCCGTTATGATTCACTTCAAAAACTGATCCTTTTCCTTACCGTTGAGCAATAAATCGCATATTTTGGTGCGCTTGGTCAGGTAAATTTCCTTCAATTAATACGGAACTCAAATCTAGAGCTTGTTTACGTATCCAAGTAAAGCCTTTCACAATCTTTCATGTTATATAACGGCGGTTTTCATCAATTATTGCCTTGAGTCCCATCACTCATTTAAAATTGAGACTAAAGTCATCTATAGAAAAAATACGAACCTCTATCACTCATACTTGCAACTCATTAGCTGTTCCAAGGGTACAAAAGAAAGTTGCCATCTAATGCAATTTTAAATATACAATTTTTAATCCCAAAGTAAGAAAATTAAATTCACAAACATAATATATTATGTGTATTACAATGAGTGAGCTGGGGGCAAAGATAGAGGGCTAGTACGAGCAATTGAAAAATTGGCTACAATCAAATAGGTTTCCTCATGTACATACATATGTGTGTCGAGCAAAGAAATCAAAAGGCCGAAATAAAATAAACGGAATCGAAGAAAGAAGAAAAATTGGTCGAATTTTTTTGCAGTGCAACACTGGGCAGACGAATGAACGAAAACGCAAGGGTAAACAGACAGGCAAAACGATAGGAAAGATTAGTGACAAGTTGATAGAATCAATTAAAATCAAATCTAAGAATGTCAAATAAACTTAACTTATTGGACGAAATATTGTTTTTCCAGATGTATCTCTATTCGGCCATAGCGATACTGGCGGTGCTTTTTATCTTTTGGTTCGTGCACTTCAAACGCGTTGCTCGTCACCGACTTCGTGAGGAACTGACGCGTTCGCTACATGCTGTCACCTCTTCCGAAATGCGCGGTCTGCGCTTTCGCAAGCGCGACAAAATGCTCTTCTACGGGCGACGTATGCTGCGCAAGATGAAGACGGTGTCCGGTCAGATGTACAGCGGCAAGGGGTACAAGCGACGCGCCGTGATGCGTTTCGCACGTCGCATATTGCAATTGCGTCGTGACAATTTGCCGCTCGAAATGAAAACGGTTGAACCGCCGGCCGAGTATCTAGAAGAAACAATTGAGGGCAGTGATCGCGTCCAGCCGGATGCACTGTCCATGTTGCAGAGCATACGCATATTTGGACATTTTGAGAAGCCCATCTTTTTGAAATTGTCCGAAAGCACTGAAGTGCTGGAACTGATAGCCGGCGATTATCTCTTTAAGATTACCGATCCCGATGACAGTGTCTATATTATACAATCAGGTCTGATCAATGTGTACATTTCGAATTCAGATGGAAGCACGTTGTCTCTGAAGACCGTACGCAAAGGTGAATCAGTAACGTCATTGCTGAGCTTTATTGATGTACTGTCGGGCAATCCGAGCTACTACAAAACGGTGACAGCAAAAGCTATGGAGAAATCAACGGTCATTCGTTTGCCCATGCAGGTGAGTAAAATAATTAACCGTTCCTTCTCGAAATCTAAGTGAGATATGTATATATATATATATTTTATATATTCTTTTTCAGGCTTTCGAGGAAGTGTTTGCAGAGAATCCCGATATTATGATACGAGTTATACAGGTTATTATGATAAGATTGCAACGTGTTCTCTTTACCGCTCTACGTAACTATCTCGGACTAAGCGCTGAACTAGTGCAAAATCATATGCGTCATAAGCGTAGTTCTTCGCATCCACAATATGCGCCTCCCATGTCATCTCAAACGTCACAACTACCGGTGGTGACTACGACAAGTAACATCGTCAATGTGCAACAACGTAATCCTGTATGGCAGCATCGCAGATCACGCGAAGAGCATACGTTGTGTGACATGGATCCGCACACAGTTCATACAGAGCATCCCCACATAGATTTTGATCCATATCACAATACGTCACAACATTCGCCCCTATTAACACAACAACAGCAACACTCACATCAAAATCTATTTGGCCCAACTACTGGTAGTTTGTCCACACACCGTATGTCTTTCACAACGGCCGAGGCACAGATAAACTCGGGTTCCATTGATATACGACTAGTTCATTCATCAGCAGTGGAAAGCTTTCTCAAAGAGCTGGGCCTAAGCCAAGAAGATGCTCCGATAATTGAACCATTTGTCGAGGTACGCGAACTGGAACCGGGCGTTACACTGATCAAGGAGGGTAATTCGGATGACGTTTGTGTGTGGTACGTGATGACCGGTTCATTGTCCGTCTATCAGAGCAGCCCGGATGATTTGCCACGTTCTAAACAAGAGAAAAACGAAGTGCTGATACACTACGTACATCCGGGCGAAATTGTCGGCGGCCTGGCTATGCTAACCGGCGAGGCGAGCGCATATACAATCATTTCGAAGCACAATAGTCGTGTGGCTTTCATTAGACGCTCAGCCATCTATCAGTGAGTGTAGTTTAAGCAATATTTCGATCAAACGTATTTCTGACTAACCCATCTTGACCTGATCTTCATGTAGAATAATGCGCAAGAAGCCACGCATCGTGCTCGACTTGGGTAATGGTGTAGTGCGTCGTCTGTCGCCGCTGGTGCGACAATGTGATTATGCGCTGGATTGGATATTCCTCGAGTCCGGTCGCGCTGTGTATCGTCAAGACGAGACCAGTGACAGCACCTACATCGTACTGAGCGGCCGCATGCGTTCAATTATAACACTTGCAAGCGGCAAGAAAGAGATTATGAGCGAGTATGGTAAGGGCGATATGGTGGGAATTGTCGAAATGATAACGGAAACATCGCGCACCACCACCGTAATGGCTGTACGCGACTCAGAACTGGCTAAATTGCCGGAGGGGCTGTTTAATGCAATCAAGTTGCGCTATCCGATTGTCGTAACAAAGCTAATAAGTTTCCTTAGCCATCGCTTTCTGGGTTCAATGCAGACGCGCACGTCGGCCAGTGGGCCCGCTGCGCCACTCGAGGCGAACCCAGTGACACACAAATACTCAACAGTGGCGCTGGTGCCGGTCAATGACGATGTACCGTTAACGCCATTCACCTACGAATTGTATCATTCATTATGTGCCATAGGTAAAGAAACTAAACACACGAATCTGAGAGAGTGTATTTAAATCGATCGCTCTAACATTTCATTCTTCGATCTTTCAGGACCCACGCTCCGTCTTACATCGGAAGTGGTGCGAAAACAACTCGGTGCGCTCATTTTTGATGCAGCCAACGAATACCGACTAACTTCATGGCTGGCTCAGCAAGAGGACCGCAACATCATAACGCTCTACCAGTGTGATTCATCGCGAAGCGCTTGGACGCAACGTTGCATGCGTCAAGCGGATGTGATACTTATTGTTGGCCTTGGCGATCGTTCACATCTGGTCGCAAAGTTTGAACGTGATATCGATCGTTTGGCGTTACGCACGCAAAAGGAATTGGTTCTGCTCTATTCGGAGACTACAAACGCGAAGCCAGCCAAAACATTAAACTGGTTGAATGTACGGCCCTGGGTGACAAAGCATCATCACATTCTGTGTGTGAAGCGCATTTTCACACGCAAAAGTCAATATCGCATTGTAAGTAAATCCGTATCTATAAGTGGGTATGTGTGTGTGTGTGTTCCTTTTTATATAGTGAGAATGCTTTGGAAACCCGAAGTGTAAGGCTTCTTTTCGAATTCGCTGTTATAATCAAACACCTTTTCAAACAGCGGCAACCGTTGTATGTTATGAAAATCGACGAAAGTTTCTCACTCGCGCAGTATATTTAATAATGAACTAGTTTATAACCTCCCAAGCTTTGTAGCCGATTCCCCACAGTCTTCGACGAATTATGAATAAACAAAAAATACATACAAAAGTCAGTCTGTTTACCTTGTGAGTTCATCGACGTTTGATGGATCTGTCTTGGAGTTCTTTCAGCAGAGTACCAACAATTACCAAAGGAAGGTATTCAGAAACCGTATCCGACCACTCAAAGGGGTACCTTCTGTACAAAATTCATATTCATATTAGAAAAACCTTTGTTCCTGTGGACTTGTCGAAGGCTCACTGTTTTCTGTTTCGGGGTTAATATAGCCCCCATACGAGGTATTTTCTAAAAATTTCAGAAACATTCATTTTGAAACGCTTATCCCAATCATCAAGACAATTTTTGGTGTGTATGGTAGTATAGTACACCTTCGACATAGCCGTTAACCATTTTTTTCTCATTATTATTATTTTTCTTTTATTTTTTATGTAATGATGCGCAATAGAATGATCTCTACAGTCGCGTCCTGCTCTCCGAGCCAAATATGCATTCCGATTTTTCGCGTTTGGCCCGCTGGCTAACTGGTAATTCTATCGGTCTTGTGTTAGGCGGCGGTGGTGCACGTGGAGCTGCACACATTGGCATGTTGAAGGCCATACAAGAGGCAGGCATACCGATCGACATGGTCGGCGGTGTCAGCATTGGCGCACTAATGGGAGCCCTCTGGTGCTGCGATCGTAATATTACAACAGTGACGCAAAAGGCCCGTGAGTGGTCCCATGTAAGTAAGGTTGTTTTTATTGAGTGAAAAAGTTCAATGCAAATCTGCCTGCCATTAGAAAATGACAAAATGGTTCCTGCAATTGTTCGATCTAACGTATCCGATCACATCGATGTTCTCCGGACGTGAGTTCAACAAAACCATACGCGACACATTTGGCGAAGTGAGCATCGAGGATCTCTGGATACCGTATTTTACGCTTACAACTGATATCACGGCCAGTTGTCATCGCGTTCACACAAATGGTGAGTGGGGTGGAGTAGGGTGGCATGGCCAAAATTCGCCTTTGCCTAAACTGTCTTATCGTTTTCCTATATGGCTCTTTTTTCTTCTGTATCATTTTTCTTTTTTATTATTTGTTTTTCTTTTTAAATGATTATTTTAATAATTTTTAATTGGCACTTAATCATCCTATCATTCTATTTGGTATGTGCTGCTTTTGATATGATGAGCGCGTGCGCGCGTATCACACACAGTTATCACTCCCACTCTTTCCTTATACCTCTCTGTCACTCTCACTTGTTCTATTTAGCTCATCTTTTGTCAGCGCACTCATTCGTTTACACTATTTACTATCATCATTGAGTCAGTCAATCGATCTGTCTGTCAGTCACTTAATTTGAGAGCGGTGGTCGCACTCTGCCATTGTCCTTGTTTTTGTATCCACATGTTTTTTTATATTCTTATTTGTATTCACAAGTTTCGATTGCGCATACGTCGTGTTTATCTGGCTAAGCTATGCACAGACACATACACACCCGGACAGAATCGCGCGCATAAATGTCATTACTCTTTCGTCTTCGTTCCCGTCTTGCTAACTATTGTATAATATTTTTCGTTTTGTCACTCATAATTGAAGCGATTGCTCTTCGTTGTAATCTCTTTAACATTGTATGCTCCACCAAGAGAAAAAGGGACACACATACATACATATTCTTATATATAAGCTCAATCTGTTTTTGTCGTTTATTTTATTTTATTCTATGTTCGTAAAACGTAGTGTATTCATAGAAAATTACAAAGTAAATGGCTGTGCCGAATTTTTTCCTTTGTGTTTGCGTGCACTCGTCACTTTTTTGGTTCTAATTCTGCCAGAATGTGGCAGAATTGTGTCCGAGAACTTTTCTTTTACTTCAGTTAGTGTGTTTTGTAATTGCACACTCAATTCAATTTGTATTGTCCTTCATTAAAGTTTTGTACATTTAGCGTACCCACAAAAAATAATGCTTAGTTACATTTAGACCTAAATAATACGAGACTGGTTAAAACGTCAAATTTAGTTGTTAGAACCTATAGCCATTTTAAGGGGTATTGTAAATAAACAAAAAAGAAGAAAATAGTGTTTACCATGTTCAGGCATCAGGCCAATCCGCCGATTTACACTGAAAATGGGTTTTTTTAGAAAAATGTTTAAATCAAAACTGTGTAATTGAAGTACTATTTATGGTAAATCGGTGATATATGTATTATGTGATTTCCTTTCTATATAGATGTGTATTGTTTGAAATGATTTAACTCTTTATCTATATATAAATAGGCCAAGTCATTCTCTTAAACTTATTTTACGCCTAAACTGTATAACCGATTTTGCAGATGTGTACAATATTTTTTTAAATAAAATTAGTTAAGGTTTTGGGTGTAAAAACAGTTAAAAGTTGTTACAAACACAACTACAAACAAATCTCATTCACGCGCTTCGCATGAGACATGCTTGCATATTGTCACAATTACCTTAACACATGTGGTTACTAAGTGTAGAATAACATACTATAAATCAGTATTATGATGATTGTGGCTGAATTTCAACCGCTGCGCGGACACTAGTAAGTTTAAAGGATCTTACAATTTTGAGTCCGTGAATAGTGCCAATTTATTGTCTTACTATAAAGCCAAAATAAGCTAAAATAGTGAGCTCATGTAATTGAATAACTATTCATCGTCATAAGCTACTGATAGACCGACCCTTCTATTTACTAGAAAAGAAATTCGAAGAATTTTGTTTTTTATTAGCGATACTCGTTACAAACGAGGTAGTACCATCAAAATTTTGTTGAAATAGGGTCGTACAAGTCGATTTTGACTGCAGTGATTTCCGTAATAAGCACCTAAATAATAATAATAACTGTGTTCTTCACACTGTGAACAGAAATAAAACGTCTTTATGATTATTATTTTTTGTTAATAATTTTGCTCAACATACGTCTCTATTATCTCTTTTATCTGTCTCTTTCTCTTATATATATATATATATATATATATATATATATATATATATAATATATTATCTCACGTATTATTATCACTGTCACTAATATCGCCTGTTCAAACGTCGCGCAAATTCATCATCACGTACACAAACAAACAAAAATACAAATAAACAAATACCCGTTGTACCCTTTTTGTATGCAACAAAATTCGTTCGTTCCCCCTACAAACCCTACTTGGACACCGTACTGAAATGAATCGAAATAAAATGATATGAAACGAAACAAATTTCATCGCACACAGGAAGTCTTTGGCGTTATGTGCGTGCATCCATGTCGCTCAGCGGTTATATGCCGCCTCTTTGCGATCCATTAGACGGACATCTGCTGCTGGATGGCGGTTATGTCAATAATTTGCCAGGTAAATGCAATTAAATAAAGAATAAAATCCTAAAAACCAAAACATCAAAAATACCAAATAAATTAAAAATAAAAGCCAATAAGAAAAATGCAGAGCGGTTAATTTTTGGAAGAAAAGTTATTTGATTTTTCTTAACTTTTTTCGTTTGACTTTTTGTAAAATAATTTAAAAAAAAATTCTTTTGCTTTGCTTGCTGTTGTACATTTTTTGCTCCTACTTTCCCTGTATCATTTTACACTTGTTTCCTTGAAAAAATGTATGTATGTATATAAGAAGTATTTTCATTTTGAAGTAGTTTTCATTTTATTTTTTTATTTTATTAATACAAATTCTTAATTGTGCAAGTCCCAGTAGCATTTTACGCTTTAACAGTATTCCACCCGTGCATATGCCCACCCACACACAAAAACACACACACGCCAAATAACAAACAAATTGCCGTTAGTTAAAACGCTACGCCGATACACAACGCACGCGCACACATAATCACAATCAACTCATGTAACGATTGAGGAAATAAAGAGACAAAGAAAAATGAAAATTATGCGTGTCAAATGCATTAAAATTTTAAAAGAAAAAATATCGCTTATCGAAAATCATCGAAAAGACGATAATCATCGTCGATTTTGAATTGGCAACACTTGCAGCACAAAGAATGAAGGTCCTTATTTTTTGTAATTGTTTATTTTCCAACTTTTCTATTAATGTGTGTCTTGTTCTTCTTTTCCCTATTTTCAATTTGAGTTGAGTCTAATTTCTTTTACTTCTTCACTTTTGCTCTCATTTTTGTTTAAACTCAATTTGTAAATGCAACAACAACAAAAACTCCTCTCTCGTATGTATTATGAACATTCACAAACGTTAAATGCGCAAATGATAATTGTCGCCGTTGCCGTCGTCGAATGTTATTGTTGCACACCTCGTCTGCGTCAATTTTTATTCCAATCAATCAACAATGAATGGGGCGCACTCACACACGTGCAATCGTACGTTGGCATGCCCCCTGCGTTTTTACGTATGCCAGGTCACCTGTGGCGTTATTGCCGGGCAAGTATGACCATTGCAGGTGTATTTCCGCCATTTTGTGATTACAAGGATGGTCATCTACTTCTCGATGGCTGCTATACCAACAATGTGCCAGGTAATGTCTATATACATACATGTAAATCAATCAATAATCAATAATGGGTCGTATACAAAGCGCTTGCAACATTTTATTTTATTTTTATGTCTGCAGTCAACTAGTAAAGAAAAGCGAGAGATTCCAAGACACTAAAAACTCTGCATTTTTTGTTATTTGTGCTTTGTAATAAGAAAATACATACAAACTTGTGCACACATGCGCCTATCGTTTTTTCTATAACTATAATATTTATGTGTTTAGAGCGCATGTGTGTGTATGTGTTTATTCCGCTAATATCACTCACCTTATCCTTCCCACTCTCCGCAAACGCAAACGAAAGCCGATGTAATGCACAATTTAGGGGCCGCTCATATAATCGCCATCGACGTCGGGTCACAGGATGACACCGATTTAACCAATTACGGAGATCACTTGTCCGGGTGGTGGTTGCTCTACAAGAAGTGGAATCCCTTTACATCACCCGTTAAAGTCCCTGATTTGCCGGATATACAATCACGTTTGGCTTATGTTTCATGCGTCCGTCAATTAGAGGTAAGTGTGGCTAATTGGAAGTCTATGCAAAGACTTGATATTAATTGAGGGGCTCCTATGTTTTTTATATAAAAGCAAAAGAAAAAAAGAATATTTCTAGAATTTCTAATTATTTTAAGAATCATTATGCATCATAATATGGGATTCTACGATCCATTAATGCTCGAGTCTCGAAATGTACGCCAGATATACATACTAATATCTCGATGTTGTGTATATATTTTATGAGTTTGCCTCACACTACAAAGTATACGAGTACATATGTATATAACTTTTAATTTCGCCGAATAGGAGGTAAAGAATTCGGACTACTGTGAGTACATACGGCCGCCAATTGACAAATACAAAACGCTTGCGTTTGGCAGTTTCGATGAGATACGCGACGTGGGCTATGTTTACGGCAAGAACTACTTTGAGGCAATGGCAAAGGCTGGCCGACTGGGCCGCTTCAATCAGTGGTTCAGCAAGGAGCCGCCAAAACGTGGCAATCACCCCTCGCTCAATGAGTACACATTCATTGACCTCGCCCAAATTGTCTGCAAACTGCCCGAAACGTATGTTCACCAGGGTATCGATGGATTAAGCGAGGATGAAGACTTTGATGGTTACATCTCCGAACCGTCCACATTAAATCAGGTGAGTTAAAACAATATCGAATTTGCTGAACGTTTAGTAACCGATTTAATTTCAATTGTTTAGGAACCACACATTAAGGTGTCGCGAACCGGTACCTCGCTGTCATTATCGGAGACTGAATTGGATTCGGATATCGAAATCGACCTGACGCTAGATCTGAAGAAGATCTCCTCACAAGTGGACAGACAAGGCAGAACAATAAATGAGTCCGCAACGTCTACACCAGAAACGCCAGCTTCGCCTGGTGCGGGTAATAAAACTTCAGGGTTCATGTATTTTCTGTCGAGCACAATCTTACACGGCAGTTTGCCAGACACGCGTAAAATGGAGTCCAGGGCCACGCAAGTTGATTCGAATTTAAATTTATCCTCTGGGCCGCGAACATTGGACAAAAGCATAAGCGCCATGCATATTGATGTCGATTCGAATACATCCAGTGCACGATTAACAATAAATGATAGCATCGCTACAATGCACCTTGAATCAGGAATGAGTGAATGTGAAGATGACGATTTAGAAAAGACTCCGAGGCCGAGCAAAGAACAACTACTCGAAGAAGAGGAACTAAGGCAGCAACAAAAACGAAAGCAAGAGCGAGAAAACAATCAAGAAACGGAAGAAAATAAGGTAGAGGAGGAGGCGAAGGAACCGCCATTGATCGGATCGCATGGCGATCTCCACCAACAGAGCGTCGATGACATGATTCAAGAGGTTGCCAAAGAAGTTGAGGACATGGACTCACAGAATAGCTTCTTGACACTGAGTAAGTCCAGCATGAGCTGTTCGCGGGCACAGTTGTCGCGCGATCACAAGACGGACACATCATCCGTGCGCACCAATGACGAAGAGCTGACCAGGTTGGAAACTGCCAGCGCTAATCGAAATGAGCAACCGAAATGATGGCGGTGATTGAAGAACGCAAAGAAAGTAAAAACCAAATAAAAGAAATTGAGTAGATGGAATGGAAGTATAGATGAACTGAGAAACAAATAGAGCAGACTAAAGTAATCGACGCAGCTGCCTGGTGCTGCGTTCGAAGTGGATGAAATGGAAATATTCTACAATTGAACAAATTCTACTATTTATGGTTAACTAATCTAATTGCGAAACATTGTTATAGTTTTATTCGTATATTATTTTATTTTATTGATATGTCTCCAGACTGGAAGTTAAGAAAACAAAAGAAAAGCAGCCACAGTAAAACACAACAGCACATATTTAACAACTGTACAATATAAGGCGCCACAAGAAATGTATTCATCCTGAACACAAAACACACAAACACATATACATTTTAGATATGTAAACGCGGTTCTAGTTATGTACATATTAAAGCTCTATACAAATGCTACTCAGATACATATGCGCATGTTTCTATATTTAAGTTCATTGTTCTTAAACGATAGTCTAAAAGCACAAGCTATTGATGTATGGATTTTTGAGGAAAATATCCACTAAAATAGCCACTATAAAAGAAGCGCTGAGAAGCTGAAAATTTTGTAATATTTGGATACGCCCACATAGGTATATATAAATATGTATGTTTATGTAGTTGCATATTGAGATACAACTTGATTTATATCAATGAATTATTTAAAAATACATAAGAACAAGAAAAAGAAAAACGTGTTGGTTTATATTTTTTGTCTATTTTCTAAGTAACCAACACAACTACAAAAGCACTGAAGATAATAAAATGTGTAAAAAGGAAATTTATGAAAATTGTTGCGTTTGAACATTTATGTGGGTATTAGCAGCAGTTAGTGATAGAGTCTGATTAATATTTCGTAGCAAAGTATAAAATAAATGATTTAATTTATGTCGAAGTTGCTGTACTCAAAGAGACTTAACCAACTTATTGTATGGAAAATACTTAAGTAACCAGCTCAATAAGCTCGAATTTGATTTGATAGATGGCTTGGATTGTAATATATGATGGTCTTGGAATTTTCAGGGACTGTATATCAGTTAATATACAAAAATCTCAGAACTTCATTTTGAACCATGATTTTTATATGGGAACTTACAACCGATCAATCCTGTCTAACATTTTCAGTGTTCGTATGTATATACCACAATTCAAGAGTATTCAAGTTTCGCTTCAATAAGCAACAAAAGTTGTTCTAATTATTACTAACATGGGTCTTGTATGGGAGCTTTCCCTCCTGGTCAGGTAAATGTTGAACGTATGCATAAAAAAACTTGCGAACATTCATTGTTATAGCTGAAAAACCGAGTAACCGAGTTTGCTTACACGTCTCTAATGTATGCCAAAAACTTCATGCCAAAGTTCACGGTGTAAGGATTATAAATATTTTAGTCTATAGGTGCTTAAAGTGACTTCATGCCAAACAAAAGAAAAAACTGAAAGAGCGGTGGAACCATCTTACGTCGCCTTACGCGTAGTAAGAAGATAGATAAACTTACTATTCGTTATAGACCTTGACGTCATTTGGAGGCAGCAGTAATATTATAGGAATTCTCAGCCAAATTGTCTATTGAGAGACCACCATTTGTTAAGATGGTTCACAGCGATTACAAACGGTCCATTTTTCTCCGAAAGACGCCTTGCTTTCTAGTAAAAAAAAATAATATAATTATCAGAGATCGACTTTGACAAATTCACTAGTTAAAAAATATAAAGAAAAACAGATCGAATCAATTCCATATATCCTAAGTAAATTCCACGTAATC
Source organism: Cacoxenus indagator (assembly GCA_035041755.1). Taxonomy (NCBI): domain Eukaryota; kingdom Metazoa; phylum Arthropoda; class Insecta; order Diptera; family Drosophilidae; genus Cacoxenus; species Cacoxenus indagator. Next base: position 415,453 of record JAWNKX010000234.1, read on the forward strand.
AGCGTTTGTTGTGGGGCGCCAAAGGAAAAACCGCTGCAAAATGGCCAGTGATGGAAAAAGACGAACGCATTCGAAGTGTCAACCACACAGGCAACACCACCATGTGAATAGTGCAGAAAAGATAAGAACGGCAGCGGCCACGCTCACAGCTGGACCATCGCTGCCACTGGCGAAACCGCAAAAGCTGAGCGCACTCACACTGCATTCGAAGGATTGCACGTGGGCGGCATGCGTGGCCAGTTGCCATCGGTCGTACAGCAAAAATGGCGGCGGCCCCAGTGACTCAAACGCACTCACGCTACATAAAACTTTTCTCAATGATTTGAGCGCACGCGAGCGGATCTGCGCTCGACTCAAACGACTGACGGGCAAAAAGTCAAACGAACTGCTGCTCAATTTGCCGGCAGCTCGCACGTCGCATCATCATCAAAACATCAACCGTTGCAGTAGTTGTGACGGTGGTGGAACACCGGCTGAGACGAAGCAGCATCAGCAACAACAAAAACACCTAAAACTTCGTCAACATCAGCGGCATAAGAACATCGTGCGCTCCCATCCTCGCACCGGTTTTAACTGCCAACTCCTGCCAATAGTGATGCCATTATCGCCGACGGCGTTTATCCACACACCTCTCACGCAGATCAACGAAGTGTGCAACATCGAACAAAAACTGGCCAACGATCTGATTGTGAACATCAATCAAGGAATGCGCAAACAATACGACAACAACAAATGTCTACCGTCACCGGATATGACAAACACACCGCTGCCCCTATAAAGATCCATCGCACAAAAGGCAAAAAGTACATGGCGTCATTTTATGTTAAAACGACTAATAAAGGACTACCTTAGAATTGGAAGATTCACATTCTTTGTAAGGTTCATTCTATTTTGGCATTTCATTTCGAACAATGCATTTCTCAAATTGCCACCGCGGGATTTTTTATTTTTTTGGGATAATGTTGCAACAGTCACTCATTCTGAAGCCAAAAAATTAAGGCTCTGTTTCTGAAGTAAGAATACATACCTTTGTAACGATGTTGTTGTAACGATTGCTAAGCTGAACCGAGATGATGTGCTTATTAGTAGGAGAGAAGAAAGAAGGCACTGGCAGACGGATACACTGTTCTAGGTATCGAGTCCCAGAGAAAAGGCAGCCTCTGTAAAACATCTCCACAGGTGTCAGCAAGGTCGGAAGAACCGGTCATGGGTTGCATCTTCTACTGATCCCTCCAGCTGATCCCTGCCCGAGTTGTAGCTAAGTTTAGTTGTTGATGTTGTTGTTGTTTGAATTGCCAAGGTAAGTGCTCCTTAGCCGAGTGAAAATCTAGTAGTTCTCCAAGGAAGGCTCGCATGTTCTACTGATTGGTAGAATGCATCGTTTTTCACATGGACTGGGCTCAGCTGGTCTTAATTGTTAATATCCTTGGTGATCATGCGATACCAAAGCTAATGCCTACGTACTAAATATTTGGCTACAGATAAAAACATCATCAGCCACTAACAAAATCAGCATGCAGGATTAAACTAAAGCTAATATTCAATTTAGAATTCAATACCTACAATATTTTTTACAATATTTATTTAAAATAATTATTAACTAGTTTTCTACTACCTTCAGTGGCAGCCTAACCTAAAATACCTACAATAACATAGACTATTCAAACAAGGAGAAAAAATGCAGGTTACCAGTATAGAAAATAAGTTATGCATTAATTCAACGATGACAACAATTTAGTTTTTATAACATAAGAAGAGGTGGGAGGAGCAGCACACGCAAAGTGGGTATTAAAAGATTTGCATAAGACATAGAATGGATGATGTTGCAAATAAGAAGCTCTACAAAAGGGAAGAGTAATAGAAAAAAATTCTAGTTGGACGTGCTGGTACACTAAAGTTAATCATTCTATGTAAGAAAGGTGAGTTAATACTACCATAAATGAGGTTATACATAAAAGTTACACCAATGACCGTTCTACGACTAGACAAGGTAGGGAGGTTGATCAATTTGAGACGACACCGATGAATCGCTAAGCAAAGCCTTAATAAAAACCCGTCATGTAACCCTCAAAAATGCCAATTTGTTTGTGTTAAAAATTGTTTTCCATTAATATTCACGATTTCTTTATTAATTTAAATAGTACATTTGTTTGTGTTCGGGGTTCTTTCTGTACTCAATCTTGTATAACATATACATGTACATATATAATATATAAACGTTTAAATTTATTTTTATTATTCATTTTTACTTTTTAAGTCATTTAATAAACTCGACAAAAAATAAATAAAAATAAAAATTATAATAATCACCGCTAAAATATTTCAAATAAAAAGAAGTAAGGAGGGTAATCCATTGTTCGATCGCTCAATTGGTAGTTCATTTATTCCAACTATACTCCAATTAGTTTATTTATATTTATATATTTTATTTTTTATTTGTTTTACTTTTTAGTAAATATCAATTCTCAATATGATTACAATAATTTGAAAAAATACACAAAAAACAACACGTAATTATTGAATTGGATTTTACGATACATTTACGATTTTACGATGTATTAATAAAACATATATATATATTTTTTTACGTTATTAAATAATTGCAAAGAATGCACCAGCTTCGTTTATAGGTCCATATATATATATGGTTTTTTTTTTAAATTTATATAGGTATGCGGTACACATATTTACGTAGGTTATATATATATTTATTTATTTATATTATTACATAAATATTTATATTTTATTTATTTATATAAATAAAGATTTTGGTTTTCGACTATTTACAACGTTTGCGTGTACTTTTTTCATTATTTTTTATAAGCTTGTATTAACTTTGATCTACTGTATCGTTTCGTTTCCTTTTATTTCGGCCATTTTACGTTTTCCTTTCCCTTGAACGTTCAACAATTAATTATTTCTTTTAGAATTGTACTTTGTATATAACATACTCGCTTCGCTCTCTTGCTCGTTTTATCTACCATATTCATTCGTTAAATCATTTTTAATTTGTTTTTTCATGATTTTTCATAATTTATATTTTAGTCAATTATTTGTTTTGTTTTTAAATTTATTGTTTACTTAATTTTTAATTAGTTGCTTAATTTTTTAAATTCATTTTTAATTATTTTTTAATCAATCTTTTATAATTACATTTATTTTCATTTACTTTTATTATATTTTTTTATTAATGTTTTTATTTATTCTTTGATCATTTTTAACATTATTATTTTAAATCGTTCACTTTTTGTATAAATTATTTACTTATTTCCGTTAATCATTTTGTGTTTATTCAATTATATTTTTTATTATTTAGTATATATTTTTTTATTTATTCTTTTTAATAATTTATACTCGTTAAATATGTTATACATACATATATATATATATATATATATATATATTGTATATATTTCTTTCTCTTTTTGTTTACATGTAATATCACACACACAAAGGAATAATTACGAGAAAGTGAGTGAGGAAGCTTGAGAAATAAAAACAAAAACACATTTAATTATTTCTTCTTAATTTGTTTACATACTAAAAAACAAAAAAAAAAACAAAAAAAAACACTGACAAAACATTTATAATTTATCATGCTTAACGGGTCATCTTCATAATGTAATCATGTAACCATTGTTCTGTTTGTAAAGGCCAAACTTCATACCATGCGTTTCAGACGCGTTCAGCAGAAGTCATCGCTGACCTTTTTTGCTGCTTTTTGCTCATTGTGAATGCCTAATTCACAACTTCGTTAAAAATTTTGTGATTGCAATGACCAAGTCCATCCAAGTCATCAGATTTCAATCAGATGTTTTCCCTTTGTAAACAAAGTAATAAAGACGCAATTTTTAAGAAAATAATTTGAGTGTTGTTATTAGTTGCTTCAAAAGTGAAATGTAATAATATTTATTTATTTAATTTTTTTTTTGACGTCCATTCTAAAATGCGTCGGACTTCTATGCCGCATTTCCAAACGCCGCGATCAGCAGAGACAAATCATTAATCGGTTAGCAAGTCAGAAAAAAGTCAGCAATCATATATGCAATCATATGAAACATACTTCGGCGGCATCCGCAGAAAGTTGACCAACTTTCAACTTTGTTTATGCGGTTGATGCGTCAATTCAACTTTGACAACCGCCTTCATTGTCGCATAATGTCGAAAAACGCATGGTATGGAGTTTGGCCTTTAGACAACACTCCATTGTCGCTATTTAAAAGCGTTTATATGAAGACAATGTTTGATTCTCTTTCTTTACTTCGCTTCGCCAATCCACTAAGTTTAGCATATATTGTGTGCTTATTTATGTATAAATATATTGTTTGCATGTGGTAACTTTAAATAATATATAGCTTATAATATATAATAGTAGTAAATAGTACATATGTATACTTATATATATAGAACACGTCAACGGCAATGATACATACACCGACGGTTTGCTTTCGATATTGATAATTCTTTTGTTTTAAATATGAAGAACAAAAAATAAAAATAAAATGCACCGAATTTACGTCTAGATGATTACAATAAAGAAAAATTATGTTTATATATATATGCTGCTGCCTACAACATCAGAAGAGTGCAGGCGTGTCAGAGCAAGGCTCTCGGAAGATTTACGGGCGCCCCTTGGTACGTGCGCAACACCTCGCTGCACAGGGATCTTGCCGTGCCAACTGTTATGGAGGTGATTAATTCTCACAGCTGCCGCTATCACTACAGACTTTTATCGCACCCAAATCCGCTGGCGTCCTCCCTCACCCGTATCTCAACAAGGCGTAGACTGAAGAGGCTACACCCGCATGATCTCTTAGCTGCTATATACTGGTTGACAGATCGCGCTCAAATGTGTTATGCAATATACTGCGTTAAATGTTATCTTGACTCTTTTTGGGAGTAATGGAGATTTCCTTCAGTAACATATATTTAAACATTCTACCACATTTCATTACATTGCACACTACAAATTCATTTAATTAAAATAAACCTGAATTTGTTTTGTGTAATCTTTAGGTTAGAAAAAACACACTTTGACTTTGGAAAAGCAAACAGCTTTCGTTTCACTAGTATGTACATACAGTAGTGTATTGGGTAGGTGCAATTATGAAGTACTTATTTATTTTTTTTTTTTTAATTTTGCTATCCCTACGTGTCTCTAGGGAGGATCCGATTAGAAACTCTTTCTAATTAATTTTGACTGTGTTGGAAAAATGAACATATTCATTGTCGTTATTATCGTCGCCATCGCTGGTTTAAATCTGGCCAACCAACTCTTGTATGCTGCGCAGTAAATCTTCCATATTTCACAACAAATCGCGATGAAATACCCAAGTGTGTTTTGTGTGTGCGAATTTGTGTGACAACCACTGCGACTCGAGCAGATTGAAGCGGTCCTTGCTGAGATAAAGTGGCTTGCCACGTCTGCAATACAATGCAACAAAAATTTATGTATTAAAAAATTAATAAATAATAACATAACTCCAATCCATCATCGCCATTTAATACTCACTTTAGATCACGATCCTCTTCATCGAAATCATCCAAATAGAGTGATCCCCAGAGACAGGCGCGACGACCGCGTATGACTATTATATATGTGGACGTAACTACTAGGAAGATGCCAATGCCACCGCCGCAGGTGAGTGTATGCTGTGGACATATATATATACATAAACACTTAATATATAAAAATCTCGCGTCATGATGTTCAAACAAGTTAATCTACGCAAATACCCGATCGATTTCAATGAAATTTTGGGAATGTGTATGATTGGCTCCCGAATCCATAGTAGAATAATATAATAGGTATATAATAACAGGTATAATGGGTGACGCTGTTGTCCAATTCTAAACTTGTGTTTATTTTGCGAACCGATTTTCACAAATTTTTGATTGTTTAATTAATATATGACAATTTATCTTTACTTTGTTTATTATTCGTGTATCGTTTTTCTATTTATTGTTTCATTTTGATTGTGCTGTGTAATAAAATAAAGGCATTTGATAAAATGCCGCGAAGAAGGTCATATCTAGTAACAAACAAAATATAAGAAACAAAATGATGCACGCACAATTTGTGTAAATAAATGAAGAACAGAGTAATTCTCAGAGAACTGAGACGTACGCAAAAATCTCAAGCACATCGCAATGTACACTTGCGGCAAAATGCCTTAAGTGCGGATTGACAAAAATTTTGTCTAACAAAACGCACTGCATTAAATTGATTCTCTGATTTTGTACTATATTTTAAAACAAGAAAATTAATTCAATAAAGAAATTAATTTAAATTGATTTATATTTATACATCATCTATAAAGAATTTTCTACTTAATTGAATAAGAAATAAATAAATAAGAAATAATGTACTGAACAAAAATTTCTCTCTTGAAATTATCGATATCAAATGAAACGTCAAAACGATAACGATATAGACTACCGAGAAGAGCAGAACAACGTCAACTCGGCTGAAGAGATATTTATTTGGCGTTTACATCGATACTATATACAAAACCCGCGCAACGCCGGGGCGTCAGTTAGTAGATACATTATTAAAAAAAAAAACAACTGGGCGTACTGAACCATATATAAACTAGATATACCGATATCTTGGACCACAGGTGACGCATATATATAATAGACTAGACAATACAATTAGATTAGACTATGAAGATAACAAATGCGTAAGGCGATGACTGAGAAGGCTATCAATAACTTCTTAGGGGCCTTTTCAGTCTACAGCCTTGTTTGGTAGCGGGTGAGGCAGGACGCCAGAGTGTTGGGAGTGTAGCGACTGCTGTAGGAATTAATTATCGCCAGAACCGTAGGCATCTTGAGGTCACTGTGCAATGTGGTGTTGGGGACGTGCCATGGGGCGCCCGTGAGTCTCCTGAGTGCTTTGTTTTGTCACGCCTGTAATCTCTTAATGTTGTATGCGGCAGTAGTGCCCCATATTTGTATGGTGTAACGTCAAACAGGTGCCACTACTTGGAGAAAAATTAGCCTCTTATTCGTTATGGACAGCTTGTTCGAAGTGCGGAGAAGCCAACCCAACTTCCTGAGCTTCTGATAGCACCGCGCTGTAACCGCCTTTGTATGTGCACGCCATGTAAGACGCTTGTCCAGGATTACACCGAGATACCGGACTTTCTCCATCTGCGGAATGATGCATCTGTTGTAGTTACAACTGTACAAACGCCTTGTCTTAGGTTGAAAGTGTAGTGTGCTGATTTGGCGGCATTAATAGCTATGTTCCAGTGTTTGGCCCAGTTGTGGAATTTGTCCAAGTAGCTGGACGTTTTCTCCGCCGCTTCGTTTGGTGAACCGGCGTTGCAGATGATTGCCGTATCGTCCGCATACGTGGCGATGATCGACTGCTCGTCTCTACTTATTGGCCTATCAGCCGTATATAAGGAGTAGAGGACCGGAGTCAAGAGGCTCCCTTGGGGGACACCAGGCCCACACCAGGCTCATTCGCCCGATTGTCAATTTTTTGCAACTCACCGCTACGGAGAAGGTTCGTTCTTGCAGAAAGCTTTGCAAAGACTTGGAACTGCTTTGCCAGGCAGGAGCACTTTGATTTTTTGTAACAGCCCATCAATCCAAACCCTATCAAAGGCTTGTTTGATGTCCAAGAAGACTGCGGAAGAACGACTCGATGCAGTTGTTCTGGCGTCCCATGCTGCGACCTAAAAGCGAATTGGTGATCAGGAATGGCTTCCTGAAGCGACTTTACAACTCATCCGCGAAAGCTTCCATTTCCTCCGTCTCAATGCACAACCACTGGTTTTGTGGGCCGCGGATTGGACCGTGTCTATGGGCTGTTGTTTAACGCACTTTCTGGCTCGGATTAATTGAACCCCGATTTTTTTGATGGATCCGCGTTTGTCATCAACTGGATAAAGTGCTTCGCTCGTACTGTTTGCATAACCTGAACTAACTCTCGCGCCACATTCCTTTATGCGGCCTTGTCATACTCGTTCCTTGACCTCATGTATCTTCGACGTAGCCTACGGTTGTATCTCACCACCTCCAGGTTTTAAAAGTCATGCGGGTTGAGAGTACAAGCAGGTTGATGTGTAGAGGCAAGTTCAGCTGCTTCACGTATGTTATGGGTGAACAAATCAGCCGCATCTTCGATATCTTGGCTCGAATCAATTTCAATGTTGAGGTTGATCCGTTCGTTGAGGCGCTGACGAAAGGCCGTTATGTTTGCGTTAGGAAGAAGAAGCCTGGGCGAGGGTACGTAGCTGTCGGGAGTCAAGCCAATAACAGGGGTATGTGATCCGAAGTGAGGTCGGCCGACTCAGCGATATCAGAGCTGTTGTTGATGTTTTCCATTACAGACAGCGAAGTCTACGGCGTCTGGCGACCTGGATGAGTAGTACGGGCCTCTTGGTGTTGCGAGTCTGGAGCCCCATAGTCGATGCTTGGCATCCCCCCGCTTACGGTTGTCATCAGGGTGGTTAGCTCCATAGATTTCGTAGCCCTGTATTTGGAAGTAGGTGCGCATGCAGAAATGAGTTTCGGAAATAAGCATGACGTGGAATGGAATTTACCGTCATGTAGATTTCCAACTTATTCCTGCGATTAAGAACGCCATCAGCGTTCTACATGGCAAGGCTTAAGTATGGACGACTCATTTTTACGGTAAGACGGCGGCAGCTCCCATCATGCGTTCGAATTCGAGTTCAAACTGTCTAGGCGAGGCACTACAGCCAATAGTAGAGCGACCTGATCAGGAGATGTTGTGTGGACATTGTCTCCGCTGGACGTGGGTTGGCGTTGATAGCTCGGTCCCAAAAATCCGTCTTGGAGAGGCAATGCGCTTAGTTGTTTAGCAGGAGGCATTTGGTTTGGCATTTGGTGGCTTTTCAAGACAATTGTCTTGATTGGTTGCTACTCTGGATCAGGATTAGGTTGTGTGAGGGCTGTGTAGCTGGATTTTGTTGCTTTTGACGAAGCACCTGCTGTTGACGTAGTGGTATTTGTTAAGCCGGTTGGCAAAGTTTCTTCGTCACGTCGGCGTATGTTGGGATGACGGCTACCTTGGGCGACACAAGATCAGGGGCAGAGTGCTGGAAAGGGCGTGGGGCACTTGGTGCAGTACGGATTATCGGAACTCGCCTGGCAATCGCTTCTTTGTAATTAGCGCAACCTTTGTAGTTCGCAGAGTGCCGCTCATTTCGGGGGCTTATTAGGCAACTGGGTGCAAGTCGTTGTGGCGTGCGCCTGACCACATTTGACACTTGGTGTGCGATTACTCCTGGCACCGATGACATTGTGGCACGTCTTTCTGTGGATTGGGGCCTCGACTTTTACTACTTGACGACAGTTGATAGAGCCTAGTTATCTCATAGATCTCTTTGTTGTTGGAGTTAGCCTCAATTTCCACAAAAAACAGATTGAACGGACGACCGTCAGCTCTGCTTTTTGGGTTGTAGACATTGCGTACCATATGTCCCTTGACTGCGAGTCCCCGTTTGATGTTCTCGGTGAGGGTTGTATGGTGGAGGCCACGGATGACTATGCTATATGCCCTTTCATCCTTTAGCTGGTAAGAATTAAATGGTATTTAATGATGCTGGGATAGGCATCACTGGTTGCGGGCAGGATTCTGACACCGTCCTCGGAAGATGCTTTCAGTACGAATGACTCGGGCTTGGTCACCGTGTCGAGGCTGGCTGTCAAACCGTTTATGTTTATGGGGCCGACAATAAAAACGAGTGGCGGCTTCGGAGATTTAAATTGGTTAGTATGATGAGCTGTCGATGGCTTGGTCGTGGTGATGGTGGGGGCGTCACCACAAGATACAGGCGCGGACGAAAGGGTGGTGAGATCAGTAGATTCACCATTTGCTATGTTCCTATTTGCGGTGTCTTGACATAATTCTTCCGTGGACAGCTCCATGTTAGAGTTGTCTGCATCGTCACATAGAGCTGCAAATCGGTTCGCATCGTGAAAATTTTTTCGAGGATGGTGTGGTGTTAATAGCGTGGTTGTGAGAGAGATTCCCCTAATACCTTTAGAGGTGCTCGGGACATCATCATGGCTACTATCGATTGTGTTTCTGCGCAATTTGATTTTCGCGGTCATTAACGGTGACTCTTGCTTTCATTTCTTATTTTCCTTATCTCTGGGTGGGAGAGTTGAAAACCAGTCCAATGTCTGTAGAACAGGCTTGGTCGAGAAGTTGGAGATGATGTGGGCATTAAGGTGTCCTAGGTCACTCATGTCTGAGCGACCAGCAGTGCAACTTGGAGGAATCACGAAAAAATCCCCTTGCGTTTAACGTACGGCAAGAACGAATTGGGTTAAACTCGAATCACACACGAGGGCTAACGCACACGTGAAAAAATAAGCTGTTGGCGAAAAGAGTAACTGTGCAGACAGCACACAATCCCTAATACAAAGGTATGCACACGCGACGAATGCACCGTACGCGTGTGTGAATCGACGATAGAAGCGTTATTGTTGCGCTTTAGCGCAGCATAAATTTAAATAAGAGATAGTTTTGTGGAACTGTATAATTAATTAATTGGCACTTATCGCGAGGATATTTCACAGAGGAAGGCACACCGTTCTCCATGAAGGATACACGCGAAGTGAGTCTATGATCAAAATGAAAAGATCTGTCCAATATACCAAAAAAAAACTGTTTTGTGCAAAAATTTTAGATTCCAGCTATATAATAAGAAGAGAACTTGTGGCACTTTGACAGAGGAAATTATATATCAGTCATCAACTGGTATTACGAACTGCATCCCAAAACTAACATAATATATAGTATTCAGGACATGTAGTTTGTCAGATAATAGAAATACTTACGCGCACCGCTTCGCAGCATTCGTTCTCGGCACAGCAGTTCTGCTTCAGGCAAACGATGGTGCCACAGAGCAAACAAATCGAACTCTCCTTGGGCACTTTGTAGCAATTTAGACAGGGGCGCTCGTGATAGTACTGTAAAGGAAGTCATAATTATTTTCGGGTCCATTTCCCAATTAACGGTTGACGCTTAACTATACAATCACTTACCGTAAACAAACGTTCATATTCCCGTGGCAACTCGAGCAACTTAGGTTGCTGCCACAACGAATGCTGATTAATAATAATCAATTCGCGCAGAGCATCTGTTGGCGGACGCACCTCCATGAGCTGTTTGCACCAGAATTTCGGCAAAGTTTCCTCAGTACCGGCTATGAAACAGAGTCCTTTTGACGCGTTAAAACAATCCCAGTCCATGGAATCTGTGACCAATTCAAGGTAGTATACTAAACGCACAAACTCAAGGCCGGGCGCCGTTATTTCCGGCATCTCATGATGGTACAGGTGCTGGCGTAACAAAGCCGCAATGCGCAGGAAAGGCATACATAACCCCTGCAGCTGCATTTCCATCGATTTAAAGTTAACATCGACCGCGTTCGGTTGAGCCGGTGGCGATGCATCGCTACCGTTCGCACCAGTGGTGGCCGCTGACGCTGCCGCAGCTGCTGCAGCCGCTGTCGAAGTCGATGGTATACTATCACGCCTCAGATGTGACATACGATTTGTATTCTGGAGCACTAAAGCCATGGCATAACCTAAATATGAATTAGCAGCTGCACCTGTAGAGCGCGCTGTGCCACGACGTGTGCCGCTACAACTCGGCTGGTCATCAGCTAAGGGCGCAATGGTGTAGTTAGCCAAAATGTAGTCGCATTCAAGATCGCTTAACGTAACACAAAGCTGTACGACAATCTGGTAGTACATCAAGTTATACATGACCTTAACCATGCACGTGAAATACTCTGCGAAGGAGAGAGTGATTTGTAAAATGAGGTAAACTTCAGAATAAAGTTAGGTACGGGAATACCTACCCTGACCAAGATGTAGCGGTGCGAGTAATATGAACTTTAACAATAGGGCGATCGGGTCTGCCAATAGACTAGGAATAAGTTCAAGGCAATGAGTGGGCACTGGAGCGGCATCGTTCACTGGCAACCCAGCGAGCGAGGCCCAAGAGCGCCACAGTGGCCATTCGATGAGCACGCGCACATGCACGGACAGTACGTGAAGCAATGGCACAATACAGTCTCTCTTCGGTTTGTAACGTGTCGAGTTTGTCGTGCAGAGCGAACCGCCACGCTGTATGATCTCAGCTTCGAGATTCGTGCGCGCAATGGAGGTAACAAAAATGAAAAGCTTTCGGAAAGTGGCTGATGCCCGTTTAGCCTTGCGTTGCGTTATATTCGTCATGACTTCCATGGCGTGACCCATGGCTTCCGATAGCTTTGTAGGGGGCTATAACAAAGAGAATATAAACATGGTTTATTGAAAACACAAATAGTTCATTATTTATATTGCCTACCGGTATTTTTTCGTTCTCCTTTATTAGGTTTGTCAGATCGGAGACAAGTTGCTCGAAAGGCTGATTGCCTGAGCGTACGACGGGTGTCGGTCTCTCCAGAGAGGGACTGAGTGGCAAGACTGAGTTAGACAGCTGGCGACAGACGGGACAATAGAACTCGTTGCGATCCTGCATTGGCTGTCTTTGGGTGGCGTATAGCGTATTCAAATAGGCTTCTAGACAGCTGAGATGGACGTGGTGCCCACATGACTGCACATGAACACCGTTGTCATAGGCCATGTTATTGGAGAGGTACCACGATTCCTCGCCGAACTTTAAGCTCAGCAAATCGGTCCGGCGTTCGAACTCCGTGGCAAGTCGTGTGCTCTGCTTCAGTCGTTCCTCATCTTCGGCGCAGAGTGGCAGCGGAAGACGATCAACCGTTCGCCGACGATGGCCGACAATGCCGCTGGACTCGACAAGCACCACCAGACCAATGGGATTCATTTCAGTGCTGGGTGTAGTACAACTGCAGATTATGCAATCGTACTCTTTTTCACGTGGCTGCTCTTCGTACATCTCCTCCTCTTCGTCATCGTCGAGCCCGCCATCCATATCGTGGGCCGCTGCTGCAGACTGCATGAACTGATTCTGCTTGTTGGCGAAGTCCTGCATCATCTTCTGCTGACGCTCGCGTGCTCGCTTACGACGTTCCTCCTTCTCCTTAGTCTCCCGCGCCTTCTGCTCAGCTTGCTTTTCGCGTTGATTTGGCCACAATCGCTGGCGTATTTCATCGATATTCTGGGCGCACGACTCATCACGTTTAGCTATTTTGCGTAGCAGATTGCCAATGAAGAAGGGACCATCGCCAATACGTGAGGTTGAAACTCGGATTTTCTTGTAATTACGCTTTTTACGACGTCCTAGAAGATTTTGACTAGTAGCGCCCTCGACATTGCTGCTCGCGGCTGCGCTCGAGGTGCTCGCCTCATTAAAGTCTATTTCCATAACAATTTCACCATCACACGCCTTCTGCGCTGACTCGCTTGCACCCGCTGCCTCTATTTCCTCCTCCCCCTCCTCCTCTTCTTCGCCATCACTCAGTGAAAAGCTGTCAAGGGTGCCACTGAGCTGCGAGTGCAGCTTTAGCAACAATGACAGCATACTTTCCTCGATCACAATCTCGTCTTTGTTATTGCCGCCAATAGCCATGTCAACGGAGCGTTTGCGTGTACCCGTGTCGTAGTTGAGCCGGCGACTTGTGCTCGCTACACTACCGCCGATCGGATTTGAAGGCACAATATCCATATTACCACTCGTGGGCACTGCAACTGGTTGTACGCGATGGAATGGCAATACCATGGTGCTGTTTGTCGGTGTTGTCGGCGAGAACATTTCGTTGGCCTGATTATTGCCTCTGGTGCCAATGCCAACGATTGCCGCATTCCCGGTCTCTGCCAGCAAGAGATCACGCCTGATGGCTACTTCCATTCCACTCTCAGGCAAAGTGATCTGCTGGAGCGGGAATCGAAAGTCCAATGCTGGGGTAGCCGCCAACTCCATGGTGGTATCCGTGTCACCAAGTGGATCATCATCAGTGCTGTCTTGACGTAAGACAACGCTCGTTTCAAGATCTACCGATAGATGCTGCGGTAGCGCCACCTCCATACCGGGCAAACGTACAGGCACGAGTGCCTGGGATATACCACGACTTCTTGCTACGCTCATGGCACCCACCTCATCATAATCATCTTCACTATATCCGTCACTGATCATGCGTATTGCGACATCATTTTCATTCCCCAAATCAAAGTCCAAATCAGCGTAGAAAGGATTCGAACGATAATTCGAGGTTGTTACTTGCGGATCACGCGATTTGAGGGAGACCTTAGAGACAACGTGACGGAGGTTACAGCTCAGGTTGTCAGTGGGATAGCATTGGAATAGCTTCGGCGGTTCACGGCGGTTGTACAATGGATAACCAGACTTGTGTTTTGGGTCACATTCTACTACAGCAGCTGGCTTGTCGACAGTGGTGTTAATATCGTTGCTTGTTTCAACAGCAATCTCAAGCAAGAAGATAGCCAGTGCCAACAGATGCTCAGAAACGTCACGGGAGTGTACTGCACGGAATAGAATGGAGAGTATGGTTGAGTGGAAAACTCGTGAAGTCAAGATACGGCAGGGATCCGTAAAGGCGCTGCCCACCAGCAGAGGTAGGCGGAATGGCGGCCACAGATTACCACTTGGTGGCATTTTGTTTTTCGATGTTACATAGTTTGTGAAGCGATCCAATGAAGACTGGAAATCACGTCGGTGCACAGCACGCAAAAGCACATGTAGTGGATCATAATATTGCTCCCACACCTCATCAATGGGTGTGAACAGTCCCTGTTCTAGATTCTCCGAGCCCGAAGAGGGTGCTTTGTACACGGATAACTTCTTTAAGAAGGTCTCAAAGTTTTTGGTATGCACATTGCCCGATCGTTCGGGCATAAGTTCCAACAGCTGCGAATGTGTTTTGTTTTCGGTGGCGAGCAGTGCACTGATCTCAATGATGCATTGTGTAGCCTCATCGTTGCCCAAGTTGGTGCGACTTGTCACCAGCGTGGCCAGGAATGTGAGAAAACCCTCCAGCATCGACGATTGCTCCGGCTTTTGAGGCTGTTTCAATGGTGCTGTCTCAAGCCATTGCCCCACATCAAACAATTCTATGGTGTTCTGCAGGAAAAAGTATTGGGGCAAATTCGTTGCGCAGACCTGCAGAAAGAAGAGATCCATATCGGCCATAGAATTGCAAAAGTTTGCTTGTATGTAGGTCATCGCCTGACCCTTGATTTGAAGTCCATTGCGCACCCATTTGCCAGCGAGTATCTCGTAGAAGAAACTCTGAAATTAAAAAATTATTTATTATTATGTTATTGTACTTATATACAGGCACATAAACACAAGATACAATTAAATCTAAATTTTCGGTTGTAACCAATCAACCAGTTAGTTGAACACGCACTTCATACGCTCCCATACATACAATAACAAATAACTCCCATTCAATTAACACAAACAAACTACATCCAATGGCTGCTGACGTCATAAACTACATTCCCTCATCTCGCTAACGCATTGAATATAGCACCTCCGGATTTATTCATGGATGAGACCGATCGCCATTCCTCTACGCTACTATTTACAACAAAACTGCAAACTATTTAAAGGGACTCAGTCTTAACCAACAAGTGGAACAAGCGAGATCAGCCCATTGATAACACACAGGGCACCCAGAGGCTTTTGATCAGTTGAAAGGTACGCCAACTTGAGAAAGTGGTCATTGCGAATAGATCTTAGAGTAAACACAGTGCTCACCATTCAAATCAGCAGTTTTCTTCTCTCTCTCATATCTTAATTAACACCGAACGATATTATAATATTGATTAGGCCCATATAAAGCTGGCAAAACATACTGCAATTCAACTCCCTAGTTAATAACTTGATTCATTCGAACTGTTGATTAGGTTGCAGTATCTTGAACTATTTTACACAGTTGTTTTAAGTACAAAGTGAGACCAGGGAGAATTTATGGTATTGATATTCCAGCCAGAGCACCGTATCACAGAATTGCCAATCTTTGGTCAGAGAAAGTTTCTTTGGGTTGATTCTCGGTAGGAGACCCGATTGCCGTGGAAACCAAGTCACCGATTGTGAAACTATTTCTAATCAAAACAGTTCGTGTGCTGTGCTGTGCTAGCCAAAATGCTACGATTCGTTTGGATTCTGACTGGAATTAAGTCATAGACGTTTATTCGAGTGGAGTGGTTTGCCGTTCTACACGATTCCATTTGTGCAAGGCTCTCATTCTTCAAATGCAAATTGAGTTAAGTTTACAGATATGTAGCTTCAGTGAGTTTTGTGTACATACATGCGTTTGTCTCTATCACACTTATGTTAAAAATAATTATAAATATAACTCTCTCAATATTATGCATAAAAACCAGACACAATAGCACGATGAGGAGAAAAGGCACCACAAGAAGATGGAGCAATACAACAAACGATGACAAAAAAGCGATGGTGAAAGGGAAAAACAAAGCGCGGCGGTAGTTAAATGTACGACTCAAGGGACTTGAACTCACTCACTCAGCTACCGCCTCATTGTACATACATTCGTGTTTATACAGTAGATGAGAGCGGTTGTGTTTGCTCGTGCTTAGCTCCGCCGTTTTCATAATCGTTGTTACTCATTTAACTCGTTTTTTTTTTTGTGTTGCACACTTTAAATTTTAGTGATTTTTTGTTCGTATTTATATATTTATTTATTTTTTTTGCTGCCAGCTTTGTGTAGTTAATATTGTAATAATTTAATTTGATTGAAGTTACAAGACCATCCCATAGTGTTCACTCTAAATGTGCACTATGACAATCTAAACAAGAAGACAGTCGCCTTCTACTCTACTAATAGTACAACTGATCTCAACAACAACAGCCACAAAAATAATAAACTAAAAACATAAAGGAAAACAACTAAACATGATGCATTTCAAACATGACAGATTCGTCATCTACAGAAAATTCCTTCTAACCGGAATCGCGTTGTTTTTGCTTTTAATCAGCTCTCCGCCACCCGCTGCAGCACTCATTGATGATGTGCTGGACATTATACACGTGGTTAAGGAGGTGAGCACAGGAATACTCAAAGCCTGGGACATTGTTCAATCGTCACCTCTCGCCGCAAACATTGAATTTCCGCTTATGCGCGAAAAGCAGCGCAAAGTGTTGCAGCGATTGAAGGAGGTTAGCCGACGGATCGATCAAACAGAGGAAAAGGTGGGTTGATTGCTGTATGCGACACAAACACAAGAGAAACAGTTTCAATGTGCATAACACCAAAAATAATAATAATAATCAGAATTAAATGTTGCTGTCTGTCTTTAATTTAGCACGAACACCAAATTGCGCTCGCCATCGAATCGGTGAATGATTTTATCAGCACAAATGCACCGCTGATTGCAAAAATGAACGACATTACCGATACTATGAATCGCATATCGTCGCGCTATCAGCAGATGCAGCAGTACGAGAAACATAGGGACAAACTAGAGATGAGCACACTGATCACATTCGCGGAATGGACTGTGTCGCCTAATGCGTATTCGGTGCATCATCTAATGGATCGATTGCATTTAATAATGTTCGGCGGGGGCCCTGGTGGAAACGCTGGTGATTTTGATAAGCTTAATTCATCGTCGAATTTGTTGTTGCAATTGGCACAAAATTATGAGGTGAGGTAAAGCTAACAATCAAATAGAAAAACTAACAACATTTTTTGTTTTACCATATTTATCATTGAAACTGTTGTGATAAAATTATTCACTACATCACACAATGGGTCACTACATCTCGTCAATGGGTTTCTTCTTTACTTTTTTATTTCGAGACGTCTCATCTACTTATCTGTCTGCATTTTGATTACTCATGTCCAAGTACAATGTAGTAATGCGACGATTTAAAAAAAAAATTAAATTTAACTGGACTTTCCGGTATCTCGATCAGTTGTTTGATTTTTTTATTAACATTAACATATATCATCACCAAGAGTACCAACTGTTATGTTTCTTTGTTGCTGTATTGCTATTGTTTCAAAGAAAGTCACAATAACATTTTTCTGTTGTCTTCTAAGTGGGCATGTTTCATGACAGACAGGGACAGCAAATGTGACACATGCAAAAACATACTGAATTTCGTATTAGTCATCATCGTTCATAGCGATGGCCCGCAGGCGCGCACGTTTGAGGGGTTTGCGTTAAAGTGCGAGAAGAAAGTTGTTTATATGGCAATGAATCGTATGCCTAAAGGCAACAAAAACAACAATACGATTTAATTTAATGTTCCCATAAGAAATGCAAAAATGTTTATTAATTCAATCAACACACGTAACTGAAAGCAATGCAAAAAGCAAGTGAAATTGCAAATCAACTAGTATTGACAAACCAGATAAACAACGGTAGAACTTGCACGCACGAATTTCGCCGCTTTGTGGGAATGCCTAATGCTACGCTATTGTATGTCCACAAGAAAAAAAAAACAACGTATTGGCGAAACGGGTGAGTTGGATATATCTCCAGTAAGTTTATTGTCAAATGGGTACAGTGAAGAATACGGAAGAATATCCATGTGAAAGGGCTCTTTACGCTTTACTGTCAACATTGTTACACATTTTGTTGTTGTTTTTGTCATTGCATTTGACATGATATGCATTTGACATGTCATTTATATGTATGTTTAATGTGCATTGCACTATACACACACAGATACACATCACACTCAGAAAATGCACATGTCAAGCGTATGGTTCGACAACAAAGAACATAGCCGAATGGTAGTTTTAAACATATTAATGAGAGGGGTGATTTAAAAGGTGCCTGTGGTTGTGTGGTACATATGTACGTAAGTGAACCGCGTTCGCTCGCTCAGGTACGAGATGATGTGAATTAAGTAGGTACATACATTCATACATACGCTCTCTATGGACCTCAAATTTAGCGGTATATTGTATGCCTGTATGTATGTGTATATTTGACTTTAACAAACTCCAAATGATATAATCAATTTTACAATAAAATACTTGAAAAAATCAGAAACCACAAACCAATTTGCCGAAACATGAGAAGCAAATCTAAAATTGAGTAGTTTTTTTTTTTCTGATAAAGTATCCAAAAAACGGTGAAAACCCGGGAAAAAACTTTGAACTTAGCACCAACAAAACGAGTACTCCGAAAAAATGTAAAAGAAGAGAATATGTGAGCGAACGATAAGATATTCCCTTTATCACACACACACATGCACACGTCCATGGCACAAACAACAGCTGAGCGTCAATCTGGCGAGAGAAAAAAACGCGTGAGCGACAGCTGCACAATGATGTCGCCCGCCCACTTCTACAATACAACGTAGTTATCAACAGCCAACAACGAAAATGGAATACGATGATTGAGCTCGGTTTTTTTTTGGTTCGTAATGGCTTCGTCGGCTTCAGTTTCAACTTTGCTGCCACTGAGTTTGGATTCGTTGTGTATGTGCTGCTCATTACAGGTTTAAAGCGCGCCGTGTGAGCAAGTAGCACATGCCTCGCTGGCGACGAACACAATAAAAGTAACAAAGCAATTGTGGCGAATCAATCGCAGTGCATTAGTGTGCGTGTGCGCCGTGTTGTGTATGCTAGCAGCAAAAATAAAACAACAAAAAAAGAAAACAAAACGGAATAAAAAATAAATGGCAAATGTCGTTTCAAATGAAATTTTTGAGCAATTTAAGACGTATTCGAAGGAAAGAATAGAACAACCAGAGAATCAAATCGCTGACTTTACTGGTTTTCTTGCAGTTTATTATAAAACGAAATACGTCGTGTTGAACTTAGGTTTTTGTTTTTTTGTTTTTAACACGAAAAAAGCTGTGTGCAAAAAACTCTGTTCTCTAAAACTATAAACACGAGAAATAAAATACAACTGAAGAAACACATGCAAACCGAAAAATAAAAGTGAATAAACAGAAAACAGTGGCCACCGCTAGAATCAGAATCAAGAGATTCGATATGGCAACAATTACCAACAGTAATGCCAATTCCAATAAGAATAACCTGTCACCGCCGCTTCGACTAATAGCCTTGGCATGGTTACTACTCATCAGCGTTGCCTTTGTCAGCCCTGATCTGCTGCCAGGGTCGCGGAGCCAGCATGCAATGCACCGTCAACCATTATTGGAAGTGGATGCGCTACGCGCACAGTATTTTGCACTCGAGCAGGATCTGTGGCAGTATTTGGAACGCACAGGGAACAGTGCCAATAATCGGGAGGCACAGTTACGCAGAGTCTATAGCACTCATCGTGCCTTTATTAACGAACCACAAATGGGACATACATTTGAGAAGGGACGATATGACGTACTCAACCATTACGAATGGAGTCTGCTAGAGCGTGATCTCTTGCAGATCAATGGCTTATTTGATTTCTATAAGGTAATATAGTTGCGAAGGATAAAATAAGATGCGAAGAACCAAAGAAGACGAGTAAGCAAAATTCGATTTATTTCTAACATTCGATATCTTTCGTTAGAATATTTTAATGAAAGGTGAAACGATCGACGATATGGAGGAACGTGCCATTTTAGATATTACGGAGACAGTGTTGCGCAACGATAAAACGTTCTCAATTTCGCGCATATACCAGGACATCGAGCTGATTATGGTGAAACAGACGCTCTACTATCGCGCCATGACGGTTAGTTGAGTTGTTTCTTTGGGTATTTGGCTATGGAATGCTAAACAATATCATCTCATCGGTCGTATTTCAACAAAAAGTTTTGTTAATTTTGAGCAAAAATGTGCTTAAAACGCAAATTGGCAGGAAAAACAGAGTGTAGGAACGCAAGGAGACGGTTTGCCGGTCCGCTGATCGATCTCAGATTACGAATCATTTGTTTAACTCAAGCAAAATAAAAATGAATGCCAGACAAAAATTCAGCACATTGTTGTTTATTGCCGGTTACCGGACGAACGTACAGTGGCCTATGGTGGCCAAGCCCGACGAAAGAAAAATAAACAGTTGCAAATGTTCTCATGAAAATTGTCAATTTGATCGATTAGAAATAATGTGAGAATTGGTTGGCGGCGAGTCAGAATAAGTTGATGCATTGTAAAAAATCAACCGTCACATGGTATTGGTGTGGGGGTGGTGTGTAACTGCTAATTTCTGTACAACAACAAAACACAATCAAATTGACGTACACGGTACACGGGGTCAATGCAGCATCTAAACAAAATTACTGTTCTGATACGTTTGCTTTTTGGTTCTCTTGTTTCAATTATTTTGTATCACTAATATACTTGTTCCGCTTTCTCCCTTAAATTCTCCTCACCCATGCCCGCCGCAAACAACAACAACCACCGTTTGGCACAGACCTCGACGGATCAGATCTGCCATACACAACAATCACCACAGCAGTTTGTGTACTCTTTGTACGCCGATATCGCACTCACGGAACTCAAGGGCTACACCATGATGGAGTTCTCATGGATGATGTTGCGAGTCTATGGTAAGGGCAATTTTACGCAAGAGGCACAACTTATGCGCACCGATTATGAAAAGCGCACGGAGCGTACGTTGGCTTTGCTGCGAGAGATTATGCGTCGTGCCGACCGAATTCTTTGGCGTTGTGATCCAGCTAAGTATGAAGCTGGTATAACCTATGACGAGGTGACGCGCCTATTGCAGGGCTTCGTGGAGAATGAGGTGGATCTCAACAATGATGAAACATGCCGTGAGACTTGTGATTTTTATCAGTCGACACGTTCCGAGGGATGTTTCAAAGAGCGTTATTGCGCAAATCAACCGAAGTGTTCCGGTCGGCTTTACAATTGCCGATTTGTGGATTCGGATATGTGGATTTGTCCAGCGGTAAGTGGAATAATACAATATCAGATAATCAAGCAAATTATATACATTATTTTTCATCATTGCAGCCATTGAATAGCACACGCCGCTATGATTACATTGAGTACGAGAACGGTCGGGTGCTAGGCAAGGTGGATCGTTGCGTACGAGGCACAACAAAGGTGGACTCCTGGTGGCGTTATCTTTTCTGGCATTGTAGCTATTGCTTCTGCTTGTGTGATGAGCAGGGACCCAAGTCAGATCGTTATTTCAATTTGCGCGAATCATTGTCTGACGTCAATAAAAACAGGTACATTTTACACGTTTTTTACATTGACCTATCCGACTTGGTTTGATTAAATCGTACAAAACAATTTCACCAGAGTCGTTACGGGTCTGCGTTTTGTCAAGCACAATCGTGTGTTCCACATGCAGATACAAGAGGGCGAGCTATTGCCGCGAGGTGCAATCAATGAGACCTCCTTGACCTGGCTGGCGGTCGAAAATTATAAGGTCTACGATCGCAACGTGCGCAATGGACAGGACTATCACACGCTGAGTTATGAGAGCCGCTCGATCGATTTGGATGACATTAATACAGACGACAATACGTTTGTTGTAACGGGTGTACGTTTTCGCGTTGTGGGCGCTCACTTGAATCTTGAGGCACGCCTTAGTGAGATTGATTTTGAAACGGGCAAACTTGTTGCTCCGGAGGTGAATAGCTTCTGGAAATCCAATGACAATACAGATGTTAGCGGTGAACGTCGGCAGAAAATAAATCTCATGAACCCTGATGTACCAACGCGTACTGTGGTGAAATCCATACCGGACTCGCGACACAATCAGTACATCGACTTTGTGAATACAAGCATGGACAAGGATGCCGCACAAAATACGGTGCCTTACATCGATATACAGGATGTGATATCCAATCCGCCGGTTCCGCTCTCCGGCATTGGCATCTATCACAAGGGACGTCAGGGTTATGGCGGTTTTCTAGCACCAAAGATCATCACGTACGACTTTACACCGCACGTTCAGTTGCCCAGAGGAAAGAACCAATAACCACAAACAACCGCAATCCCTTACGACCTACGCCCACACCTACACTCATAAATCCATATCCGAAGTACTCTAGTTGTGTAAGCATTCTTAAAAAAGCTTTTGTTCTATTCTTATGTGGACTTTTCCACTGATGTCTGATATTAAATAGCTTATAGTCAATAAAACTCTAAGCAGAGAGTAACGAACAAAAGATTAAAAAAGAACTCGTATTATGTAAGCTTGAAAAGATGAGTCACCAAGTCAAATTATAATATATGGTAAGATGTTTCGTTCAATAAAAACTTGAAACAAAAGTATCTGTTCGCTTCAGATAATTAGCTTAACTTCTGTTAGAATTGGAGAACTTAATGATAAAGAAGCTTTGGATGACTCACCTGTACACGCAGCGGATGCATCATAAGCAGTGGCAATATGTACGGTCTTGTGGGCAAAACATCACTCAATGACATACCCATCTTAGTGACGGCCTGACATACGAATGCAGCTAAGTAACGATGTAGCGGGAAATGAAACGAGGCCTGCATCATCTCCTCCTGCAAGCAAATGTGTCGGGTAAATAATGGAAGTAATGAAATAATTGTCAGCGTTTAATATTATGAATTTGAAGGGTACAAACCAGGGATAGCTTTGGTTCCAGAAAGTAAACCGAGTCCAACCACTCGTGCAGCGTGTTCACACAGTAGTCGATTATTTTCTTCGCCAGATGTGCGTGCGTGCCATCCTGTAAATGTGATATTATTGACCACATTGGATATGCGCTAGCCTCAAGTTCGCACGAGAAAGCGGCGTAGTAAGAATTTGGCTCGAACTCCACATGCGATCCCGTTTCTCGCACATTCACATTCATGCCTTGAAGCATGGAGAGAAACTGGAACCACATATCAATGAGATTGTCATCGCGCAGAAAGACAAGCGCGACCGATTCGTGTGATAGCACGTTATTGAAATCAGATACGAGTGGCCAATAACAGTGATCCTTCATCACTTGCCGTGTGCAGTCAATAACGAAGTGAAAATTTTTGGACGGGTCTAATGGAAGGAGGAAGAACTCGAATTACAATAACCATTGGACATACGTGCGTTGTTGTAACGTACCGTGCAATGTGTTCTGTATGAGTATTTTTGACATCATTAACTTAAGACTAATGATCATTACATGCAACAACGACAATTCGTTAACCATCTTCAGTGCGAGGCTTTCGTTCGAGAAAAGTTGTACGGACATGTGTACAACGCGGTTGCTTAGCGTATCCGGATCACGTGACATTTCCAACACAGACGGTATGCGGCTGTAGTGCATAACAAAAGTCCGGGTCAGATGTTCCTATATGATGAAACAAATAATTTAAGAAATATAAATATACTCATTAAATCAGAGTAGTAACCTTGTAATCTTGATCCGGTAACATATTGAGCAAGAAACAGACTAAGGTTTGCGGAAATTCAAATTTAAACGTCCAAAAGATAAACTCCTCCAGCAGTGTAGTATGCACCAACTTCTCACCCAATGCCGGTAGATGTTTGTAATCATCGGGTGGCTCCGGACTAGGGAATCTATTGACAGCATCTTCGTATTTTTCACGGTTGGCCTTCAGGAAACGTCCGTGACGTGTGTCCAGACAGGGCGATTCCATAAAATGTTTGTACACATCTGGATTAATGAGGGCGCGTGTCATAACTTTACGCATTATTTCGCCCATATTGTTCAGATCTATGAGCATATTGGCGAACTCCTCGCATAAGTAGGCGGCCATCATGTGCGTCTGCAACGTGGTGTCGCTATTCTCGCGAAAATGTTGCAACAGGCGAAACAACAGCTTCGGCATTATCACTTCGCCCACCGCCAGCAGATTATTTGGGACTGGTTCGCGATTGACGCGATTGTTTATGCCGTGGTCACTACAGAAGCCTTCCGCTTTCATGACTGATGTATCGCCGCAATCGCAAGCTCCGCCTGCTTGTGACAAAAACATATTGAAGTCATGATTAGTGTGATCCCCCTTCTTAAAGCAATCGCGACAAATCGACATGCACGGCGAAATGCCGCACGTGCGACATCGATATGCGACTACATGTGGCACCCAGACGAGACCGCATTTGGCATGGTTATCATAGCTGCGTACTGCAATGATTGGAAATTGTTAAAAGTGGTTTAGTTTAATGTGCTCGGTTCTTATTGTTATAATATTATTATATATTAATATAACTAGTTATGCCTCAAGGGTTCAAGTTTTTTAAGTTCTGTCAGCTCTTTATCAGATTTTGAGCAAGATGACATTATTAATTCAACTCAACCAACCTTCAGCATAGATGCTATCTCAAATACCACCAAAATCATTAGTCGCGGAATCGTCGCTTACTCTCTCTCTGACGTATGTGTAATAATTCATTCAGGATTCATAAAAAGTATGCTTATGGACTTTTAGAAGATAGTAAGCACGATCACGGGGAGGTGCCACATTGGCTTAACTTATTCAATAAGACACCATCTCCCGTCTTGTTTCTCACCTTGTGACATCTTTCGGTTCCACAGATAATGTTAACAAACTAATTCCAATTCTGTCGCAGAGACAGAAGTGGAAAAAACAAATCGATTTTTTTTGAAAGGGATTCAAGAAATGTCATAAACGTAAAATAAAAATGTATCAGACGGATGTTACATTACGTTCAATTAAAAAGCAATGGTTTCACAACCAATATGTTCTATACCAACCATTAACGTTTATTGATTATCATCTTAATCTGCTCTCAAAAACTATGCTTGTAGCAATAGTAAAATAAAATAAAAAAAATTTCTATAAAATAATTGAAAAAAACTACATGCAATCAAACAGGTGTGCCTACTATCAAAAAAAAAAAAAAAAAAAAAAACACTCGGAAATGTGTTGGCTCCATACTTTTCCATTTAATTTAACTCTATTCATTTTGTGTATAATAGAGAGAACGTACGACAGATGCGTGTGAATAGTGTGAACATTGTAGTTCAGTGTCTAAAAGAAGAAAACACATGCACGCACAACTGAAGTGACAAATTATCGTCAGTTAAAGGCGGATCTTGTACTTAATTTATTTGTACTTGAAGCAACAAAAAATAACGACAATAAAGAGAATAAAAAGTAAATAAAATAGCTGCTGAAAATTATGCACAATTGAAATGCATATTTCATGAAATTGGTTCATAGGTGTCACCTTCCATCTTTTGTGTTCTCTATTCTTTCTTTAACAAAGAATAGTTACACGAAAACCATGATGAAAAAAATGAGAAAAATGAAATCAATGAAAAAAAAGACAACAAAGAAGAGGCTATTAACTTAAAAAGAAATCTAAGAGAAAGCTAAAAGAGAAGGCATATCTGTTATATTGGTGGTACATTGGGTATTTGAGAGTTTAGTGTATGTAGTCTCTCAAACATTGTCACAGTTTAATTGATCGTGTAAGCTTGTTTGTTTTTTGCGATTTGCTATTTGCCGATTTTTTTGTTCTTTGGCGTTTTGTGATTTGCATCTAATTGAACTGAATGAGAGTGAATTATGTTGTCACCTCATCTGAAGCATCATTACACCACCTCGTCATAATTGTCATAAGAGTACTCGTCAACACTTAATAACAATTTAGGTCTAAAAGTAGTACACTCACTTACACCCATACGAAAGAAGCCAATAAGCAGCCGGCAGAAGAAAAGGCATTTGGAAAATGTTACACACATATCTATTTATGTGTGTGTATCCGACTTGATCGTGCACTAGCATGTGCAAAAGAGAGCAATGCAATTGCAATAGTTGTTTGTGGGGGTGCTCAACGTTAGTGTTGGCCATAGCTGAGCTGTGCTAATGGCAACGGCGGAGTGGCCTCCTTGTTAACATTGTCAAATCGACGGTCAATAAACTTTTGCTGCCCTCGGTGTTTTTTTGTAGCAGTTTTCTTTGCCTGTTGCAATTTTTATTACTTTAATATAGTTTTAATATATTTATATAAAACTTAGCGGTTTTCGACATCGACTTTGGTTTTACTGACAGTAATTAAAAGGAGGACAGTACCAGTATGCAGTGTTCTTTTTGGTGTCGTGGTCGACTTCGATTTATGGATGCTGATTGCTACAGCGCCTAATATATCCACCTATCATCTCCATCGTCTGCTGAACCAAAGGCCGTGAAAGAACACACAGACATGTCATGTAAAGAACTATGATGATTACCGATATACAGATTAAGTAGTTTATGAGTTGATAAAGCAATTACGACAAGGTTGTTAATGATGAAGCGTGCGGAAAGGGGTGGTAACGTGCTCAGCGGCAACGTGACGGCACGAGTTTACACCATAATATGAGTTTGGGCATTGTCATTGTCCATAGCGCCCGTTGTAGTCGCTTACACATCTTGTGGCTATCGTGCCCATACTCAGCTCGTAATTCGCCTAGTTCAGAGTCGTATGTATATATGTTGCATGCGTGCCTTAAACACTTTTTGTTCGAATTTGGAGGGCAACGACTCGAAAGCGTCTAAAACGCGATCAGCTGAGATGCAACAGTTATGAACATGCGCACACAATAGACACAAAGAGCGCGGCAAACGACGTGGGGCCTTCGAGGTTGGGGCGAGTGAATTAAAAAATGCTGGCGGCAATAATTGCATATAAAACGCAATACAAAAACGATTGTCGTTGTTGTTGTAGCAGCTTTGCTGGAAGAAAGCATAGATAGTACTGACGTTGTGTCAGGATGGATAATTAAAGAAGGGTATGTGAGTGCTAGTGCTTTGTGATAAATTTGGATTAAAAAAAAAAATTTGTTAAGAGGGTTTAGTGCAACAAAACCCACTCCCAACGGACCATTATTAGAGAGGGCGAATATACGAGTAATATCGAAGAGAAAACAGCGGTAGTTGGGTATATAACTGTGCTTCGAACCCTTGGGCTTTGGTATGATATATATAACGCGCTACCGAGTTCCTCGAAAATGAAGCTACCTCCGTTGAGCAGAGACTAAGTAAGGCTAGCTGTGTTAGATGGTGACAACAGCCGAAGAGGTGAGAGGTGCAGTACGCCACAATTCAGGTAGTTATGGTTTTGCTGGCCTGAACAACTTGTTCCCCGCAGCAATAGAGAATATTAGAAGAGCCTGAACCTAGCAGGGTTACGGTGGCTCCTAGTTATACAGGGAAGCGAACGTTACCCACCAAGCACGACATTACAATCTACGCGGACCGCCTCTGCAACGGCATCCAAGTGTAACTGCAACAGAGCCCTCCTGATTAGTAGAGTTGATAAAAGTTTAATATCCTTTAAGATGTTATCCGTTGTGGTATAATTAAATTTAGTTTCGCTTACCAATTTTGACAAATTCCTGCGGTGTACGGCCACCAGCTATAAGCCAACGTATCCATTCGATATTATCGGGATTATCGATAGGCGTGCCAGGATTGAAGAGCGTATCCATAATGGAGTCCAAGTCCGGTGTTAGACCACCGCGGCAGCATTCGGCATTGACAAGAGCTGCGACTTCCTTACGACTTCGCAGGCTAAATGATGATGTGCCAAAGAAGAAACTCGGTTTGGCGGAACCCCCGTCTATGTGCGATGACCCACCATCGTCGCTGCGCTGGCTATCGCCAGGATTTGAGTCAAAATCATTGAAATGGGATTTTGGCGCATTCATAGATGTGTTCGTGTTGCGTGTTGTTAATGCCGACGATGATGATGATCCCGACGGTGTTGCAATGTTGGCGGCCGCAGCGCCTGCAATGACGGCACCAGCACCACTAGCAAGCGTAAGTGCACTCGCACTATTCGTGGTTATGGATACGCCTGGCGGCAGATTTACCACAACCGAAGATAAATCAACATCTGACTCTTCGTCATTGTCATCTGTGGCAGCGTTCATTAGGCGCTGATGATTTCGGCCATGCTCATTCCCATTTCGATTGCTATGGCCATACTCATTGGCAAAGACTTCGCCATCGCCATCGTCGCCATTGCGATTGCCCCGGTCAATGATGACCTGCGCAGCTGCGATTGCAGCTTGGGCGTTTGCAGCGGCTTCCAGTCTATTGATATAATCATCGTCATCGATATTTATATCCGCATTGGACAGGTTGTCGTCTTCATCCATGCTGTTGCAGATGAGACGACAATTCCGTGCGGCGGTGCGATGATGCTGATTTTTGGTGACGTCGTCGCTGCTTCAGCTTTTGCTTCTAGTCTTTGCTCTCACAGAAATTGTTGATAGCTTTGGCTGCTATTTATTTGGTCACAACTCTTTCAGCTCTCGGTTTGGTCAGTTAGCGTTTTTTACTTTTTTTTAGTCCTGCTGTAACCGAGTTTTTACAAAACACTGCACAACTGATTTGTTTGGTTTGCCTTAAAATTCGTTTTCGGAAATACACTGTTTTTTCTCTCGCACGCTCTCGGTCTTTGTACTTCTCTACGTGATCGACCTCTTCTTTCTATGCTCTTGTCTTATTTGTTTATTTTTGAAATGAAATTTTTAATTGCAAAATGGGCGAAAAACACGAATAAAAAAAATAAAACCGACGACAAAAAGAAAAGCCGATTTTCAGTCTTCCTCTTGCACTGTTTTTGTGACCGTCGTGAGTTTTATCTAAATGCCAAACTTTGCAGCACAACACTCTTTCGACAAATGAGGCTTTACTTTCGAGTACGAATTCGCGATTTTAACATAAATTTGTATATTTTTTCGCCATGCGTTTTCTTTCTTCAATGCCTCACACGGTTAACACAAATTCGCGGCGTTCTCTCGCAACTTCTCATTCATATATGCTCCGCTCGATTTTTCTTCTTTTTTCAGAACGAACACCAAATTAAGCAAAAACGTTTTCCTCTCCACGTTCTTCTTGACCCATTGCATGTACACACACGCTCCGCAATTAATTATTTTTAAAAATTTTTTTCCTGAAGTTCGAATCAAATTAATTTCTTGATTTTCTTAATTTCAAATACTAAAAGGCTTAAATAGATTTTGGGAAGACTGTCGATGCGTCTGACTGTTTTCTCCCTGTTTGCTTTCGCCTTTGCTTCTCGGTTCGCTCGTTCGTCAAATCGTTAGAAAATTGAGCGAAAATTCCTCAACAACCAAGGCAAAACGAGTAATGTCATCTAGCGATGTGCTTACTTTACGGTCGATTAATAATAATCGGTCAGCTAATATGAAATCACATTCCATTGAGCAAATACGTATAAGCACATATGTGACATAGGTTGAAATTAACCGATATAATACCAACCTGTGTGCACATTCCGTTCGTAAAACGTAATGTAATCACCGATACCAATAGAGTGACAGCTATGCAGCCGGTTGTGTAGAGCTGCCAACATGTGTCGATTATACTCCGCTGCTCTTAGCGCGAACCCATATAGTTAATGCCAGAGCTAGTTACGGAGGATCTTAGGTGTACAGCGGTACGTCCGGAACTTTGTTATCCATCGAGAGTTGAAGATTTCAACAATCAAAGAACTCGTCAAGCACAGCAACATCTCATTATATTGAAGGACGATGTCAACCCCCTAGCAGTGAACCGGACAACAGCAGGCAAACGCGAGGCCGGAAAAGGCTACTCCCCCTAGATCATCCATTCAACATCATGGATGAGTGATCAGTCATTCTGTTATTATTCTGCATGTGATTTTTAATCATTTTAAAATTTGCTGGATATCGCCTGACGATGTAGCAAATAAAGACTATAGATAAAAAAAATCTGCAGTAATGAATTCAAAATAATTGCAAGGATTTCTGCGTGTAATACGCTGTGGTAATTCTGAAGTCTAAAGTTCAGTTTACTACGTAACGTGCCGTAAGCGACACCAAAAACTGACTTCTCATTGAGTTTTAATCCATCTGTGTAAACTCTAGACCACTGTTAGCAAGGATTATTCCACTTTCACAGTTACCAGAGCTATAGTTAATAAACAATTGCCTGAATACTGAGCGTATCTGTTAAGGCTGTCACCAATTTAATTGTTCGACTGAGATACACAAAATCAGTTTGGGCATTTTCGTTTTTATTTAATCTTTTACATCTTAATAGAGAATATCTCAAGTAGGATTTTGCTTTAAAACGTCAACTCACAATACGTAGTAAATATATATAATTTTGTCTTATTGTAAACATCAATACTCAGCTAGGTTTCCAAAGGCACATGACTATACTTGATTTGAACATTATAATTGCGTGACCACTCCATTAGAGTATCGAACTGTAGAATTATTGACAGAAATTAGTAACGCCAACACACTTGTTAACATACACACTTACATCTCTCTCTATAATATTATCACAAAAGCTCACGTCTAACAATAACAGTTTGGGACATTTGACCAGGATCCTGTATGCAGGGGAAGGAATGTACATTATATAATACATTTTTTTACATACAAGATTTAACGCAATACTCACTCATATATGCGTTCGGTGGTAACGGTAAGTGTACCCATCAGGTCCAATTGTTCTAAGTTTGGGCAAAGACTTGCAATGTAACCCAAATCTTGATCAGTGATGCTACGCACCGTCGATAAAAAGAGCTTCTTTATTTTTGGGCAGTTCACCAGTAAAGTGTGCAGGCTATCGCCAAGCGGGGCCTCACGTAAGCTGTGCACAAAGCAAATTCCAAACGGCAATGAAATCAATTACAAAATGTCAAGTATAAAATTATACAGCCAAGAATGCATTTGAAGCACTCACCACCAGCCCACATCAATTTCCTCTAAGTCATGACATTGTGAAAGCGACAGCAATCCACTTGCGGAGAGTGAATGCGATTTCCATGTATCCAACGAAACCAGTTGTTTGTTGTAGGTACCAATATGATGAGTCACAGTATCCATATTAATGGTGACCCCAGAGAAAGCTGCAATAAGATTAAATTACTAAGTAAATGAAGATAAAAAAAAGACCCACCCAAATTTAAATGCTTCAGTTTACGATTACTTTCGAGCATAGCTAGCAGCAGTTCCGACTCAACAGCAGTTTGGAATAAATCTAAACGCTCGAGATTCTTCAAGTTGGCCAGACAGGAAAAAATCTGCAATGGTGACTCGCGTGTGCAATTCCGCAAAGATAGATCTAAAAGGAAAGAGTAGCGTTACAAACGAACAATTTTTGTCTGGTGCTAAACAAAACATTTTTATATGAATATGATGAAATTGATCGAGTATACATAAAATCGAATAATTTTATGCAGTACACTAATCCCAGGGTCTTGTAATATTCGGGACTAATCAGGGTCTGTCCATAAGTACCCGTTTTAGGAGTGAGGGACTTTTTCAAAAAAAATTTTATTTCGACGTCATTTCCTTTGAGTACCACGGAACTCCAGAGCAGCTGAATAGGGTGGTTAACTTTATTATCGAAGGATTTGAGGCTAAGGAGTACGTGGTGACAGCGTATCTTGACATAAAGCAGGCTTTCGACCTAGTTTGGCACGACAGGCTGCTCAGTAAACTCAAGAATCTCTTGCCCCCTCAACTATGGTTAATCGTGCGCAGCTACCTTGAGAACAGGACCTTCTCAGTGGTACTGGATGGTGTGGAGTCTAGCATCAACGCTATTCGCGCAGGTATCCCCCAGGGTAGCGTTTTGGGGCCTACACTCTATACCCTGTTCACGCACGACATGCCCACTGGGCCAGAAATACCACTGAAGGATCCTCTGGATCTGATCATTGCCACGTTTGCAGACGATACGGCCATCCTCGTTAGAAACAAGTGCATTTACGAAGCCACGGACTCAATGCAGCAATACCTGCATATTTTTGAAAACTGGACACGACGTTGGAACATTTGCATTAACAAAAACAAATGTGCCAATGTGATGTACACCTTACGGCCGGATTTCTGTACGGGAGTTTTCATTGGAAACCAGCTGCTGGAACACCATTCAGGTTACAAATACCTGGGTGTGTATTTGGATAGGCGGCTAACTTTCAAGACGCATATTTCAAGTATCACGAAATCCTTAAGACAGAGGACTGGTAAATTGCATTGGCTTTTGAATAGCAAAAATAAATTGTCCTTGGGAAATAAGGTGAACATTTACAAAACCATAATTGCTCCTGCTTGGCGATACGGTTTGCAGGTGTATGGCAAAGCAGCAAGGTCAAACATCACGAAGGTGAGAGTACTGCAGGCCAAGACATTGTGCTTACTGGTGGCCCTTGGTTCATACTTATGGCGGACATTGAAAATGATTTAAAAATACCGAAAATTGGCGATTTGATAAATCGTCAGGCCAAGAAATATATAGAGAGGTTAAAAAATCATCCAAATAAACTAGCAAGGCGCCTTTTAAACGACGCAGAATGGGAGGAGTTATGGTGGCGAGACGGCTGAGAAGATCGCACACTGCCGACCTGCGTAACAGATCCTTTTAATAAACTATACTATATCCCCACTTATTATTTAAGTTGTTTCGTTAATTTTTGTATATACAATTTAATTGAAGTTGTTCTAATAATAACAGAAAAATTAAACATAAAGGGAAAAAAAAGAACAATATATTTCTGTCGTTTCTTTACCTTCTCTAAAATATATTGCTTAATAGAGATAAGTTACATGGAGATAGGCAAAGGAACATGCAATTTAGTACGCCAACTCCGGATGATTGTACTGGTGCCAGATTAGGTCGTGCCTCTTCAATTAACTATTAAATCGGTGGATTTTGTCTGTTCTCTGGCATAAAATATCAAGGAATTCATCAACGGTGTAAAACTGACTCTTTGAATCCTGACAACTGATAATTTTGGTTAAACAGGTCCAAACACTGCTCCAACATTTGGAACCCTATCCGCTTGTTGTCATTCGTGAGTGGCATGGTGAAAGAGTTTGTGCGAAATTATGGATCTTTAGCTTAAAAACCGGCGTACTAATTTGCATACATACAGAGGGATATAGCTAAATAATATGTCTCCTTCATGACAAAGTTATACAACTATTCACTGCGTGAAGATAGTTTTTGTCGTAATCATGCTCACCTACTAAGTTATCACAGACAATGCCAATCGTCTCAATGCAAGTAGAATTGAGGAACTTGCATGAGTTCAGGCGTAAATGGGTCAAATTGTCACCGCGCTGGGTTATGAATCTACAATTAAGCAGAGTAAGTAACTAATTTATAAGATTTGTCGCGCTACTGGGCCGAAACATGAACGTACTTCTTAAATTCCGTTGGAGAGATTGAAGAGAAGAGACCGCAACGGGAGAGATCAAGTTGGCGTAGCATCGTTGCACGACGAGCTAAAGTGCAAATGAGCTCAGAATTGGCTGCATACCAGTACGGCTTCAAATTAATTTCGCAGTAGAGCAGCGGATGGATTGATATGTCATAGAAGGTATGCGAGACTTGGCCAATACGAAACAGCGACTGCAAGTCCAAATAGCTGAAGATTTGAAGAAGTATTTCAAACTGTAAACGAAAAAGAATGAGACAAAAAATGTAGGCAAGCAGGACGCACAGCACATATAATCTCGTTTGAATAGTGAAGGTGTAAAGCTCTTACAGGTAAATCAGTAATGGACCGGTTCGATGGGGTTGCATCTTCCTGTGCTGCATTGTTGATTGCGACCTCGTCGATTGCCTCTTGCTCCTTTGGACTACTGTCGTCACCTAAGCCGTTGTTGATATTTTCGCTCTCGTGTTTTAGTAATTCCATGCCGCGACTAATTCTACCCTTCTTCTGCTGATCCCAATAGTTTCGCATTACTTGTGGCATGCGAACAACATTGACACTTTCACCGCACAGCAGCACCGCATCGAGCTCAGTGTAGTAGTTAAGATGTATGTGATTGAATTCCAGACGTATAGTTCTACAAAATTAATTGAAATTCAGTTAGATATATGACATATCATTCAGCACCTTATATTGACTGGCTTTAACGTACTTTGTAGGCAGTAGGCACTTGTTAAGCGTTGGTCTAAAGCGACGCGCGACTTTTGCATTGTACGGTGTGCTGCTGTGGAACTCTTTGTTCTCCCACAATAAGACCCAAGTTTTCGCAATGGTAAATGCCCATATTCGTATAATCGCACCTGGATTCAACGTCTCAAATATGACGATTTGTTTTGGAATGGTGTAGTCCTCATAGAGAAGAACTGTAAGGGGAAGAGAAGAAATGTTTAGAACTGAAGTAATGGAACATGTATAATGAGACTTACCGATGAAATCGTCAGCTACAACATTCGGCATATTCTGTGATTGTATTTCACGTGTTCTTGACGGTGCTCTTTGCCACCAATCGCCGTAGGTGCGCTAGATGGAGCGTAATCAGGAAAAAAGAGAAAAGTAGTTAAGGACACTGATAGATAGTTCTTATAATTTGAACAAACGACAAATAATATGTGCCCACGGCATAAGGGTCTTCATCATCGAACCAATATAGACAATATATACACGTATATATTGTCGAATATATACATATTCTCGTATCCACGAAAGAACGTGTCCTCGTTCCAAAACTATAGAACTTATCAAGCATATCTGGTGCGTTACTCGGGTGCTTTTTTAACAATATACACTGGCGGACTGAATAAGAAACATTGGAAAAAATACACTTTATATCTAAAATGCACCTGACAACATTACAAATTCAGACGTAAGCTCTCCATCTACCTGACCGGGCCAGCTTCGATCTGGTTACTTAGTACTCCTGCGGAGCTGTCTCCCGCATATAACCAGATGTCGTGGACTAGTGTCTAACTCCAAGTTATGAACTGACCACACAACCTTACTAAGTTTACCTATGGATATTCTGTAAGCTGACCAAGCGAGCTTCTTTTCGTATTCGGCTTTGGTTTCACGAAGAATTCAGCCATCTTATTACTCATTTGACTGGCCTCTTTAACCTTGTTTTTTGCTTTCCCTGCTCCATTCCTTGCGTCCTTATTCTTACCGTACGGTAACGCTTCTAGAGGGGCTACAAGAATAATAACAACAATGAAACTTACCATTGCAAATGTCTCTGGATAGTCACCATAGTAAGGGAATTTCACCGGGCGGCCAATAATGTTCGATGCCGTATATGATATACAATAATCGATTCCATACTGTGAGCTAAAATCGAAAACGCCCAATGCGTATTGCTCTAACAGATAGTTGGCGAATTTTATGCCACCAGTATCCCGGAATTCACTCGAACGGTCACGATGTCCCATAAAATTGACAATAGCCTCTGGTCCTTTGTTGACGCTGTCGACGTCACCATCGCCACGGTTATCGTCGTCTAAAAAGATATTCATTGCGTTGCCGTTATTGCTGCCGTGACGGGTGGTATCACTCGTTGAGCTATTGATGCCTCGAATGATATCCACGTTGATGCCCCTGTTGTCACTGGTACTGCTCATTCGTTGTTCGCTGTCGTTGTTGCCCTCGTTGCTACCGCTGATTTTATAACAGAAACCCTGCAGAAGTCTCAGCGTATCGAAGGACTGTAAAAACCGAAATCGCGTAGATGCGTACCAGATATGCTTTGTTGCATCACTTACAGGCCGATATGGGCAATGTGTCCAGCGTAACAGACTGTAGCGTTCACACACAAATTTATCAACTGCGGACCCCAAAGCGAAAGTTCAAAATCGATGTTGTACAGTCGTGGGTGCTGATGCTTCCACACAAATAGTGAATGATTTAATATAACCGACCTTTTTGTATAATTTAATAGCACGCTTAGCAAAACTTGAGCCTTTGTTAATACTTAATGGATAGTCAGGATTGTACATATATTTGCTAAATCGCTTTCGTTTTCAAGTACTGAAATTCTTGCAAACACGACGTTGTTGATGATTGACGATATTTGATTTCAGCTGTCTGACGTAGTTCAGTTTGAGGAAAACTAATCCAATTAAGACGTTAGACTCCCTGCTGCCCTGTTTCTCTATTGTTGTTTTACATTTATTGTATTTTGCTTAATACTTGTCACTGTTCCTGTTGTTAAAGTTGCTGATATTTCTTTTATTAGTGCTTTCTGTCCGCGCGGGTGTTTTTAGATTTTTTTTTACGTCTTTTACTTCGTCCAGTGATGACCTTCAAGGTGTTTTTATTATGTAGTTAACGTAGAACTGGAAATTCCGGAGCTATAAAGTTCCTCTTTTTACTGAAGTTCAGTATATTTTTCGTATTTTTTGGTTATTGTTGTCGTTCGTCGTTAGCGATGAGCAATTAAACCACATCGATTTAACACTCTGATAATATTTGAATAAATTGTAAAAATAAAACCGATTGCACCTCACTCTAGGCAGGGATGCATAACATTTCATTGCATTGCATTGTAGCTAGGAACCATGCAATTGCTCTGTAAACGCAAGTTGGACTGGCAAATCTTCGATAAATTAATGACAAGCAGTGAGAGGTCTAATATGTACGAGTAATGATTTTCTAACTTATATCTTTTCACGTATTATAAGGGTTTAAATATCTTTATGGTACGAATTTCTGTTCCACCATGAAGTCTTGTTTTACAACTTCGGTCTTTGATTTCTTGTAAAACCAATGTTCCAATTTCATACATTTCTATACATGTTAAGATCGAATTGCACAACTACGCGAAATTCTACAATTGTTGCCGTAGGGCGTATTTGAATATATGTAGTTATATGGCTGAATGGGTGGCACTGTTTACAATTCGTGCTTTCGTGTTTTTAGAGAAATCGTAGCATTCTTTTCCAACAAAATGGTAGTGGACACGTGCGGACCGAAATTAAATTATTGTGACAAGTTAATTCTAGCGCCAATGGTGCGCGTAGGAACTTTGCCAATGCGGTTGCTTGCGCTCGAAATGGGCGCGCAACTGGTGTACACGGAGGAGTTGGTCGATCGCAAGCTCATCAAGTGCAAGCGGCATGTGAATAGTAAGTGCACTATATCTCGATGTCTATTCGCAGGCTTTGCTCATTTACCAATTAATCAATTGTTTATTTCGCCACAGCTGCTTTGGGCACTGTTGACTTTGTTGATCCATCGGATGGCACAATTGTGTTTCGCACTTGTAGTGCTCTAGAGAAATCAAAGGTTGTCTTGCAAATAGGCACCAACGATGCCGAACGTGCTGTGGCAGTGGGCAAACTTGTAAGTTAAATCATTGCAACAATAATTTCATTTTTAATTTGTGTAAATATGCATGTGCAACAGATGCAAAACGATGTGGCAGCATTGGATATCAATATGGGCTGCCCTAAAGAGTTTTCCATTAAAGGCGGCATGGGTGTTGCTTTGCTCGCACAACCAGATAAAGCTGCCAACATATTGCGGAAACTGTGCGAAAATCTTGATATACCGATTACTTGTAAGATTCGCATTTTTCCTGATCTGCAAGAGACCATTAAACTTGTGCAAAAGCTAGCGGACACAGGTATAGCAGCGATTGGTGTACACGCGCGCACACGCGATGAAGGTCCCCGCCACAATTCTCATCCAGGTATGTAATATTTGATGTGCACTTTCGTTGTTATTGTTGTAGCGGCAAATGAGGCATTTTAGCAACGTTTGGACAGAGAAAAAAATGAAGAGTGGAGAAAACACATAAAAATTAATAAATGATTACATAAATGTGTAAAATTAGTAGTGTTTGACCAAGATCACGAAAAGAAGCAATCTCTCTCGCTTGGGACTTTAGATGATAGCCAGGTATATCATTGGCTAAATTGTGTAGGCCGTTTAGTCTTGAGAGTTTAGTAGGAATGACCAAAGCGGGCTCGAGTCTACGGTATCAGGATTTATACTAATTTGTGATGTTGCTTTCAACGGGATTGGCTAGTGGTAGGTAGCCAACGAGTTTCTGATGATTTGGAGACGTAGCGTTTCAAACATTTATATTAATGGGAAACGAACGTTATGGGGTGGTACGAGGAGCCCAACCATTGAACTTGAATATGGAGATTACCACCTTGCCAAGATAGTGGCTATAATATGAGTGTCATGCTGAAAAGGCCGCGATAATTCAACGTGGATTTGGACAGACTATTGGACACTACATAATCGTCAGAAAATTAAAGCGGGAATATTATGTGTTGTGTAGAATTATTGAGTGTGGTTTGCGGGTTATGGAACTTTTTTTTAAAATTTTTCTGGCGCAATGTACAGTATAAAATCGGAAGTAGTTTTCGTTGTAACTGATCCTGACTTTTCGTACAGAATATGCGGTGTTGACCTTTCCTTTGCCTGTTGGGGGTCAGGTACTTCCAAAAAGAAATACTTGGGAAACTTTGGAAATCTTACTGCTTACCGCGTAAATTATTGTCGTACGAATGTGGAATTCAGAAAATGCTTAATATTATAGATAGTCTAACAGGCAAATAACTATAGTAAATGTTTGGTTCATCTTGCAGATTATATACGCGAAATAGTGAAGTCCGTTGGAATACCCGTTATAGCTAATGGTGGATCGCGAGAAATGCAGACGTACTCTGATATTTTAAAGTTCCGCCAGCAATGCGGTGCACACAGTGTAATGGTGGCACGCGCTGCTCAGCTAAATGTTTCCATCTTCCGCAAGGAAGGCAAGTTTCTATTTCTATCATCTTTGTCATCTTATTTGATTTGCCTTACATAAATCAATTCTCTTTTCTTTACTATTTCTAGGTCTATTGCCAATGGACGATATCATCGTTAAATATTTGAAGCTTTGCGTCGACTACGACAATGCACCGCATAACACAAAATATTGCGTGCAAAATATACTTAAAGAGTTACAGGAAACACCACGCGGCAAGCAGTTTCTGCAGAGTCAGACGTTGCACCAGATTTGGTTAGTTATTCAGAATAATCACTGCTTAAAATATGCATTATTCTTGTCTTCTATTTATTATTACATAAATTAAAGCGAGATTTGGAATCTCGGCGATTACTGCTCTCAAAAACAATTGGAATTGAAAAAGCGAGGTAACTTCGGCAGGCGCGATGTTGTGCCCGATCACATGCCAGGCGTTTTTATTGGAGAGCCACAAGTAAAACGCCAGAAACTTGATGTACCCATGCTTGATGAGAATGTGATTAAGGAGAATG
This sequence comes from Cacoxenus indagator, assembly GCA_035041755.1. Classification (NCBI taxonomy): domain Eukaryota; kingdom Metazoa; phylum Arthropoda; class Insecta; order Diptera; family Drosophilidae; genus Cacoxenus; species Cacoxenus indagator. The sequence goes on from JAWNKX010000234.1 coordinate 455,269, forward strand.
TAGCATTCTTGAGGTCGAATTATGTCAATGGTATGCAATTGATTAACCCAAAGAAGCTCATCCAACGCTTTTGTTAATGTTCTCTTGTATTTCATATGCATAAATACAGGAACAGCCCTGCCCAAAAGTGTGCTCTACATGTATGCGTGTAAGCATACGAAGGAAATCCCCAGTTATGATACGTACGGTGTAGACAAGCTTTTTCGATCGATATGTACATTCGATGGCAATCGCTATACGAGTTTATTCTGGGAGAAAAACAAAAAGCAGGCTGAGCAGGGTGCCGCTCTGGTTTGTCTACTGCATATCGGACTTATTAGTGAAGAAACTCTTATACAAAATGGCAATATTATGAAGTCTTCTTAGCGGTATGATTCACTCTTTTATTTTATGTTAAGATTCGCAACGTAGCGTATCCAGGGATTAAAATTATGTGTATATATATATATATTTATATTCCATGTATATATATATATATATATATATTCCATGTATATATATATATATATATATATATATATATATAATAAATTTACATTTCTTTGTAATATAAACATTAACTTTTAGTAAGCTTAAGAGTAGTATAGAATTGTTGTTGTAATTACTTTACAATGGGTGGCTCATTGTGTACGCGGCGTTTTATTTGTTGTATTTGGCGGTGGTGGCATCAGGGCGTATTCCTCACGATAGCCAAAATTGGCTATGTAGTCAAGTAGAATCTCTTTTGTAATTGGATAACGTATGCTTTCCCTGACCGCTACGAAAAGAAATATCAATTTTAGATGAGATGATTAACTTTAAATTCATTTTTTCTACACATAGCAGTGTTGTAGCTGTTCGGTAGCTTCTTGTCAGTACGCTCACGCATCACTTCCCAGTAGCCAAAGTTGTTTATCGTACATTCCACAATTTTGTTATCCAGATCTTTTGTAGCTTTCGTTACCTTCATGAGGCGGGCGAAGGCTGGCTCATGGCCGCCTACGAAGAGTAAGCCAACCTTCTGCGGTAGGATGCCTTCGCCACGTTCGACAACAATTTTTAAACGAAAATCAATAGAGTTCATATCAGATGGCTTCCATTTGAATACGTTTGGGCACACGCCGGCAATGTAGGGTTCATTGGAAGGCTGGAATATCAATCCGTCTGGCTCATGCAAAAGCGACTTCGCGAACTTTTCACCCAGCAACGACGCTGAGGTTGTTATATCCCAAAACTCTTTGTTGCGTACACTAAACGGTTCCAGTCCACGGTTAATTATACCTCGTGTAATGGCCTCATAGCGTGGTTCTAGAACAAATAAATCAATTGATTTAGTATACTGTTTGAATATATTAATCTAAAGATCTTACGTATGATTTCCTTTCTGATGTATTTCAGTCGATTCGGATAGAATGGCTCCTTGCCAACGTTACGTTTCGACAATCGAATTATGTCATAGATGAGGTAACGTGGCGTAACCTGTCCTTGATGCTTGTCGAGCACCATTTCACCGTCAACTAAAGTGTCAGTCAGATGTTCGTTAAGATTGTTAGCCTTCAAGAATGTCATGTTTTTAACTTGGAAACACGAGTGATTACGATCAAAAAAGTATATTTCATCTCGCTTGCGTATGAGCAGCATGTATCGCGTGCCGTCCGCTTTCCAGGAGACACGATAGGGGATTTCGTGTAGCTGTTTGATATTATTGCGATCCATCGATACAGGCTGTGCACCGGGAAATCCATGCTTATTCCAACCACACATTTGCTGCACCATTAACTGTAGTTCACCTAAAAGTGGCTGAGCGGAAACATGTGTCACGCCTGGCACACCTTTCATGAAGGTAGCGTCTTTCACAAGTATTTCTCGTCGGCGTTTCTTTTTGATTTGATCTTCCCCACCTGAACTTGTCTCATCGACCTCATCATCATCGCCACTTGGAGTGACACCTGTATCAAAAGTTGATTTGTCGGAAGATTGGCATGAGGTCGATGACTCGTTGTTGTCGTAATTGCGCTTTCCGTCGCTTTTGTACTCTTGCACTTGGTTAGTATCGCCGCCGACACTGTCGTCATACTCTAAACACCAATCAGGTAATGGAGGTGCTTGTATCGAATCTTGTACATCTCCGTAGCGGCGAAACAATTCGTCTATGTAGTCCTGTTTGTAAATGCCAGGCCCACGTGATTTCGCGAAAATTGAGAGTGCAGCCTCGACGGAGCAGTCCATACGTTCCACCATAAAGGCAGCGATCAAAAACCCAGTGCGGTTAAAACCATGTGTGCAGTGGACAACAATAATTTCTAAGGGCCGGTCAACACTAAAGTTGTTTACAATCTCGATAAAAGAGTTTGTCTGCTCCATTGACGGTGTCTCACCATGGCCGCGACATTGAAGTTTAATGTACTGTATGCCACGTTCCTCGATGGAAGCACGGTCATAAAAGCGCTTTGTGTTAGTCAAGTCAATCCAGAGACCCACTTTAAGCTAATGAAATGAAAATAAAATTTTATCAGAAAAAAAAAGCATTGCAAAATGAACTCACTTTCATTGTTTTGCAATAATCGAATATCATTTCAGGTGGAAAGACGCACTCCATGGGCATTTGGTCAAAGAACGCTTTGCTTAGTGGCGTCTTGCAAGCCAAAAATCGATCCGCAATAATGGAATCACTTTTACGTGGGCAATAGAGCCAACGATTGGGCACTGGCCCAGGTCCGCGTAGCGACATATTGACCAACACACCGTGAAAGGGTGCTATTCGATGCGGTGTATTTCTGTTTCTTGGTATTGGTGTTACGCGTGTGCGTAGTGTAAAGTACAGACTTACGAACACAGATGACTGGACGCTACCATTGGCTGTGTAGGACAGCAAGACGGCGACAGAGATCACAAAATGGCATTAATTATTAGTGAAATAAATTACAGAAAAACTAAACACACCGCAACAAGTTCATCGCTTACAATGAAAGAGTTTCGACCGTCTGCAACATATTCACCAAAAAATACCAACACACACCAATCAATTAAAGAATACTAAAATTTATCGGTAGTAAGTATCGATATGACCAACATATGTAATAAATTACGCTCACAGTAATCAACTAAAAATATCAAGAAAACATCGATAGTAGTTGCCGGATTAATATTTTTCATTTACTGTGAATGGCTGCTATGAGCAAAAAAATGACCGATATTAGATATTTGTTATTAGAGTGGACTATGCGATTACGTTATATTTACCAGGCGGGGAGATGATTTAGGTATTCTTATTCTAGTAATAGTAGTAATAATAACTACATATGTGTAGCATCGTAGTTACAGAATAATAGTATGCAAAAAGAAAAATCAAAAATATATCCATACATATAAACGAGTTTATGCAAGTTTCTAATGATTGCTTGAATAATATAACGCTAATATGTGTATTAAGTGCAGTGTCATTAAGTAAGTCCATACGATATGCTTCTCATCATCAGCTTAGCGCATGCACATCTGCACAAGAAAAGCCATGAGGATCTGAAAAACAGTAACGGGAATTACAGATTTGTGGTTTGGATGTGATAAGTATGTGTATGTAAGATTTGTACTGTTTATAAAGTATATTTTCGGTTTTTGAGTGGGTGAACTGGTTTAATCAAATACCAAAGTGTTGGTTAAAACTGCAATTGCCACATTTTCTTTGGTTGTTTGGAATGAATTGTAAGAGCCGTTACAAATTATGCTTTCGCCATCAATATGCCATTGGAATCGTTGGTCTACATGCCAAGCAAGAACGTCAGGTACGTCAAGAACTGGCAAGCAACGAGAAAGAGGTTTATAAACCGTTTGAGCACGCACTGTCAATCCAGATGACAACCGCGCGATGATTTTTGTAAACTATTATTATAGTCTACTTGAAAGTGTGGTTATTGGAAAAAGGAATATATGTATTACAATATGTGCATACTTTAAGAATAAAACCTAAGGCTGCGTGCCATAATTACATTCATTATTGGAATTATTATCAGCTTTGCAACAAATAAAAACACTTTCGGTTCTTTTTTAACGCATTGCAACGCATGCTTGGAGTGTGCTAGTATTAAATAATTATAATATTTTAGAATACAATTATTTAACGAAAGTCATTCAACAGCACCAAGAAACAATTGGAAACAGTTTTTGAAATCATCAATGAAACTAATTCTTTTGATTTAAAATTAGCGTATCACACACATTCACCACACACACACGCACACACACACACACACACACACACACACACACACACACACACAGATGTAAGACCAGATGCTCTGATCATCCAGCAGACGGGGAATCTCTCGTACAGCGATATTCTCCAAATGGTAAAGAAGGACGAGAGCCTCAAGATTGTTGGGGAGAATGTAAGGAAGGTGCGTAAAACACGGAAAGGAGAAATTCTCCTAGAGCTCAACGGTGAGTGCAGGAGGGAGACGCAAGCTCTAAAAGACAAAATGAGCGAGGCCCTGGCCGAGCGAGCGACGGTTAGAGCAATCACCCAGGAAATCCAGGTAGAGCTCAGAGACCTGGATGATGTAACCACCGAAGGTGAGGTACTGGAGGCGGCACGGGAAATACTGAAGCAGCCGGAGCTTACAGCGTCCTGCATTCGCAAGCTGAAACCAGCGTTCGCGGGAACCCAAATGGCTATCCTCGCTCTACCAGCCCCATTGGCAAAGCAGCTGCTGACAATAGGCAAAATCCGGATTGGCTGGACGGTTTGCAGGGTCAA